>JBBPBS010001012.1:1287549-1363330 GCA_037974835.1 Cicer judaicum
ACACTAAAATATGTACAAATTACATGACCAACATTTGTCACCGATACATAAAATACATAATATATATTTGTCATTGATCAATTTATTAAAAAAATTCATGATAAATATTTGTCATTAATATATAAAATAATACCAGACAAATATTTATCAGTAATAAATATATAAAAACACGATACAATTGACAAATATTTAATATTAAAACCATATACTAAACAAATATTTGTCGTTAGAAAATAACTTAAAATTTTTTTTTTTATTATCTTACACATAAAAATAATAATTATTATAATATTATTAAAAATCATGTACGGAACCATTGTCATAATTAATAAATTTAATATTTTTGTTCAAGTGGTACTACACACTCCATCTAAAGACAGATACCAACTTAGATACATAATAATTAGTTTAGTATTATTAATGTATTTTACTATATTTTCTCGTTTATATATCATAACAAAGAGAAGAAAATAATTATTTTGTTATTCATTTTTAAGAATTTACACGTGAATGGGGCGGAGTATGCAAGGCCATATAATTTTGAAACTCTTAATTTATGGAGAATAAATAGATAAAGTGTTGTAAAAATGAATCAGATATGACCACAAAAATAAAAAGTACACATGATAATTTTATAGTCACAATGACTTCTTATCGAAAAATCAAATTTATTTTAAATTTACAACAATTCGATTCGTGGCTTTAAAATAAATATAAAATTATTTGTATATATGACATACATAAAATCTTTCGTGGTACCATAAATTTATAAATTATTTGTTTATCTTGTCCTTTTATACTTAACTTAACATTTATCTTTATTATATAATAATTTAATTGCATATATTCCAAATTATAGTATTATAATTTCATTATATCAATTATTTAAAAAAAAAAATATTTATATAGTTATTTGACTTAATGAACTATTTAAAACTGGCAAGACATGTCTTTAGCAGTTATTAAATAAAAAATGAGGGAAGGTCATGATGCATAGGCCACACCCACATGTCCAAAGTGAGTCCGATTTTTGTGGCGTCTGTCAATAACAATCTTCTTCAACAGTCAATATACACTTCACACTGACAATCGTCAACTACCTTTGCTCTCCATCATCACTCTACAATGGCTTCTTCATTCTCCAACTTCTACTCACCTTCTTTCTCTCTCCCCACTCATAAACATCACTGTTCTACTTCTCTCCCACTACCAACTCTCACCATCATTTCTCACCGTCGACATTCTCCTTCCAACCTCTTCACTTCCCGTTCTCCCGTTTCTGCACCTATAAAAACCGCCATTTTTGCATCCGGAAGCGACGGAGGAATTGGCACCGGAGGAGGCGGCGGTGGAGGAGGAGGCGATGGTGGTGGTGATGGTGAATCGGAGGATAGGGATCGGAACAGAGAAGAAGCGCTGATGGCTCTTGCGGAGGCCGGTAGGCCGTTGGAGTACTTGCCAGCGGATTTAGCGGAGGCGGTTAAGGTGGGACGAGTGCCGGGTTCGATTGTGAAGAGATTCTTTGAGCTGGAAAAATCGAGTGTGTTTCGGTGGTTGCTTAATTTTGGAGGGTTTAGGGAAAGATTGCTTGCTGATGATTTGTTCCTAGCTAAGGTTGCTATGGAATGTGGTGTTGGCATCTTTACAAAGGTATGGAGATATATTGTTGTTGCTAAATTTATCTAATTATTTATGAATTTAATTTGTATACACTCAAAATGTAAAATTTGTTTACACATGCATCCGATCAAATCAAATTTTTTTTTTGGAGTTTATGTGGGGATATTTTAGAAACTAAACTAAAAATGGCACTATGATGCATGTGTATATGAAATTAATCTCTTTATTTATTGTGTTCATTTTCCTTTCATATTCATTTTGATTTTGATTCTTTGTATCAATATGGTATTATGGTTATGTATAATATTAATCATTTAATGGATGTTGGATCTCTTACCGTACAATTGGAAAAGTTTGGAGGTAGATTCTTTAAATACATGCTAGCTTTCTCGACAGATTAGTCTTTGTTTGCAACTGTAGAGATACCTTGTAAAAGTTGATTCAATGTTATTGTCTTAAATATACTTTTCAACGAGTTAAAAAATAATGAAGATATGCTGACTGGAAAAAATAGGATTTGGTCCGGTAACAAGGAGATTGACTTTCTCTCTTAATTTATTTATTTTTAATCAAGAGAGACAATAAGATTAGGAGAGAGATAGAAGGAGAGAGTGATGGATAGAAGGAGAGAGTGATGGAGAGAATTATAAGGCACTTAGTGCAATAGTTATGTAGATCGAGATATAATAAATAACTTTAGCGGTAGAAAAATAGTCAATGCTTTTTTTTTTAATTTCTAAATTGACATAACATAAAGTAAACAAATAATTTTCCAAGACATTTTTGTTTGGACAGACAGCTTAATTAAGCGCTTATAGCATGAGTGCTTATTGTGTAAGTGCTTATGTATAAGTTGTTTCTACAACAAAAAATAATAAAAGTCAAATTGTTTTCATAGAAGTTGTTTTCATAAGCTATTTGGAGAACTCATGGAAATTAGCTGAAAACAACTTATGAACATGCCATAAGTTGTTTTCATAAACTCTCCCATATAGTCTCACTATTACTTATGTCAGAATGTAAGTTCAAATAAGTCAATCCAAATAGGTTATGTTTTTTTTTTTTTTTGAGGAAATAGTCCAAATTTATTGATATTAATAACAAAAACTAACTATCTACAATCATATTAACAATATTAAAAACGTTAGTTAAGTTTATTTAATTTTATTGATTTTATATAAAAAAATATAGTTTCTGAACATCTCTTGATGATATTTATTAAAAACGGTCTTCACATTTCACTTGTATTGAGTTGAGTGAGAGATATTATTTTTTTTACTGAAAGAGTGAGTGATATTCTAAAAATAATTACAGTAAGTAGGAAAAGTTAGTTAAAATTAGCTTATAATTAAGTACGGCACACTAAAAACGTTAGTTAAGTTTATTTAATTTTATTGATTTTATATAAAAAAATAAAATATAGTTTCTGAACTTCTCTTGATAATATTTATTAAAAACGGTCTTCACATTTCACTTGTATTGAGTTGAGTGAGAGATATTATTTATTTTTACTGAAAGAGTGAGTGATATTTTAAAAATAATTACAGTAAGTAGGAAAAGTTAGTTAAAATTAGCTTATAATTAAGTACGGCATACTAATTTTTTTATTATATTTAAGTTTGCACTTTTGTTTTTAAACAATTGTCTATTATATTATTTTGAACCGTCTAACATATTTGGTATAGTCAATTTATTGAATTCTGAGAACTCTGAAAACAGAGGATGGTAAAGAGAAATAATATTTAACAAATAGTTAAAGGTAACAATGATGATTTTATTTTTTAATGGTGACATCAAAGTTTGAACATATGACTTCATGCAAAAAGAGCTATTTTAGATAAAATTCTCAAGAAGTACTTGTGGAAAGAAAAAGAAATATTAAAATAATCTTACATTTAACTGAGTTTTTTAACTAACAACTCCTGTTGATGTTAAAGTTAGCATCTACATCTCAATTAGTTTAGACACTCTCATTTGTACTCCTTCATGAACATCTTCAACAAGGTTTTAAATAGCAGTCACATTAAAGATTTTGCAATTTTAGATATTACGAATGCTGTGCTACGGATTGCGGTTGTCGCAGTGTGAATTATTCACAGCATTCCCTAAATCTTAACAAAATTATTTATACTGTTATATAATAATAATAATAATAATAATATAATATTGGTTGAGAGATGAGAGAAGATAAGAACTAGAGAAGGAGGTAAGGTAGTGTTTATATGCATTTTGAAAATGTGTTTTTTATCCATGAGATGAAAAAAACAGGATTCTCGGATTTTTTTTTCATGAAAACAAGCGTCGTGGTAATTTTCTGTGATTTCTCTTCAGTCCTTAAAACGGATAAAAATGGTAATGGCTGTGACCTTTACCTTTTTGTCGCGGCTGTTTTCTCGGTCGCGGACTGTTTTTTAAAACCTTGATCTATAAATTCATAAGGACTGCTTATAAGTTATAAGAGTTTTTTTAAGTGATGAACTATAAACTTATTTTAATTGAAAGCTCCAATAAGTAACAAGTTAATCAAAACTCGGCATAAATCACTCCATAGTAGCTCCCTTTTACTGGCTTTAACAAATGAAGTCTTTTATACAATGCAATATGTTCTGGACCAAACCTGTTATCTAGCAAATCGTTAGAGTTTTCTTAGTCAACTAATTATTGTGACATAGTAGGAAACTTCTAGTTATTTATTTTCTATTCTCAGTATTTTTATGAATTTGACTATTTATGTGAAGCATCGATCATGCATATCATTCATTTGTAACAAATATTGCTTTTGCATTTCAGACTGCTGCGGAGTTGGAGAAGCGCAAAGAAAACTTTACGAAAGAGCTTGATTTTGTTTGTGCTGATGTGGTATGTTATATCTTTTTGTTTACCTATTGTTTAAGTCTATTTGAAACCCCCCTTTTTTCTCCAGAAATTGTTTGGTATATCCAAATTATCTTTTATAATAGTCACATGTTTTTTATTGTTTAATTAAATTAATTAACAGGTAATGGCCATTGTAGCAGATTTTATGCTTGTGTGGCTTCCTGCTCCGACTGTTTCTCTCAGACCACCACTTGCTGTTAGTGCTGGATTTATTGCCAAATTCTTCTATGGCTGCCCTGAAAATGCTTTTCAGGTTAAACAAAACAACTCTTCATCTGCTTGTGTTTTTCATAGAGAAATGTTAGTTTTTAGTTTATTATGTTAGTAGCTAGAGTTTGAACCCTGATCCTCCTTCGGATGTCTTTGCTCTATCACTTGAGCTACGCCTTGGGAACTTCATATGTTGTTTATTTTACTTTTTCTTGCTTTGATAGATATTGTTTTTGTGTGATTGTGTTTAACTTTGTCAACACTCTACAGGTTGCTTTGGCTGGAACCTCATATTCACTTATACAAAGAATAGGTGCTATTGTGGTATGTGATGGATTCTAAGAAATGTGTATTTTAGTACTTGAAATTGTAAGGATCGGTCAATTTAGTCCCTCAAATTTGCGAAACAACAATTTAGTCTCTTAAGTTGAAAAATATCAATCTACATATATACCAACAATATGTAGATCTTTTATTGGTTTTTGACGATGTTTATTAAAGAGATATTTTGACTGCGAGACTAAATTATTTGACGCTTACAATATCGAGAACAAAATTGCTGATTTACTCAATATTTTTAACATTATCATCTCTTGTGCAGAGGAATGGAGCAAAGCTATTTGCAGTTGGGACCGGTGCATCATTGGTATTTAACATCTTACATGCTAACATATACACCAGCTTCTTTTAGTTTTTAGTTAATTCCCTTTAAAGATCTTTCTTGTAGTGGACTTAATTCAGACCCTTACGAATACTATTCTGTAGTTTTTGTCTGAACTCAATATGAACATCAGAACAAAAGAATTGGTATTGTTTTTATAGAGACACACTTTATACAATCGGTAAACCTTTCAACCTTTCAAAGGCATAATCGTTGGTATATCTTTCTGTTAGCAAAAATGCGAAGTTGAAGCTTAACTCACTGGCTTGGAGATCTATCTCGCCATGTAATAATTGGTATACAATTGTAGACTGGTAGTATATGCATCAATTGGGTGACTGCGTTGCTTGCCTTTTCAGATTGGTACCGGTGTAACAAATGCATTGATTAACGCACGGAAGGTTGTTGATAAATCTTTTGCTGACGAGGCTGAGGATGTACCGGTATTATCAACGAGTGTTGCCTATGGAGTTTACATGGCAGTATCTAGCAACTTAAGGTAGTTTTACTTTATTTTATTCTTTAGATGAAGGAAAAATTAATAAAATGAAATGATTTCTTTTTCTATTGAACGAGGGAGCTAGCATGCATTGATTGATCCATGTCCTGAATTCCATGACCTAGATTATCTCTTATGTTTACATGCGATTTACTTTAGTATAAAAAAAGCTTCAAGTTTAATCGTGTTTTGTACCCTCAATAATGCATCATTAGTCATAACTGTAAGTTTGTAATAAATATATCTTGACATGTATCTGCATTATTTAAAGGAAAAATTGTTTGTTCTCTACCAGGTACCAAATTCTTGCTGGAATTATCGAACAACGAATTCTAGACCCTTTGCTTCACCAACACAAGCTCGTGCTTAGTGCAATTTGCTTTGCTGTTAGAACCGGAAACACTTTCTTGGGCTCGCTATTGTAAGATTATTATCGGTTTAACTTATATGTTTATATAATTTACTATATATTTGTTTCATCTTGTGTCTTCGTTATTCGTTACGCGAATCTTGCCTTGAATAGGTGGGTGGATTATGCTCGATGGGTCGGAGTCCAGAAGATAAGGGAATAGGTGTAATGGTTTTTCAATCGGGTCGAATGTTGTGTGTTGATTTGTGATTGGAATTCCACAATGTTGGTATATATATGTCATATGACGTGTTGTTTATAGCTCCTGAGAGCGTAATTGTACATCGACTAATAATGGTAGTAATCATCAAGCTTCAAGAGTCTTCAATTATCAGCATAGCTAGCAGGAAGCTGCAGCATGAGACAAAGTAGAGTCACATTTTTTTAGATGATTGTGGCAGAGTTTCTTGAGTGTTGATTATTCTTATGTGTGTATCTTTTGTGCAGAAATTACATTGAATGAAAATACTTACTCTTCTCTTCTCTAATGTCCTTTGCTTCACCTTGTTTATCTTCCGTAATTAGTTTTACTTCAGCTCTATTTGCGAGAACCTTATCATTTGATTTTGATTATTAAGCAATATGAAGATGATAACTATACTTTAAACAAATGTCTTACAAAATATCAATTTGGACAAATAAAATAATAATTACAAAAAAAATATTATTACTGTTAAAAGCATATTAAGTCTAATAAATAATTACAAATTACAAAAAGTTATAATTATATATGTCAATCACAAAGATGTGTATCTGTCACTCTTAATTATTTTTCCATTAGTTTCTTTAGTTTATAATCTATGTGATTGCATAGGTAACTCGTTTATAAAGCACGCACCAAATCTATGTGATTGCATGTTCCATTAGTTTTAATTAAGTTCACGTAAGGCTACTAAAGCAACGACTTCTATAAAAAATAAATATTTTATTTTATTAAAAAGTCTTAAAAAAAATTTATTTAATAAAAATACAGTAGATTTTAATATTTTTAAAATTAACACATAATTTTTATTTTATAAACTTACATTGTCTGAATATTAAATCAGTTGGAAAAAAAATTACATAAAATCAATTATATTAATTTAATAATATCATGTTAAAATTTTAAAAAATTATATTTTAAATCTCATTAAAATTGACTTTAAACCTCTAATATGTTTGACCAACCTTGATTTTAATCAGAAAGCTATTCCTCTTCGGGCTGAAAGTGTTCATTGACCTTAATTCCATCATAATTACACCACATGAAATGTTGATTCGTAGCACCAAACAACAAAACCAAGTAGCTTTCGTAAAAACAAAATGCAAAATCGAATATAAACTAATCTAAAACAAAAACTTAAATATAAGTTGGGTTTTCATAAGTTTATGTTTTCTATTTTTATCTTTTGTTTAATTTGTCATTTCAATTTTTTTAATAGTCATTAAATATGTCTTTGTTCCAACTACCGTGCAAGTTCTTTATAGAGGATATGCCGGTACGCTTGAAGAAAAGCTTTTCTATCATCAAACTGAATTATAAAGACGATGTTAAAATAAAATAAATTTATAGAGTTAAATTTAAAAAATAAATAATAAAAATGAAAATAAAAATATGCTAATTTAACATAATCAAATACTCCATCTGATTATTAATATAAGCAACAAAAATATCTTAAATTTTGATCATTGTTATAAGAAAAAAGTAACTATTAATTAACAATTTAATATTATTATTCATGATACACTTTTTATTTTAATTCAAAATATTTAATGTTAATAGTTAAATATTTGACATTTTAAATTCATATGAAAAAACAAAACTCAAATGACCAAATGGTTAAATGCATATGATCGTAAAAATAATATATATAAATATTTCATGATTTTGTTCCCGCTAAGATCACAGAATGGCCTCTCAGATTCACATAGAATCATTGTTGCAGAAATGCAACTCTCTCATTCACATGAAACAACTTCAAGCCCATCTCATAACAACCGGCAAATTCCAATTCCACCCTTCCCGCACCAAGCTCCTCGAACTCTTCTCAATCTCTCCCTCCGGCGACCTCTCTTTCGCCGGCAAACTTTTCCGGCAAATCCAAAACCCTTTTACAAATGACTACAACGCCGTTCTCCGTGGCCTCGCCCAAAGCTCCGAACCAATGCAGGCCATTATATGGTATCGCAGCATGCTACGCTACCTTCAAAAGATCGATGCTTTGACATGTTCCTTCGCACTCAAGGGATGCGCGCGTGCTTTAGCTTTCTCCGAAGCAACCCAGTTGCATTCTCAGCTTCTGCGTTTTGGGTTTGATGCTGATGTGTTGTTAGTCACCACTTTGTTGGATGTGTATGCGAAAACTGGTTATCTTGATGATGCAGTTAAGGTGTTTGATGAAATGCCGCGACGAGATATTGCTTCTTGGAATGCTATGATTTCTGGGTTGGCGCAAGGGAGTCGACCCAATGAAGCTTTGGATTTGTTTAACAGGATGAAGGAAGAGGGGTGGAAGCCTAATGAGGTGACTGTTCTTGGTGCACTCTCGGCTTGTTCACAATTGGGTGCTTTGAAACAGGGAGAGATTGTTCATGGGTATGTTGTGGATGAGAAGCTTGATGTGAATGTGATTGTTTGTAACGCGGTTATTGATATGTATGCTAAATGTGGGTTTGTTGATAAAGCTTATTCGGTTTTCAGTAGCATGAGTTGTAGGAAAAGTCTTATCACTTGGAATACGATGATCATGGCTTTTGCGATGAATGGCGATGGATATAAGGCGCTTGATCTTTTGGATGGAATGTTTTTAGATGGAACATGTCCGGATGCGGTTTCGTATCTTGCTGCATTGTGTGCGTGTAACCATGCTGGATTGGTGGATGAAGGGGTTAGATTGTTTGATTCGATGAAGGTGTCCGGGGTGAAACTTAATGTTAAGCATTATGGGAGTGTGGTGGATTTGTTGGGTCGAGCGGGAAGGCTCAAAGAGGCGTATGATATTATAAACTCCATGCCTATGTCACCTGATGTGGTTTTTTGGCAAAGTTTGCTTGGAGCTAGCAAGACTTATGGGAATGTGGAAATGGCTGAGACGGCGTCAAGGAAGTTGGTGGAGATGGGATCCAACAGTTGTGGGGATTTTGTGTTGCTGTCGAATGTTTATGCGGCACAACAGAGGTGGAAGGATGTAGGGAGGGTGAGGGAGGCTATGGTAAATAACGACGTCAGGAAGGTACCGGGATTTAGTTACACAGAAATCGATTGTAAGATGCACAAGTTTATAAATGCCGATCAGAGTCATCCGAATTCCAAAGAGATATATGCAAAGCTGGATGAGATCAAGTTTAGGATTAAAGCTTATGGATATATAGCTGAAACTAATCTCGTATTGCATGATATCGGCGACGAGGACAAGGAAAACGTCTTAAATTATCATAGTGAGAAGTTGGCTGTTGCATATGGTTTAATTAGTACAGTTGATGGAACACCAATTCAAGTTATAAAGAACCTTAGAATATGTGTGGATTGTCATGCTTTCATGAAAATTATATCAAAAATTTATAATAGGGAGATTATTGTAAGGGATCGAGCGCGATTTCACAGATTTAAAGACGGTGTATGCTCTTGCAGAGATTATTGGTAAAATTAAAAGCAAATGCTTATTGTGTATATTTTTAAGGAAGCAAGAGTAGTCAATTTCTCACAGGCTGTGACTAGTACATCTCAGGTAATTCATCACCTTAAAGAGGTATCTATTTTTTATTAAAAATAGTTCTTTATGGCTTCTGGTGATTTATCTATCAAAATGTTTCTGCTACTTAGGAACTGTCGCCTGTTACAGGAAATGAAGATTTCAGATGATCCCAGCATTTCGTTCGCATGAAGGTAGCAATGTTTCCATTTCTGAACATGCTACTGTTAAACTTCTTTGCCACATCTTCCTGTCATATATTTGACACAATTTAATCTGTTATGGTACACCCAAAAAATCCTGCATTGCTGAGGAATCAAGGCTAATAGTAGTTTATCAACATCCTCACTCCTGAAGTCATTGAGACTTGTTTTAACTAAAGACTAAACCCTGAGGGTTTACACAAGACCCAAAGTGGATAATATAACAAAAAAGGCATACAGTGGAGTTAAGGTCGGAACAATCTGATATTTCTGTGCCTTTTCTCAACCCTTACAAACTGCAAAGGGGAGTTGTGATTCTTGAGTTTAACCTGCAATTGACACCATATTAATCACCGAAATAAAGAGTGAGACTAAAGTACTAAAGAAGATACTATGAAGCTCCTAGGGCTTGTCAAAATGGTGATTGTGGTCTCACTCAAAGACGTGTTGGTCGGTTGTGTTTTGATTCCAACAAGGGAGTATTTATACAAGTGCGCTTTGTGTTTATTCTTAGTCATCCATTAATTTATGCACATTCTTTGATTATTGTATTTTGAATAGGCATGTAAGATTTTTAATATCTACAATCTTATTCATGAATAAAGTCAGACTTATGAGGAGTTGAAGTATCCAAGCAAGCAAGTTCATAAGTTCTTGTAGTCCTCTTAAAGGGAAAATGATATCTCCATCCTAGTTGATGAAAGTTGAGACAGATTTTGTAAATCATTTTATAGTGTGTTTGGTATTGCGATGGGTAATCAATAAATTTGCTTTAATTGAAGCTTGCCATTTGTAATTTTATTATCAGTAATGTTCAGTGACATGGCGGATAGATGGTTTGAGTTGAGTCGGTTTTTACAAAATCCGATATCCAAACTGATCAATTATCTTTGGGTTGAGTTGAATTTTAAATCCGTATTTTTTCATTTAACTTGAATTGAACAGGTCCGATCAAGAACAATTTGAATTTGGTTGACTGGTTATACATAAATAGTAACTTATTTTATTTTACGGGAGAAATAAGTGAAACAATAACAATTTAATTGAATGAAAATATATTTAATACTTGGATGTCTCAAAAATTATAAAATTTCAATCACATCATTCAATTCTTTAAAAAACCAATAACCTCTAACACAAAAATAAATCCAACAATTTTCAAATACATAAATAAATTCAACAAGCTTCAAATACATAGGTAAAGTCAATAGTAAATTCAGCAATCTTCAAATACATTACTTTCTAATAGTGGCGGATCTTGAACTAAAATATTGGACTAACTAAATTTTTAAAATTTTAATAGATATAAAGAGTATAATAGTTTATTGTATATACAAATTTTAAGTTGTAAATTTACAAAAATATATTGAATAAGTGTCGTAAATCAAATTTTAGCTGACATTTTTAATAATTAAAAATTAGTTATAATTTAGGATAAAAATTTTATTTTATAAGTATAGTAGTTGTTTTTTGTAATTCTTTTTATTAATTTTTCCATCTGACTTTTTAATAATAGACATATGAATTATAATTTGATCTACAATATATTTGATTCAGGGTCATCTTAAAGATTTCAGAGGCTCTACTCTAATATTAAAAATTGAGTCTAATAAAAAAAGTGCAATTTTAATAATTAAAAAAAATGATAAAATAAATTTTAATTCATATACACGTATTAATCTAATGAAGATCTACACGTACTAATCTACATGATTGTATATTATTTTGTCACATTAATTCATATAACAAGAAAAAATATACATATAGCATGTCACATTCACATATTACACTTAAATATAGATTTTGACAATAATAACCCAACAATCACAATTCAACTCAAAAAAATAATTCAACTAATACAATACACTGATGATAGAACCGTTATAAAAGCATTCACTACAATATCTATATTAATTAGCATATCTATTAAAATAATTAATGTCAGACAAAATTCATTACTATTCGAGTAGTATATATCAAATTACACAAACCACAATTATCTTATAGATTTATATAATTTGATTTTCACAACCTTGTAATAGTTAATAATTAGGCTTAATTGCACTTTTGGTCCCCCTATTATAGGTGAAAATTGAAAGTAGTCCCCCCATTTTGTTTGTCCCCAGTTTTAGTCCCCCAAACAGAATTTGAGGCTGAGTTGTCATTTTTTTAATGACGTGTCAATAAATTGCTAACGTGGCAGACGCTTACGTGGAATAAACTTATTATTTTAGATTAAAAAATATAATTTTTATTTTCAAAAATCATTTTATTAATTGTGAAATATTTATAAAAATACAATTAAAAATAAAATTAAAAGAAAAACACCTAACACCTAAAATCATTTTGTCTTCGTGAATCAAAGCCCTGCCTTCGTGAAATCAAAGCCTTGCGTTCGTCACCGTGTTCTCTGTTTCGTCTCTGTTCGTGAAATCAAAGCCCTGTTTCATCGTGTTCTCTGTTTGATTTCGTCTTCTCTATTCGATTTCGTGTTCTCTGTTCGATTTCGTCTTCATTGTTTGTTCTGTGTTCTCTATTTCGTTTCTTTTTCATTTGTTCTGTGTTTTTTTGGGAAAAGAATGTCTTCTCATTCGTATTCAGTTACAAGCAACAATTCTCATTTGAGAATTAGAAGAAGAGAATGTTTCTATGGACTTGAATCTCCTTTGTGTACTTCTTGGACGGCTGAAAATCCAGGTCGAAGGTTTCATGGTTGTGGATTTTATAAGGTAAACTATTTATCAAAATTCTGGAATTTATTGATTTAATTTTTTTTTGTATTGTTTACAGATTATAAAAAATTTGTTGTTATGTTGTTTAGTTACAGGGTACTTCTTGTTTTGCTGTTTTGTTGTTTCAGTTACAGGGTAAAAAATCTTGCAATTTTTTTGATTGGTTTGATGAGCCAATGACAGAACGTGGAAAATAAGTTATTATGTCGTTGATGAAAAGGATTGATGAATTCAAGAAGAAAGACAATGTGACAAAAAATTGTGATGATGAAATGAAGTTGAAGTTGAAACAAATGAAGGGCTTTCTGGCACTTTCATGGCTTTTGATTATTGTTCTTTTGGTTATTGTAATGTTGAAGTAATTAAAATGATTGAATTAAGGGTGTCTTGTAATGATGTAATTTAGGGTGTTTATGGTTGAAATTGTAATGTAATTGTTTCATATAGTGAAATTTGTAAGGTTGTTATTATGAAATGAAATTAGTATTATTGTAATTCGATTGTCTATTTTTATTTAGCAGAAGCACATATACATATATTAGCAAGTCTAGATCATTTGTTATTTCAAAACATGGACCTTTAAAACTACATGTATATTCGGAATCACAGTAAATTTAACATAACCACGGCGGCAACATATTTCTATTATTTTAACCAAACACACAGGAGCAAAAGTGAAACACCAAGTAGGAGCTGCCATGACAGCAAACAAACAAGAGCAAGAGTGAAACATCGAAACAGAAAATTGAATTTTTCGTCACATAGAAAGTTAACTGAGTTAACTGATAAAGCTACAATGATAGACCAAAGGTAAATTATTCATCTAAAAGAATTTGGAACTTGTCTAGTGTACATAGTAACAATAAATGCAATACAACAGAACAACCATAACAATAAAAAGATGAAGGTGAAAGGTTTAAAAGTTTGGGAAAATTGTGATGAAAGTAGTGCTATAATTTGCCAAATAAGGATCCAACAAAAGGTCATATTAATGCATTACAAAATAAAATTGTTCCTTCATAGGTAATCAAAATAAAAGTACAAATTCATAGGAACCAAATTAAATAGGTCCAAGTATGATTACATATTCATAATAACCAAAATAAAAATCACAAGTTTCGTGCATTCAATTGATTTGTGAATCTTGAATTTGTGGAGCTTGTGAATCTTGAGATAAAATTGTTGGTGTTTCTCCCTCATCACCTCCAACCCTTGTTGTCTTTGCTCTCTTTGTTCTGTTGATGTTATTTCCACCTTTTGGTATCTCTCTATCTGCTGCACTTTTACCCTTGCATGTCCTCGTGTTGTGGCCAAGCTTCCCACAGTTCTTACATTTCACAGTTGCAAACTGTCTTGGTAGTTTGTTAGAACCTTTTGACTCTTCATTGGACTTGTTCCTTTTTTTTTTTTTGTCTACCCGGTGCTCTTCTCATGATTGGGGAATTTATAGGATCTCCATTTGATGTATGCCAAAGTTTTGGTCCATTTGATGGCATTATAATGTAAGAGTAACATGTCAAGAAGTTTGTTTTCCTATATATAGAATCAAAAACATGTCAGAACCAAGTAAACCAGAACCAGAACCAAGTAAACCAGCAGAACCAGAACTAGCATTAGCAGAACAGAACCATCAACAATGCAGAACTAGAACTAGCAACAATGCAAAACTAGAACAAGAACAGAACCAGAACCAGAACCATCAACAATGCAGAACTAGAACTAGCAATAAACAACCAATAATGCATAACAGAACCATAAACAATGTAGAACTAGAACTAGCAACAATGCAGTACTAGAACAAGAACATAACCAGAACCAAAACCATCAATAATGCAGAACTAGAACTAGCAATAAACAACCAATAATGCATAACAGAACCATCAACAATGCAGAACTAGAACTAGCAATAAACAACCAATAATGCAGAACATATTATGCTAAAACCACCATATTATGCTAAAACCATAACCAACATATTATTCCACTGAACCAGCACCATATTATGCTAAAACCAGAATCAACATATTATTCTAAAACCAGAATTGAACACTAGCACAACAATTTAAACCAAAACCAGAACAAGCACAAGAATACCAATAATGTAGAATACCAATAATGAATTATGCAGAATACCAATAATGTAGTTAAAATCAATAATGCAGAATACCAATAATGAATTATGCAGAATACCAATAATGCAAAATACCAATAATGCAGTTAAAATCAGGTTTTATACCTATAATAAGGTGAAACGTACGATTCTGGATCAGCTTTGTTATGCCATATACAAACAAGAGCATGACAACACGGAATACCAGTCAAATCCCACTTATGACAAGCACAAGTTTTTGTGTGTAGATTTACCGTATAAGTATCTACACCATTTGTGACACTAAACAAGTTAAAATCATCATCTCCATGCCAAGTTGCGAACCAACCCCCAGCTGCTCTTTTTGCCTTTTCCAATATTTGTTAAATCCTAGGACATATATTGCCTCTATATCGTAGCATGAGTTCTTTTTGTTTCACAATCCTTACTGTAATGTAATGTTTCAAACCTTCAAGTAATGTTATGATAGGCTTATCTCTATACTCCAATACAACCATGTTAAAAGCCTCACACATGTTGTTTACTTGAAGGTCACATTGTGTATCAGTGCGAAATGCTGACCTAGTCCACATAGATGGTGGAAGTTGCATCATGTCTTTCCATGCATCTTCATTGATTGCCTTAATTTTTTGCATTGCTTTCTTCCAATCCTGGACCACAGTAGCTCTTGCTGCCAACCAAAGAAGCTCTTTCATATGTCCTCCAGGATACTTTTTTTTTTCCAATTCCCATACAAGTGTTTAACACATAATCGGTGTTCCACATGGGCCCCAATGTTGGCAATGGTAGGTACCAATCCCTGAAACATATTATTTAAAAACAAATTGCTTAATTAAAAAAAAAAAACAGAGGGCATAATTCAGCAAAGATTGCTTAAAAATAGATTGCATAATTCAAAAAAATAGATTGCATAAACTTCAGCACACATATCTTTTGTTGATCTGAAATGAATGCATATTGCTTATGCTGAACATTGTTGAGGCCTGCATGTATTAGCAAATGCAGCCTTACAAGCCTCCAAACATACATATATTCTCTCAAATACTGGTCCAATGTCAGACATACCACACTTAATAATAACCGTAGAGTTTGGATTTGATCTCCTAAGTTCATAAGCATATTCTCTCAAATGTGCATATTGCTCCCCTTGAGCACCTTGAATCATTTCTATGGCTCTTACTTTGGCTCTATATGCTTGGTATTTAGACAACTTCACACCCCATTTATCAAGCGCCTCAACAATCAATCCCTTGGGTTTCATTTCAGGTGTATGTCTCAACATAGGAACGAATTTCTTGGTAAGCCATTCAGTCTTGGCTTGTTTATTTTGTGCCCTTCTATGACATGTATGATCCTCTGTGAAACTCACTAATTGCCAATATTCATTTGAAGTCCTCTTACTGATCCTCATGTAAAATGGACATTCTGGCTCACACCTAACAATGATTCTTTTTCCATCATTCTTTTTGAAATACAAGTTTTTCTTAGTCTCCATTGCAAAATCTTTAACGACATTCTTAACCTGCTCTTTTGTATTGAACTTTAGGCCCAACTCAAACCTTACTTTATCACCATTTTCAGGTTGGTTAAATTTAGGAAATTTCCTAACATTCTCTTCATCAACTTCACTTCCTGGTGGAGTATCCAAATCATCAAAATTCACATCATTTTCTTCAAAATCAGTTGCAGAACTAGGCCCTGGGTTTCCTCTTGGGTTTTCATGTCTTTCAAATGAATTTTCATCACCAACATTAACAAAGATCTCAGTTGGTATTTCAGAAATCCAGTCCCAATCCTCATCCTCATATAACTCACCCATATCATCATCGTCATCATCTGAGTTAGCAACATAATCTTCATCTTCTTCACTCAGATAATCTTCACCATAGACTGCTTCAGATTCAGGTTCAACATGTTCAGATTCAACAGGTTCAATAGGTTCAACAGATTCAACAGGTTCAAGTTCAGGTTCAGGTTCAACAGGTTCAGGTTCAGATTTATGTTGTTCAGCTTGAACTGCTTCAGATTCAGATTGAACAGCTTCAGATTCAGGTTGAACAGGTACATATTCAGATTCAGATTCTGCTTCAGGTTGAAGTGGTTCAGAATCTGGTTGATCTGGTTCAGTTTTAGGATTATCTATACAGTGTTCCACAAAGACGTCAATTATGTTGAACTCTTTGACATCTACAACAAACTTTAATACATCCTCGTCATTGTTGAGAGGTCTAAGTCCACGTGTAAATGAGTACTTTGGATGCTGGTACCACAAATGTTTAATACTCATATATCCCAAACTTTTGACCATTTTAATAATTTGCATGTGGGACATTAAGTCTACATCCCAAGACCAATTCATCTCATCCACTTGGGCACAAACGTACATCTTCATTGGGTGGTTTACAAAACTACCCCCGTGGTTAATTCTTAACCTAACTCTGTGGACTGAAGCTGGCCTACACAAAACAAACCATTAAATAAATCAAAGCTGGCCTACACTACACATGCACCACAAAATAATACAATAGAGCATATGGACCACATTATTAAAAACACATGGACCACATTATTAAAAAGGCATAAAGGCATTGAGTTCTGTTAATAGTGTAGAGAAAAACTTTTGGCCTTAAAATCAAAGCGAAAACCCTAAAATCGAACAGAGTTTAATAATGTTAATAATAAAACAAATCGAAAACCCTAAAATCACATACCTAGCACAAAACTTTGTATCTTCTTTCCTATGTGAAGATGGAGAGAACTCGAAATGACCTCTACTCGCCATTTTATCACTGATGAAAAAGAAAGATGAACAAACGATCCAGAATGGCGAAATCGAACAGAGAACACGATGAAACAGGGCTTTGATTTCACGAACAGAGACGAAACAGAGAACATGATGACGAACGCAGGGCTTTGATTTCACGAAGGCAGGGCTTTGATTCACGAAGACAAAATGATTTTAGGTGTTAGGTGTTTTTCTTTTAATTTTATTTTTAATTGTATTTTTATAAATATTTCACAATTAATAAAATGATTTTTTAAAATAAAAATTATATTTTTTAATCAGAAATAATAAAATAATAAATTTATTCCACGTAAGCGTCTGCCACGTCAGCAATTTATTGACACGTCATTAAAAAAATGACAACTCAGCCTCAAATTCTGTTTGGGGGACTAAAACTGGAGACAAACAAAATGGGGGGACTACTTTCAATTTTCACCTATAATAGGGGGACCAAAAGTGCAATTAAGCCTAATAATTATTTCTTTTAAATTTGTTTTAACATAAATTTTAGCATAAAATATAAATATAACATTTTGAATAATCAATGTGAATGGTTTGAACAAGATTTAATAGTCATCTATTATGTATGAATTTTTATTTAACAAATTATAACTTAAATCTCTCTTATAAACAAAATAAAGAGAGTAGTATCTTTAAAAAAATGGGTGAGAAGTCTGACCCTATGTCCTACATTAGATTTTTTTTTTTTTAAAAGATATAATTTTTTAAAAATTGATTAAACAACATTTGCGGTCTGTTAATTTAATTCGTTAATGTTTTAGTCATTTATCTTTTTTTTATTTGATTATTTATTTTAACTTTACGTGACAATTTGGTCTTTTATTTGTTAAAATGTCAACAATGTTATTTATTTATTTTTTTATAAAATTTCATCAAAGTTTTCAAACAAAACCCATAAAATTAATCATCATCTTCAATATAATGCAAATTTTATCAAATTTATAACTTAAATATTTAAATAAACATATATTTTCATTCTTTATTCGATAAGTTTGATGTTGTTGGAGATGAAAATATGAGTTTATTTGAGTATTTGAGTTATACGTTTGATAAAATTTACATTATATTGAAAATGATAATTAATTTTATGGTTTTTTATGAAAGTTTTGATGAATTCTTGTAAAAAGATAAATAATATTGTTGATATTTTAAAATAAAAAAGATTAAATTGTCACTTAAAATTAAAATAAAGGATCAAATTAGAAAGAAAAAAAGATAAAATACTAAAACGTCAATTGAAATTAAGTTAAGAGACCACATATATTATTTAGTCCTTAAAAATAAAATACAAATGTTACAAGTAGTATACACTACTCTTCAAAACCAAAACAAATAAAACGCTAGACTAAGGCGGCAGCTGAAAATTTCAAAAACTAAAATACATAATGAAACCTGTTGGCATGTTGGTGAACTGCCAAACAAAATTAAAAAATAATAATAGTTAGTTATCGGATAATGGGTCGATGAATTCAAATTGTTGAATCCATTATTCAAACTAAATATAAGTGGATTTTGACGGGTTCGATTGAGTCGAACTCAAGAATAACTAATTACATATAAAAATCAGGGTTGAGTTAAATTGGATGTTGGAATTGGCGGATGCCGCACATCTACACCCTTAAATTCAAATACATATTAAAGAAGAAGTCACTTTAAAAAAATGCACAGGTGGTTAGAGGAAGCTCCCAAAATATTATGATTATATGATGGGCCATAAGTGATCCACAACGATGGGCCATATGAGTGATCCACGATGAAAGCCCAATATGCGACCGCTAGCAGCTACATCTCTTTCAAATATATCAGAAATTGCATTCCATTTAAAACTCTAACCCTAATATAGTTTTCAATTCGAAACAGTAAAATATGACACAGAAATCGAAACTTTTCAAGGGGCAAACTAAGAAGAAATCAATTCCAGCCAACCGTCATGGCAAAGTTCCTCAGATTCGCAAAGGTATTTTCTGTTCTCACTGTTTTTTTGGATGAAATTTTCACCTGTAGTTTAAATTGTTTCTTTTTCTTGATAGGGAAGAGATTGATAAAGCCATCCAATTTTACAAAGGATATGGATGCTGATCGTGTAAGTTCAATTTTCAGTTCTGATTCGGGTATTTGATGTTGGGATTTTTGAGTAAAAAACTAAGGAAAAAACAGATCAATTAATCACTAATACGACGAGTGACTATCATATACGATATTTTCATAAGTTCTCAAAACTCACTGCCTAATGCTTATGCCAATAAAAAAATAGATAAGTTTTTCAGAAACCAATCCAAATACAGCCTTTGTTTATCGAGTTGATAAGGTTTTATATAATTATTTCTTTTACAATTTGCTTTTCGTATTCTTCTATTTTTCTCAACGACACATCGAATCGGTTGTACTGTTCTATTTGGAAATTAGGTACCAGTCAAGTGATCGAAGTCATGAATTTTGTTTTGTCATTTGTATGAATTTTCTTTTTATGTGGGTTTTAGTAGAGTTTAAGTATTTTGAAGATCACAAAAGCATTGTTTATGATATGTTTATAGGCTGTCTTTTACTTTTTTTTCATGAATTTCTTATGATAACTTTAGAAACAGTTTTCATGTTTACTAGCTGCTTATACAGCTAGTGCGGTGTTCACAGCAGTGTTTCTGCACCTTTGAGGTGTTTATTCAGCTTATATTAAGTGTCCATCCCAACTTTACTCTTTTATGCTTATCTTATGTTACAACTCGTAAGCACTTTACTAGTGTTTTGAAAACCTGTTAAAAATGAGTTGATTATGATTTAGCTGTAAGTTTACTTCTTATTTGCGTATGCTCCTTAGGCTAGATTCTAGAAGCAACTTGTACAAGGATTATAATTTACTGCATTCGTTACTGTCGAAATGACTTACACATAAGTTCTTATTTAAAAAGCATTTAATTAAACTATTTACTAAGTGTTATCTTTATCTGTCATGACGATATGATTACTATAGTTATTTTAAATATTGATTTTGTATACATTTGTGGTCCATTTTGGTTAAACCAGGAGGTGAGCAAATTCATTAACCATTGCAATGAGATTAAAGCGGCAGCTGTAGCTACAAAGGACGGTGGTTATCTAAGCATTGTTAAGACAGGACAAGAGTCTGCAAGTGGCGCAGATAAAAATAGTAAATGACGTTGGGTAGTTCTGTTAACCGAATATATATCTTATGAAGCAATTGTGTATTTGTAAAAGTAATTTTGATAATCTCTTATATCTTTACCTTGCCATAGTATTTTGTAGTGTATTTATGGCTTTGAATTGCTTCTTTTTCTTTTTTCTTCTTTCTTTTGGATACAGTAGGGTTTTGGTTTTACAATATTGCAGTTGTCTTAGTCTGGTTCACTTTTTGAAGTGATTCAGAATGTTTTGCCACTTCTATAAAAGGGAGTGTTTCGTTACTTGTTTTGGTTGAAGGGGAAGAATTGAGAGGAAAAATGAAATTAGAGTAAATACTAATAATCGTTTTGAAATTGGGCACTTGCATTGATGAATTTGATTCCTGTAAGTTGAGCAACAACTCACTTTATCTCTAAAGTGAGTAATGCTCTTCATTGATCATCAAATGAAATGTTATAATTTTGTGCAGATGGCAGATGCATAATTAATAATTAGGTGGTTATAATATTAGTCATTGAACTATTCATTTCACCAAGTTTTCATTTTAGTGAAATCAAATTTTGCATTTATAATTCTTTATTTGATATTTCAAAATTGTTTTTGTTTTACAAATTTTGTTCATAGCATGCCATGTTTTTTGTTTTTGCATGTCATAGTACAAGTCACCACCTTACTAATGTAATACCATGTAATTCTCAACGACTAAATTGTAACTTTATATTTTTATGTTTTAACCCTTTGGTGTAACAATCATGATTGTTTTAGTTTTAAGCCTTAGGTGACAGTCATGATAAGAAAGGTAGCATGATATTTTAAGTTTTAAGCCTTAGGTGACACAGTCATGATAAGAAAGGGAACACCATTGTCTCTTCCCATTATTCATTTAGTTCGTTTATTCATTTACTTTACAAGCTCCATTTTCACTTTACAGCATCCCCAACCTATGTTATTCTTAAATGCCTATACCCAAAATCGAAATTCAAAACCATAATTTAAGAAAATGTCTAAAAAATATGTTTCTTCAAAACATCTGTGTTCATACATTCTATCCTAGGACACGTATTGACCACTAGCTCACATGCTTACAGATTTTTCTGATAGCAGTTAAATTGCCATGGTTTCTGTCTTTCAATGACTTTATATTGTTCATTGCCATCTCATGAACAAGATTTTTCCTCGCTTGAAAAACAAACATAAGCATGATTCACTAGTTTCAGCTAACTAATGGTAGTGAAATTCACAAACAACTTTACCTGTCCATCTTTGACTATTCTTCGAAAGTCTTGCTCTAGATTTCACAGTCATTTTTTTGAGAATTAGTTACTCTTGAAGAGTCATTTAACTTATATTTTCTACCACTTTTACAGCCTATAACTAAAATTGTTGCCCTTATTGTGTCATGAGTCTGGTCTCGCGGTGACAACACTAATTGTGTTATGTCTTCCAATCTCTTGAACTCAATACACTAATTTGTAAAAAAAAGTGAGGTATGAAAAATATCACCCTAAAATAAAAAGTGCACCACTTTTCTCTCCGGTTCAATTTAAAAAACAAAACTATTATTTTTTTCTTTCCATGTTATCCCTTTATCAATGCATGTATCTAGATGAAAATTTTCAAAATACATTGAGATAAATCGGCTTATTTTTTTAAAAGGGTACTTTACTCATTCCCTCACTCATACGTCGCTATCCACTTTCTTCGTCTCGGATATTCTTCACATGAATACATTACTGTATATTTTAAAAAATAACTTTATTGAAAATTTACAAAAATCATAGAAGTTATTTTAGATTTATTTGTTACCGACTAAAAAAATGATTTGGATGTGCTAAAAAAGTTGTTGTGCTCTTTTAGGGTTTCTTCTGCAAGGACTATGGCGATAGCATGACGTTCACCGTTATCATGCAACCACTACCTTCAAAGCTTCCTGCTTCCTGACCGAATACATGCCACGACGAAGAGTAACAAACGTCACTGTTTCGAAGGCCTCCTTATGTGATAGAATCTTGTGTTATACCTTTGCAACAAAAGAAAAAATTGATTTGATTGCAAACAAGACAACAAAGGTTGAAATGGTATAAGGTAATCGATTGCTGCCTGTACTCCATGTTAAACAAGCTTACATAGATGATCTCATCATTCCATGGAAGGATGCACTATTGGTCAAGCTTCTAGGAAAACAACTTGGATATATGGAAACTCATGGAAGGAATTGTGTTGATGGATGTTGGGAATGCACTCTATATGGTCATGTTTGATGAAGAGGAAGACAAACACAAGGTCATATGTGGAGGGCCATGGATTGGTGGTTCGTCAATGGTCACCAAATTTCAACTACAATGACCGATAAAACCATGGTTTGGATTAGGATTCCAAGTCCAATCTAATTTTTTTATGATGAAATCATATTGTGGGAGTTGGCTTCAATGGTGGGAAATCCAGTAACAGTGGATCTACAAACGCTGAAAGCTGCACGTGGAAGATTTGCATGCATGTGCGTTGAAGTAGATCTCACGAAACTAGTAGTGGGGCGAGTTGGAATTAATGGTCTGTGGTACGAAGTCTAGTATATGAGGGACTCCACATTATCTGAAACGTCTTAGCTTTCAAAGCTGTTACTTCAAACATAAACATATGAGGGCTTGTATATTGAATGAATTGAATATGCTATTTATATATGAGTTATCCATATTCATTTTAACTGCCCTTTAACTAACTAATTGAATAATTAGTTAGTTAGTTATCACATACAATTAATGCCTTACTTGAATTACAAGTTATCTAACACTTTTCCTTAATTCAAGTATCTAAATGATACTACACCTTGCATTTGTCTTAACTCCTCAAATCTATTTATTCTTAATTCATTGGTCATAATGTCAGCCACTTGCATTTCAGTTTGGCAATATATGAGTTTTCGCTTGCATCTTCCATGAGATACATGATTCTTTGTTAGATTTATGGTTGAGATGTTGTCAATCATCAATGGCACTGGTTTGCATACATCAACCTTCAATTCTCCCATCAAAGTTTCCAACCATAATTCCTGGCAGGCTGCATAGCTGCCAACAATATATTTAGCTCCGCATGATAACAATGTTATGACTAGCTGCTTCTTTGAGCTCCATGTTATTGAAGATTTCATAAATTTTAATACCTAACCTGATGTGCTTCTTCTATCATTCTTATCTCAACACCAATCAAAATTTGAATAGCCTACTAAGCACTGACATAAATTGACTAAAAATCTTGGGATGACCGACATAAAAATATAATGTATAAATTAAATATACAAATAATATTATATAGCAAAAAATTAAGTTGTAATAAACACAAAGTGAAGTATCAAATAATTTAACTACATGACTTAAGAATACCTTAAAGTAATGCTCTACGCTATTTAATTAACTTGAAATCATTAATAATAGACTCAAAATTGATACTTGCAGCAATTTCTCTTTCAATATAAATCGTCATGCTATCTGACAAAAAGTCAGCCTCCATCTTATTTCTTAACCTAAATTTAATAATTTTCATTGCTGAAAAGATCTTTCAACTGTGGCAGTACAAATCGAAAGAGTCATAATAAGATGAAGTAGTATATTAATCAAGTAAAAATTTTGCACCTTTTCAGTTGCAACCAAACATGAGCACAATTCTTGGATAGTTGATAAATTCTTCAAATTTAAATTTTGACGGGCATCAACCAAGAAATGTTGGAGTTGAAAATTCAAATTAATCTTCTTTTGCATATTGAAATCCATAGGGTAGTATTTTTCAACTAGAGTGGACATTTTTTCAAAGTTAAAAGCTTTATAATTATCCTCAAGAGTCAAAGTACAATTTAGAGTTAACAAATTCATTACTTGCTCATTAAATCTGTTATTCAACTCTTGTAATTGTTGATCAATCACAATAAAAAATATTTCAACTATAAAATAATGCTCTATTGTAACATGACCTTATTAAAGACGAGAGTGTCCAAATCTTGTTGTTGAATGAACATCGTTGAGATCAGGAATCTCAATATCATATTTTTCACAAAAAAGTCTTCACTTCAGTAAATAATGCATCTCAAGCATCTTCTCTCAATGCTTGAATAATTGACGCTGTTATTCCAACTAAACACATGACATTAACTATATCCTAAGATTGTTGTTGTAAGATTTGACAAAGTATATCAGTTATCCCCATAATTTCTTTCATCAAATGCAAGATAAATATAAAATCAAACGCCTTCAAATAATTATAGGCACTATCAACATCCCATGTGTAGAATAACTTGATTTTTCATTTGTAATATTTTTTTTAAAACTGTACAAGTTGCCTCATACATATTTATCAAGCTATAAATAGAAGAGAAATGTGATCCCCAACGAGGATCGTCAGCTCGTTTCAAAGTACCAATTTGATTTATACCTTTACCAATTACAATCTCACCAGTTTCTAGCAAATGTGCAATTTCCTCTAATTTAGCAACTTATAGCTCATCATGACACTAATTAGAAGAACAAAAAACATTTACAATAAAAGTTAGCTTCTCAAAAAATTTATGAATTGGAACAACTTCTCTTGATGCAGGAACTAAAGCAAGTTGCAATCGATGAACATAACAATGGACATAGTATGAATAAGGACAATCTTTCATAAATAGTACTTGTAAACCGTTCCATTCTCCTATCATATTACTAGCACCATCATACCCTTGACCACGCATGTTAGAAACATCAAGATTATATTGAGAAAGTATATCACATACTTCTTCTTTCAGAGTTAAAGCTATATTGTCTTTAACATGTGCCACACAAAAAATCGCTTTTGTATTAAACCAACTTTGTCAATAAATCTTAACACAAGAGACATTTGTTCTCACTACAAGAAATGAGGAATTTTGTGAGGGCCAAAAGCCCTCACAAAGGGCAAATAGCAGCCACAAAGTGTGATTTTGTGAAGGCTTTTGGCAGCTACAAATAAGCTGGTCAAAAAGTTTTGTGAGGGCTTTTGCAGCCACAAAGTGTAAAAAACAGGTTAACATTTGTGAGGGCCTTTGCAACCACAAAATGTTGCATTTGTGAGGGTCTTTGAGCCACAAAAACCTGCCTTTGTGATGGCATAGGCCGCCACAAAGGACAGGCTGATTTTTTTAAAATTGAACCTTTGTGAGGGCCGAGGCCGCCACAAACTCCCTCCTTTGTGAGGGCTTTGGCCGCCACAAATACCATGCTGATTAAAAAATTATATATTTTGTGGGGACTTAGACCGCCACAAAATATTACGTATTTAAAAATTTAATTTTTAAATTCAAAATTAATAGTTTATTATAATATTATATATAATAAATTAATATAAATATAATATCATTATAAATTAAATTTAATATATAATAAACTAATCTTAATATAATTAAAATTTTAAAATAAAATATTTAAATTATAATTATAATTAAAGATTAATTTAAATTACAAATAAATTAAAATTAACATTAAAATTAAATTAAAATTTAAATAATATTAATTACTTATATCAAATTAAAAAATGAAATTATAAAACTACATATATAATATAATTTATACTTACCAAAATTAAATCAAGCTTGATGAAATATTTTGCGTAGAGAGAAGGTGGATAAAATAGTTAGAAGGAGGTTTTAGAGAGAAGTTGGATGTGAAAAAATGAAGGAGGAGTGGAGAAATATATATAGGGTATGCATGACCCTTTGTGGCGGCCAAAGCAGCCACAATGGCCAACGGATATAAGGCATTTGTGACGGCCTGGGCGGTCAGAAAATCCAAGTGAATTGGGCTTCCTTTGTGGCGGCATTTGCAGCCACAAATGCCATGTACGCTTGCCTTTGTGGCGGCCTATGCAGCCACAAATGCACATGTTACCTCAGTCCTTTGTGACGGCTTTGCCCCTCACAAAATTTATTTTTTGTGGCTGTAAAAGCCCTCACAAAATCCTTAAAAATTTAACTGCATTTTGTGGCTGCCTAAGCCCTCACAAAATCACAACGTTTTGATTTTGTGAGGGATTAGGCAGCCACAAAATCTAGTTAAATGTTTAAAAATTTGTGAGGGTTTTTTCAGCCACAAATAAAGATCAATTTCAATTTTGGCATTTGTGAGGGCTTTTTTGGTCACTAATTTGTGAGGGTTTTATTCGGCCACAAATATGTGCTTTTCTTGTAGTGTCTCTTTTTGATTCATCTCGAGTTTCATCTACAACAATGCAAAATTTGGAATCACCAATTGCTTCACATATATGTTTTCTCACCCTACTAGAAAGAATACACAAGAGCTCTTTTTGAATTTGATGTGAACTATACTTGGAATTATATGAAGCATTTTCCAACACAATTTTCGCAACTTCATCATTGTAAGTTGCCAAGAGTTTTTTCAATTGAAGAAAATTGCCTTGATTTCTTGACCCGCTAATTTCATCATGTCCCCGAAAAGCACAAGCTTGAAGTGTTAACCAACGAACAATGTCAATTGATGTCTTGAGACATATTCGATTCTTCAAAGTTTGATCCAACCATTGCACTGGAAAAGTATTCCTAATATGTCCATCTTGATTCAACAAGTCTAGACAAGCCTCATTGCAATGTTGTGTGGTGAACAAGGATCCATCCTTATGTGTTTGAGAAAGGCACAAAATTTTCCATTTTTAATTTTCTTCCAATTTCTAAAACCCGTACAAATGAAGACATCTGATCTGGGACATCCACTTGGTCTTTTGCTAAATAGGTATCATGGTAAACAATATGCAACATCTTTAGAAGGTGAATATTCTAGCCACGAAGAAAATATGTTAAACCAAGCATATTGAAACCGTCTTGGATTAACCTCGTTGTCTATAAAGGATATTCATCTAAATTTATTTGATAAGGACCAAATTGTAGATAAGCTATACGTATTGCATCCAATTTATTTGGTGGATATTTTCAAATTTAAGGGTGTTTTCCGGGGTCACGTTCTAAACATTTCTCAAAGTCATCTTCGAAAACTCTAGGAACCTTGGAAAGATTATTCTCATTTTCTTCAATTCTTGGATTCTTAGAGATAGTTTTAGATGTAGAAGTTATAATTTTTTCATCTCTTTCACTGTCACAAATTTTCCTCTTGAAAAAAGAATCAATTCTTTTACTATCCTTCATTCTCACAAACTTCTCTAAATCAACCAATTTAGGAAACATAAAACATCTTCTCAGTGAAAATTAAATGGAAAAAAAAATCAAACACCTTATATGCAACACAAATACTCAAACACCTATATGGACAAAAAATCAAACACCTTATATGCAACAAAAAAACTCCAAACAAAAATCAGCACTAACATCTAATTTGAAACAAACAAAAACTTCAAAAAAACAAAACTCCAAAACAAAACTCCAAACAAAATTCCAAAACAAAACTCCAAACATCAATTCTGATGATAATATGAAATTGAAATCTGAACCTTTTGAGTTTCGATGAACGACCAACCTAGGCGAATGAGAGTAGTCGTAGAGGTGCGGAGCGACGCGAGGTAGAGCGAGCCACAAAGTGGAGGCGGAGGCAGAATGATGAATCGTGTAATCGTTCAAAAAGCAAGAGGGAGAGAGAGATGAAGATTGGAAGATAGAGGAAGAGAGATTTAGGTTTAAGATATAATTACAATTTCTTAATTTTAATGAGGAAATTATCTCTACCAATCCAGTGAGAGTGCTTGGGATTCTCCATGAACATGCTAATGAAACCCACGCTATAGAAAAGGCCAGGTCTTGTGTTGCACAAGTACCTTAGGTATCCAACAACTTTCTTGAATAGAGTAGTGTTAGCCAGTTCCTTTTCAACGTTTTTCCATAAATTTGTGTTGCTTTCAATTGGAGTGACATCAAGGGTTCCAACCAACCATGTCAAATATTCTCAATATTTCTCCAACATACTTCCTTTAATCCATCACTAACCCTGCTTCTGTCTCAGGGAATTCCATTCCCAAAATATAAGCCAATTTTCCTAGATTTGACATTTCAAATTCATTCTTCATGATTTCCTTGAATTAATCAATGTAATTTTTGGTGCTGCCAAATCATCCACATACAGGCACAGTAAGAGCATTGTTGTCCCTCCATTCAGTATGTAATATTTCACATAAACTCCATATTCTACTATGCACTTGATGAAGCCATTGAGCATTGTTTGAAGCCGTATAGTGTTTTTCTCAATTTAAGCACTTTATCCTCATTTTCCTTGATCACAAATCCTGGTGGTTGAGAGACATGCACTTCTTTTTCAAGCAATCCATTCAAAAATGCAGATTTAATATCAAGCTAGCACATCAACCAACCTTTAGCACTAGCTAGGGCTATTACTAGTCTGATTATCTTAATCCCGACCACTGGAGCAAACACTTTAGAATAGTCTATGCCTACCCTTTGTAAGAATCCTTTGGCAACCAATCTAGATTTGTTTTTAGCAATTGTTCTATCTGGATTCAACTTGAGTTTATAGACCCCTTTTACTCAAATTTTCTTCTTTTTTGGAGGTAAGTCGGCCATGTACCAATTTTGATTCTTCTCAATTGCCTTGATTTCTTCTATCATTGCTTTCTTCCAAGGTCCTATCTTCATAGCTTCTTCTTTATTTAGATCTCCACTGTTGTTAATTTAATTGTCATTGTATACTTCAAATTCTTCTAAATGTGTTGGTGGTTGCCTTGCTCTTTGATATCTGCTTGATTATATCCATTCTTCAATTGTGTCTCCACTGGCATGATGATCATTTTGCATTGGTACAAATTTTTATATGTTGGTTGTTGTTGTTGGTGTCTTGTTCCCAGTGTTGGCTGGTGCTGCTTGCATCCTGTCTCTAGTCCTAGAGCTGGCTGATGCTGCTAACTTTCTACATCTAGTCCCAATTTTCTTGCTCAACTATTTATATATCTCTACTAACTAAAATCTTTTCTTTAGTAGGATCACACAGTTTGTATGCACTAGTTGGATAATACCCAACCAAGATCATGGCTTCACTCTTGTCTTGGAACTTTCTTCTTTTCTATTGAGACACATGTTTGAAACATAGAACACCAAATGTCCTTAAGTGCTTTACTGCTAGTTTCCTACCACTCCAAATCTCATATGGAAGCTTCTTTGTTAGACATATATTCAAGATATAGGCATCAGTTGATGCAGCCTCACACCGTAACTTGTGTGACAATTCTTTTCCTTTTAACATACTTCTAGTCATGTTTAGGATAGTTATGTTCCTTCTTTCAGCCAGTCCATTATGTCGAGGTGTGTAGGGGGTAACCACTTCGTGTTTAATTCCATTGTTAACACAAAACTCCTTAAACTCATGTGATGTATATCCACCATCTCGATTTGTCCTTAACATTTTGGTAGTTTTTCCACTTTGTTTTTTTAACTTTCGCTTTCAAATTCTTGAATATTTCAAATGCTCCATCTTTGGTCTTTATCAAATAAATCCACAACATTCTACTAAATTTATCAACAAAAGTTATGAAGTACTTATTACCTCCTAATGATAGCACCTCAACTGGTCCACATATGTTACTATGAACCACTTCAAGACAATCCTTTGCTCTTGCTTGCACTTGTGATTTGAAGAAGTTCCTTGATTGTTTTCCTACCATAAACACATCACACACCTTCTCAGGAACATCAATCATAGGAATGCCACTGACCGTCTTCTTTGTTTCTAGTTGCTACAAGCTCCTGAAATTCAGATGGCCAAACCTTGAATGCCATAACCAGTTTGCATCAACAGAGCTCTTTGCCTTCAAACATTTAAGAGAAGAACCTTCAATATCATCTTTTATCCATCATATATTTCTAGAGCATCATTGTTCATAATCACCTGAAATCCTTTCTAAATCAGTTGGCCTATGCTTCTTAAGTTGTTTTTCATCCCTAACACATAAAACACATTCAATTTAGTGTTAGAGGATCATTTCTTCCTATTTCTTGCTATGATCTGAGCCAGAACATAGTGGTCGGGTCTTGAACTTTAACAAGTAGGAATATGACTAAATCCAATTCAGTGTTTTAACCTTTGTCAAAATTTGAATTATATATTTGAAAATAATAGATGTATCTTCTTGTGAGTGTTTCTTCTTGTAAAAATTATTGATCATATCTTCTTATAAATAATTCATATCTTCTTGTAAATAATTCATATCTTCTTGTGATAAATCTTGATGAAATCTTCTTTTAAATAATTCATATCTTCTAGTAGATAAATCTTGATCAAATCCTCTTATAAATAATTCATATCTTCTTGTGATAAATCCTGAATAGATCTTCTTATAAATAATTCATATCTTGTAGTGGATAAATCTTGATGAAATATTCTTTTTAGCATGGTTAAAGATTTTCTTCAATTTTAAATTTGAATCAAATCTTATTTTAGGTTGTCTTCTTAAACACGTATCATTTTTCATACTCTGTGAAGTCAAATATATTGTTCACATAAAATAATTTTGTTAACATAAAGCTCTAAGTATAAAATCAATTTAGTTCCAACATCTATGTCCAGTGCACCTTTTGACTTAGTTCGTTCTGATGTGTGGGTTTCATCACTAGTACCTACCAAATATTGATCTAGATATTATGTCTCTTATATTGATGATCATACTCCTTATTGTTGGATTTTTCTTATGAAAAACTATTCTAAGTTTTTTTTTTTTTGGCATTTATCATATGTTTTGTGCTATGTTTATAAAGTGATCCCATTGTGATCTAGGTGGTGAATATATTTATAATAAATTATTTGAGTTACTTGCTTATGATGATACTATTCCCCAGACTTCTTGTACTGATACTACTCAACAAAATTGTGTTGCTAAAAGGAAATATCGTCATATTGTTGAAATTGTTTGTTCTCTTACGTTGCATGCTTCAATTCCAAATAAATTTTAGGGTGAAGTAATTCTTATTGTTGTTCATGCTATTAATAGAATTTCATTATCTATCACCTCAAGTTTGTCTTCATTTGGACGTAGTAAATTATCCATAGGTAGAACTTAGTAAATTGTCTCCTTGTTCTAAAATATGTGTTTTTCTTGGTTATGGTGATGGTCAAAAGGGTTATCATTGTTATGATCCTTCAAATAAAAAACTATATGTTTCTCGTAATATTGTAATTCTTGGACACATACCTTTTTGCTCTTTTTCCTTTGACTCTCACACTCCTACAAGGTTTGAACTCACCCATATTGATCCTTTTGGTTATAATGACAATGCTTCTTGTGATTGTAATTTTGAGAGGTGTAGGATATATACTACTATTCTAGGTGATGACATCAATCTTGTCCCTTCGACTATCCAACCACCTCCTAAAATTGTTGATCCTTCGTCTCCATCTTCGCCTCCTCGTTATCCCTTTCATAACCATAAGTCTACTCAATTTTCTGATTTTGTTTATTCCACATACTCTACTTCATTTGCTTATTTCTTAACTTTTATTCAAAGTTTTTTTGAGCCTTATTCCTATAAAGAGGCTATTTTTGACTCTCTTTGGCAACATGTTATGGCAGAAGAACATTATCCAGTACACAATACAGATACTTGAGAATTAATACATCTTTCTTTTGAAAAATGTGTTATTGGGTTTTGTTGGTGTACAAGATCAAAACCAAGTCTAATGGATTAATTTAGTGTTTCAAAGCTCGTCTTGTTGCTAAGGGATTAACGCAACAATATGGTATGAATTATGAAGAAACTTTTGCTACTATGAACATGATGACCACTATTTGTACTCTTATTGCAGTTGTATTTATTTTCCAGTGGCATTTTTCTCAAATGGATATCAAAATGCCTTTCTAAATGGTGGACTTCATGAAGAAGTCTAATTTTCCCTCCTCAAGGGGTTACTCATAATCAGGTGGAAACGTGTAAGTTAAAAAGGCTTTATATTGTGTTAAACATGCTCCTTGAGCTTGGTTTGAGAAATTCGCTACTGTGATCACATATATTGGTTTTCGTTTCACTGAACATAATTCTTCATTGTTAGTTAATTTGTTGTATCTCCCACTACACTACATTGGACATCTATTCTTCGTACTCTTTGTTAAATTCATAACACTCAATTTTAAGCCAACTTCGATGCACTGCCATAACAAGAGTGTTATTCAAATTGCTCATAACTCGATTTTTCATGAACGGACCAAACACATTGTGGTCGATTGTCATTTTACTTGTCATCATGTTCAACATGGAATAATTACTTTACCGTTTATCTCCTCTTCCTTGCAGTCTGTTGATTTGTTCACAAAGGCACATAACATTAAACATTTTCGATTATTGGTTGACAAACTTTTGATGCTCCCTATTAATACATCATGAATTTTAGGGTAGATGTTAGATGATATTATTATTACTAGTTGTTAGTAGTGAGGGTAGTTTAGTCTTTTTTTTATTATCTAACATCTCCCTTAAAACTCATGATGTATTAATAAGGAGCATCAAAAGTTTGTCAACACCTTTACGTATATCAAATATCTGAAGTAAAATATAAAATAAATTATAATAATTAATTATAATATAAGTTTTTATGATATTAATTATAATTATTCATATATGATTTGTGTCGAAAACATTGATAGTATGTTTTATCACATAATAGTAGCGGCTTATCAATATATGTTAAAATTTATATAAATAAATTAAATTTTTTTTTTAAATAATTTAAAAAAAAATAAAATACGAGTATACTAGAAAACTCTTTCATAAGTTTTTCGGTACAGAAGAATTTACTGGAAAATTTGTGAAAATTTTTCAGATAGTTTCATTTTCAACCTTTTGTACTGAATTTTTTTTAAAGGTTTCCGGTACACACCTTTTCAACTTTCTATACTGAAATTTTTTTTTGAAAAATTTCTGATTCACACCTTTTCGATCTTATGTATTGGAAAACGTTTTTATCTGTTTTCGGTTTCAACATTCTATACCGAAAATCTTATAAAAGAAATTTGGTAGTTTTCGAAAATCTATGACATATCGAAAAACTTGAATTGATTAATTTGAAAATATTTGAATGGTAAAAACAAAGATGATTTTGAATTTGTAAAATAATAAGAAATTTCAAAGAAAAAATTTCAACATATGACAGGTATAGGTATATCAGTGGGGGTACAGGTAATATTTGTGTGGAATAAGCATCACCCAAAATATAGGCTCATGATAAAGAAAAATTTCTCCTGTACCCCCAAAAAAAATCGAAAATGCCAAAACTACCCTCAATTTTTTTTGTTTTACTATTTCAAAGAAAGTAAGATAAATATTTTTTCCACAATTTTGTCATTCCCCCTGCCGTAAAAAAGATTTTCAGTAGGTTCCACTTTTCCGGTTACTACCGGAATACTTGTAACAACATTTCCGGTATAGAGTAAACTTCCGGAAATGTTAAAGCCCAGTTTTCCGGTATAGAAGGAAAAGTTGTGTACCGGAAAACTTAATTGACAAGTATTCCGGTACAGTAGTAGATTCTGGAAAACTTCATTTCTAAGTTTTGCTATATAGACCAATTTTTGTTTAATTTTTTTTTAAGTTTTTTAAATTTTTTTTAATTCTTTTCAAATATTAACAGATATGAAAAAACCACTACTATTAATGGACAAAACATGCGTCGAAATACTATAAATATTTTTGACACAAATCAGATATGAATAAATATAATTAATATTATAAAATATATTATTGCGATTAATTATAATTTATCTTATTTCAGATATTTGATTCAAGTGATACTGTTGTGAAATGGGCAAAAGAAATCGACATAAGAAATAAAGTTATTGTTATTATCAGAAGATCAGATATAGAGGCGGGTGAGAAAGGGCGGAGAAATAAATTAATATTAGGTTGTGGCAAAGGGGGAAAATACAAGTGAGCTGCTAGTTCTGTTTGAAGTTCAACAAAAAAATGTGATTGTCCTTTCAAGCTTAGATCAAAACCATTAAAAGATGGTTCAGGATGGATAGATAAAGTAATTTGTGGAATTCACAACCATGAATTACCTGATACTTTAGAGGGGTATGCATATGTTGGACGCTTAGATGAAGAAGAAAGAAAGCATGTTCATGACTTAACAAAATATAATGTTGCACCGATACACATATTACTTCCATTGCAAGACCGAGATAAGAGTAATGTTACTAAGATCTCACAAATATATAAACAGAGAAGTATCATTCGATTACACGTGAGAGGTAATAGAACAAACATGCAACATTTATTCAAGCTAATTGAAGACGAAAAATATGTGTGCTGGAATAGAAAGCGTGAAGACTCCGATGTTATGAGAGATATTTTTTTGGCGCATCCAGATTCAGTGAAGTTGATGAATTTGTTTCTGATTGTGTTGATTATGGATAGTACCTACAAAACCAATAAATGCAGAATGCCATTACTTGAAATTGTTGGTATGACATCAACAGAGAAGACATTTGTAGTTGGATTTGCTTATTTGGAATATGAGCGGGAAGAAAACTTTTGTTGGGCATTTGAAAGACTAAAAGATTTGTTTGTTACACAAAATAAATTCCCTCAAGTAATTGTGACAAACAAAGATCTTGCGTTAATGAATGCAGTTGGCATTGTGTTTCCACATGCTGTTAATTTACTTTATTGATTTCATATCGAAAAAAATGTTGGAGCAAAATGAAAGCAATATGTCTTAAAGGATAGACAAAAGTCAATATTGAATATTTGGAAAGACATTATGTATTGTAGTGATGAAAAAGAGTATATGATGCGCTTGAATATGTTTAAGCAATCATGTGTTGATACTAAAGTGTTTGTTGATTATGTCAAAGAAACTTGGTTGACTCCACATAAGGAAATATTTGTTGAAGCATGGACAAATAAAGTGATGCATTTGGGAAACACAACGACTAACATGTATTTAATATGATTTTATTATATATTGTTGAATTGTATTATATTTTCTAATGTATCTGTAAAAATTTATTATATGGTTGAGTCAACTCACTGAAAACTGAAGTTAATGTTAGAAAATAGCATGGGTGATATATGTAAATGTTGGGAGGCTATGAACAACATGATAAGGTTGCAACATAAAAGAATCAGGGCCTCGTTTCAAAAAAGTTTTTATGATGAAGACATTGAGCCCAAAAATCTATTTTATTAGAGATTGAATACATTTGTATCAACAGAAGCTCAAAGACGTATTGATGAAGAATACGACAAAGTTGAGTGGGTGGGTACTGGAAAATCTGTATGTGGGTGCTCTTTTAGAAGGACATACCAATTACCTTGTGCTTGTGAATTAGGACAATATAAGTTGATGGGTGAACCAATTCCTCTAGATTCTGTGCATATTTAATGGAGAAAATTAAGCATGGAATGTGAACTCACTCAAGACACATAAGATGGATCATAATTGGATATGTCTACTGAGACGAATGCATTACGGAAACGCTTTCGATCACTTGATGTTATTGGAAAATGAGTGTTGAAGAGTAAAGTGCGTGAACTTGCTTTCCAAGTACAAGTTCAATGTGCCCACCACCTAAAAAAGTCAAAACCAAATGACGAGTGAAGAAGAGTAAGGGTATGAAGCCGGATGAATATGATGTATATCGAGACCCTTCTTACTTTGAGCATGTTAATGCAACACATTGTGAAGATTTTGGTTCCCAACCATCTAAGTCATCTCAATCTTCAAAACATTTGTTATGGAGATAATTTCCTGATATTATTCAGCCATACATTGATGACATATTTGACGTGGTAGCAGATGGAAATTGTGGTTTTCGCGCTATTGCATTATTGCTTGGTTTCAGTGAAGAGTGTTGGTCTTTGGTCCTCAATTGATTGGATCAAGAGATTGTTTCTCATGTAACTCCATATGATAGATTGTTCACAAGACGCATTAGAGAAGTAAGAGATTCGTTGATGATATCCGGCTTAGGTGTTCAACCCATGGATAAATGGTTGTCCATACCTGATATGGGTTACGTGATAGAGACAACATATAATATTATTCTTATCATGTTTAGTCTGACATTTTCAATGACTTTCTTTCCTATGAGGGGTTCACATTTAGGATCGACAAATAATGATCGTATTTGTTGTATTAGTTTTGTTAGTGGAAATCACTGGGTTCCGGTAATTATTTTCTTATACTTTTTTAAGTTTTATTTTGGTAATTTATGTCTTATGTTTTGTTAATTTATTTAATTTTTGTAGTTAAAGATGAAATATGGATTTCCAATGCCAGACATTGCACCAGGTTGGAAGTAATATCGCACCAATGAAGCAACTTCTTGGACAATAGCATACACAAGGCATCTACAACACTGGAGGTATTTATTAGGCCGGTTGCCACGTGGTAGCCAAAATCCACCTACGGAACCCGTAGATGCAATGTCTTTAGATGAACCTTAATGTTTTAAAATTGATACAAAATCACTTTAATGTAACCGATATTTCACTTGTTATTAATTAATTTTAGGTTTTTGTCATTCATTTTAGTAATTGATTATATCTTGTATTTATTTCATAAAGTAACCGACATAATAATAATTAATAGTTAATAAAGTAATCGACATAACAATAATTAATAATTAATAAAGTAACTGACATAACAATAATTGATAAAGTAACTAACATACTAATATTTCATAAAGTGTTCATAAAGTAACCGACATAACAATAGTTCATCAAAAGTGTTCATAAAATAATCGACATAACAATAGTTCATCAAAAGTGTTACTACTAACTAGTGTGACTACGTGATAAATACAAAGCTATATAAAAGTGAATATACAACTCATCGTCTGGACTAGCTTGATGTTCACTCAACCCCTGTTGTATAAGATCACCGATCTGTTGTAGGATAGGTGGCGGCTGTGAACTAGAAGCATCTGCACTAGTGAGCGGTACACTATAATATGGGACCTGAGGTACACCATATGGTCGCACCAGCAATGGATGATACACCTGATAGAACCACCCCAAATATCCATCTTCACACTTAGATGAATATGTAGGTGGATAAAGCTTGTGAAATAGCTCTGTCACTGGCGTCACATATCCCAACCATTCCACATCTACATCAAATAATCTAGCAGGATCTGGAAGTGGCAATGAAGGAATATATTGGATATATCCAAATTGCCTCTAACACCTTTCTGGTAGATATTTCACTACAGTGCTGCATAATCGGAGGTGACCAATATAAATCATGATATCATCAAAAGGAATGACACCCCTATGATTCTCTCATGGTCTCCAAATAACATCTGTAGGTGTTAATGCATCAATAATACTTCTGTATTCATCAACCTTATGCTTGCCTTGTTTGTAGCACCATCTATTCATTCGGGCAAACCATTGCACGTCAGCACCCTGATCACCTTTATTACAAATATTCAGAAAATATTAAATAATTAATACTAGTATTTAAATATAACATAAATAAGTTAAATTAATAATTAATGCTAACAATTAGATATAACATAAATAAATTAAATAAATAATTAATAATTAATACTAATATATAATTGATACCTGAAGCAGCGTCATATATCCACCTAGCTGTTTGGTGTCATAATAGTAGGCATCTGAGAGGTAGTCATAAAGCACCACTAGTGCAGTAGTACCACATGCATATTTATCTGTACAATCTAAATATCTGAATTAAGGAAGGTACTTCGCATCAACTAGAGTATGACTCTTATCAGCGAAAATAGTACTTCCGACTAAATTCAACAGATATGCCCTAGAAGCACAATCAAACCTCTCTGCTGCACACTGCCTTCTGAAAACCTCTTTCAACCAATCCAGTCTATAGTGCGCACCTCTAGTCTTTTTGGTCTCTGCCCAGATCTCTTCCATGGTCACTCCTAGTAGAGGCATGGCAAGATTACATGTTGTTCCACTATCTATATCGGGTGGACTGTAGAACTCACCCCTAATAGGCAATTCCAGAAGATTGGCAACATCATCCAAAGTAATCATAATTTCACCAAATGACATGTGAAATGACGATGTCTCGGAATGCCATCTTTCAACAAACGTAGATATCAGATTATTGTTGATCATCTTCAAACTACCCTTTTGTAATGAGTTAAGACCTGACATATTCACCCAATTCTCTATGGGTCGCGGAAGTACCAACGAAATAAATTGTTGCATTTTCTTCCTATGCGCAACAATTTTCAGCAATGGTCGCTCCTGTATATAAAGAAAATATATGACATTAAAATTAAATTTAGACAACAAATATTAATTAATTTAAATATTTTTAATGCATTATAAATAATAATTAATTTAATATACCTCACCAAACCATAGTCTAGCTGAAACATGATAACGGTATCGTGTAAGGATAGACAAATCATAAGGTCTTTTATGATACCGTGTGAGCTCACCAGATCCCTTAACTCCATCATGTTCCTCGTCCATATGCTCTCCCTCATGAGCATGTGCAGCCTCCTCCTGCTCATGTACATCTACCTGCTCGTGCACCATATGCTCATGTACCACATCTTCCTCATGCACTATAGAAGGCTCCCCCTGATCATGATGTCCCTGATCGTCGTCTTCAATAATCATACATCGTCTTCTCCTTGAAGCTGTCGGTAGAATCCTCTTTAGGGGATTCATCGGAGACGATGTAGAAGTCTTAGTGTCCCGTGTAATTTGTATGATTTTGCCGTCTCTTCTTCGTGCACCCATTGAAAAATTAAAATATTAAAAGAAATAAATCACAATTATCTATAAAATTATAATTAATTAAATTAAAATATATATATATATATATATATACACACACGTAACTTTCAGAAAACTTGATGTTCATGTTCTCCGGTAACTACCGGAAATGTTGGCCATCAAGTTTTTCAGAACATTCTTCTATACTGGATAACTTAAAAAATGTTTTCTGGAACACTCTTTTGTACTGGAAAACTTCAGACAAAATTTCTGGTAATAGCTTCTGTACTGACAAACTTTAAAACAAGGTTTCCGGAGTACATCTTTTGTATCGGAACACTTGGTTTTTGAAGTTCTCTGTAAATTTGAGAAAAAAAACATACTGTTACTTTTGAAAATGTAAAAATGTAAAATAATAATTTTGTGGAGGTTTTATTATTTATACGAGAATAAAATAATTATTTCATTAGATATAGGTATAATTACTTCCGAAAATGTAAAATAATAATTTTGTAGCGGTTTTATTATTTATACGAATATAAAATAGTTATTTTATTGAATTCGGGGGTACAGGGAGGGTGCAAGGGAAATTTTTCCATGATAAATAAAGTCTATAAGGCCCATTAAACAGAAGTTCCTTTGCTTTGACGATAACGAATACGAAAGCAAACGTTCGTTGACTGAACAAACGCGATTCAAAGAAAATGGATTTTGCTAAAAATCCAAATCCTTTTGATTTTGAAACTTGATGAATTAGAACGGAACAACGGATCTTGAAGGAAACAACCATGGAAGATCCCATCATGAAAGAATCTTTGCTGCAATTTGCCCCGATGCAAAGCTCCGTCGATGAAGGCTTCTGGCACAGATTGTCTTCTTTGAAGCTCAACAAACTTGGCATTGATGATTCTCCGTTACCCATAATTGGTTCTTCTCTTTATTCTAGTTTTTGTTTTAAACTCTTATAATAGTAAATTTTTAGTTAAAATTTGTTTGCACTATAAGGAAATGCAAGCTCACAACATTAAAAGAAATACTAATCAGTTTATGAAAATCCCCCTCACTGAAAATTATTTAACCTAACTAATAATTTTTTTCCTTTAATTAATATATATTAATTATGTGTTTAATGGATATACACACTGTTAGGATCTAGAATAATATATATTACAGCTGATTATAGTTAAGAGTTATTATAGTTAGTTGGTTGAGGTAGTTAGGAATTGTGTATAAACAAGATTTTTTTTTGTTACCGAAATTTTGGGAGAGGAGATGGTGTCCCGGACGATGGTAGGGAAGACCTTTGGGCTCACTTAGCACTTACAAAGAGATTTACGTTTGCCTGCTTCCATTGACACTAACAAGGATCAAAGCCGCAACCTATGGATCAAATAAATAGGTTATGTAGATAGTTTAGGATATCTTTGAATATTGTAATCAATTGTTAAGTAGAGTATAGTCTCTATTGTTAAGGGGAAATCCTTGGAGGAGAGATTTCTCTCCTAGTCTTTAGTGAAAGTGTTCTTTATTTGGAATCTAATTCATGGGTTTTTAACACACACAATGTAAAGAAATTCTACATTGTCATCCAATCTCATAGATGTTTGTTCAGATATTTTAGCAAATAATATAAAGATATTTTACACTATCAATGAATCATAAGTGTAATATCATTAAAAATGTTTGAATTTATTCACAACTACCTTTGAAGTCACACACATGAGCGACTGTGATTTCATGACAGTGCAAATTTTTTTACATTGACCATGTATCAAATTTAAACTCTTAATGTAACAAAGTGGTACAGTGATAATATGTGATTGGATGATAGTAAAACTTAAAAGAAGATTTTACACTCACAATGCATTGGCATTTATCTCTAATTCTAATATGGGACTGTTTGGATTTGCTTATGTGAGCTTAGCTAATGGCGTAAACACTTGTAAGACTGTTTGGAAGAGCTTATGAAACCAACTTTATGACATGTCCATTAGCCTTTTTAGCTTATTTCCATAAGTTCTACAGGATAGCTTATAAATATGAAAACAATTTGACTTTATATTATTTTTTGTTATAGAAATAGCTTAAGCATAAGCACTTATATGATTATATGATAAGCATTTATTCTATAAGTGCTTAGTTAATTTGTTTATCCAAACAGGGCTATGAGTTTTTTCCAAAATTCAAAACTGCAGTATAAACCAATAAACCATGTTGGGGAGAAATTGGTTTAACAGTTGAATTAAGTGTTTGTCCAATGACCTTTTATAGTATATAAGTGTTTTAAGTGTAAGCTATTTCTTCGTATAAGTGTTTATGGATAGATTTTAAGCTTTATTGTTGGGATAACTTATGGGATGTCATTACTTATTTTCAATGTGCTTCTTTCAAACACTTAAGCAAGTGCTTATGATCTGACTTGATTGCAGGTTTCTATGCACCTTGCTCACACCCTCGAGTATCAAATTATTTAACTCTTTTAGCTGAATCTTTACCTTCTGAATCATGCGAAGCATCATTAATACCAGAACCAAGCCACGGAAACAGGAACAGATGTTCTGTTTCAGGGACGCTTTACAACACTAATACTGTGGAGAGCTTCCATGCACTTGATAAGCAGAATCTGTTAAAGGAAGAGGCAAGAAAGGTAAACTGTTCGGTTAATTTGGAGATTACAAGATGAGATAATTGAACATGAACAAGTTTGACTAAAAAAATCAGTCTCACAAAATTTTACCATTTGTTGTTTAATTAGATATGGGATGACATTCAAACTGGAAGAGCTGTGGAGGACTGTTCAGTACTTTCAAGATTCCTTCTTATTTCTTTTGCAGACTTGAAAAAGTGGAGTTTCCATTACTGGTTTGCTTTCCCTGCTCTCATGCTTGATCCTCCTGCAACTGTGGTTAATCTAACTCCAGCTTCTCAGTGGTTGAGCACAGCAGAGGTTCTCCGAGTTACATTCTTTTAAGCACTTGTTGTTTGGTGTTGTGATCATTATTTTCATGGATGTTGATGGTGTTTTTTTCGGCAAAATGATAGGCAGAATCCCTCTCCGCAGCCTGTAATGAATGGCGAAGTTCAAAATCAACGGCAGGTATAAATCTCTTGGTTTCCTCAAACGCCTGGAAGTAATCTCGTTTATCGCTTCTGTTCCTTCCTCTTAACTCGGCATGCTTTGCCTAATAGTAGAGAATGTGTGGCAGATGTCCCATTCTTTTTAGTAACTATAGATCCAAACTCACGTGCTACTGTTAGGCTACTGAAGGACTGGGAAGCTTGTCAGAGCGATGCTCACAAGGTCTCTTTTTCAATCTCTGGTTATAAATTATAATAGTTAATTGCGATTTTTGTGAAGTTTCTTTTTTTATAGTCATACCTAGAACTCACTGGATGTGAAACTATAGACGTGTTTGTGAAATTTACTAGATTCTATTGGCAGATCCTCTTTGGATTTTATGACCCATGCCATCTGACAAATAATCCTGGATGGCCTCTGCGCAACTTCTTAGCACTTATTTCTGCAAGGTGGAATCTCAAGTCTGTTCGATTTTTCTGCTACAGAGAGAACCGTGGGTTTGCAGATATGGGATTGTCCCTTGTTGGTGAAGCATTATTGACAGTTCCACAAGGTAGAGTTGCATTAATTACAATGTTGGTATCTCTTTTCTTTTTAGTGTGTTGGGTTTCTAATTTGTAAGAAGTACTATATAGGGTGGAAAGATGCTGTGCCTAATACAGTTGGATGGGAACTTAATAAGGGGAGAAAAGTACCAAGGTGTATTAATCTTGCACAGTCCATGGATCCAACCAGGTTCCTTGTTTACTTTATTTTCTCCAGTCTAGGTTTTATTTGGTAATGCTACATTGCTGTTTACTTTTTCAGCATATCTAGTATTTTGAATCACCATTTTAAATGTTTTTTTATAGGTTGGCCGTATCTGCTGCAGATTTGAATTTAAAGCTTATGAGGTGGCGTGCTTTGCCATCTCTAAACTTGAGTGCCTTGTCTTCCCTAAAGTGTCTTCTCCTCGGAGCAGGTACACTCGGATGCCAGGTTGCGCGCATGCTTATGGTGAGTATTGAGAAAACCGTGTTGTTGTTGTTTCAATTTTTTCAATTCTTGGTAACTTACATTTATCACTGCAGGCATGGGGTGTTCGAAAAATTACTCTAGTTGACAATGGCAGGGTGGCTATGTCTAATCCATTGAGGCAGTCTCTTTATACTTTGGATAACTGTCTTAATGGTGGAGAATTTAAAGCTACAGCAGCAGTTGAAAGTCTCAAACGGATATTTCCAGCAGTGGTAGATCATCAATCACAAAGACTTCACTTGAAGCTAAACCCTATTATGACATTTTTCACATACCTGCATGCTTTTTGTTCTTTTTCAGGAAGCTGAAGGCATTGTTATGGCAATACCAATGCCTGGACATCCAGTACATAGCCAGGAACAAGATAGTGTGCTCGATGATTGCAGACGTTTGCACGATTTGATTGATGCTCATGATGCAGTTTTTTTATTGACTGATACAAGGGAAAGTCGATGGCTCCCAACACTTCTCTGTGCCAATGCTAACAAGGTTGCGCACTTTATACTTTTTAGTAGCATATATGTTAGTTCTTTATACTTAATATATCACTGTGTAACACGTGATTCACATTTTAAACCAAAGTATACTTTATGGCAGTTATTCCATTAATAGCTTCATTGCTCATCCTTAACTAACATTATTATTTATATGTATTTGCAGGTTACGATTACTGCAGCCCTAGGTTTTGAAAGTTTCTTGGTGATGCGCCACGGAGCTGGTCCCTTCAGTAGTGCCGAAGCATCTAGTTCTTCATCTGCTGATTTGAGTGTAAATGATGTAAATGGAAAACATAGATTGGGATGCTATTTCTGCAACGATGTTGTTGCACCAACTGATGTAATTACCATGCAGCATTATGTTGTGACGTTCAAACAGATGTAACATAACATATATGATTAATTCTTACTTGGTTTCTGCAGTCAACATCGAACCGCACTTTGGACCAGCAATGTACTGTGACCCGACCGGGGCTAGCTCCTATTGCTTCAGCCCTTGCTGTTGAACTTCTTGTAGGGATTTTGCATCACCCTCAAGGGTAATTCTGCAAACATTGATTTTTTTTCTTTTTCTGGAAGAACATTGAAAATAAATTTCAACCTACTTTATGTATCCTACATGAAATTCAGATATTCACAACAATTGTTTTTTCAGGATATTTGCAGAGGCTGATATAAGCAACAGTGTCACTGGAGCTAGTGAGAACCCTCTTGGCATTTTACCTCATCAGATTCGCGGTTCCCTTTCTCAATTTTCTCAAATGAGCCTTATAGGTTACTCCTCCTCCAGCTGCACAGCATGTTGCCATACAGTAAGTCTGAATGATGAATAATGTCCGGTAATGTTTGTTGTTTATATTGCCTCCGGCAGTGCCTTAGATGTTTTTCCTGGAACACCTAAGCCATAAATTTGATACTGTGCTTGTGCTAACGTGATTTTAATATTAACTTCCTAATGTGCAATTAGTAAAAAGTGAAAGAATATTTCTGTATCGAGAAGAAATAGTGGAATAAAGAATTCGAAAAAGGATTTAGGAACATGGAGGGAGGATTAGGAGTAGTAAAAATCAAAATTACCGGCCCCAATAATTGAGATGCATTTGTGAAATTGCGACCCTCTGACATTAGTTAATTTTAGTTGATAAACACTTGAAAAATTAGTCGCTATGTTGGACATTTTGCGAAATCACAGTTCTCTTTACTAGTAGTGTGTAGTGTTGGTGGATTGCTGTGGTGGATTTTTTGGCAACTGCTATGACGTTTTTTGACAACTCGTTTTAATGGTGGATATGACGGCTAAAAATAGTGTGTTTTTGGCTTAAGCCATGGTCTGCCATCTGCCATCGATAACACTGATAGTGTGGAAAGTGGATACAATTTCCACCCCTTTGACCAGCAGTATACATGAGTTTTGTGCTAGTATTAATCTTTTTGTACATTTGTGGGACCTGTTGGTTGCTTTTAATTTCCAGGTCACAACAAAGCTATTTAAGTTTGTTAAACCTATCATTATCATTTTCCTAATCCCCTTTTTGTATAACTGCAACATTCAGGTTGTATCGGAATATAGAAGCCGAGAAATGGAGTTCATACTTGAAGCAATTAATCATCCTACCTACTTAGAGGATCTCACTGGATTGACAGAGTTAATGAAATCAGCCACCTTATTTTCATTGGATTGGGACAAGGATGATGAGGAAGAAGATTGTGTTGAAATTTAACAATTAGTCAGATGTACATAAACTAATTTGGGCAATCATAAATTTTTGCCTATTTCAACAGTAGCTTTTGTGGGTATATATCTTGTCGAATGTATACAAAACTGAATAAGTGAACTACTTGACTACAAATTCAAAATCTAATCTCAAATTTGTTGGTGTATATTGTTTCATTTCTTTGTCTTCAATAATTGATTTTTTTTTCCTTCCAATTATTAGACTTGAAACTATTTAAGAATTGGTTTTATCAATGATTATAATTGGAATATTTTATACTATTTTTTTTATAATATTTATATTTAAATTTGTGATAATAACTTTTATACAAACATTTAAATATAGAAAATAAAATGATATTTTATAATTGTCAACGAAAAACAAAAAAGAAAAAATTGGAAAATGTTTTCTAAATTTTAATCAGGCGTAACTAATATATTGTGCATTAAAAAAATGTGTGAAGGCAAATTGGACATTTTATTAACAATTATGATTATTTATACAAGTCATAATCATACCAGTGAAAGATAAGTGAGTCTAAGAAATCCAAATACAATTGAATTTTTTTCTTTCATTGAAATTAAGCTTGACTTTTGGGACTAGGAAGAGGAGTGCCATCTAAGAAATGTTTAATCAATGAAAGAGCCCTAGCTGGTTGGTAACTTGGCACTTGATGTCCTGCAAATCTTACTGTTGCAAATGTTAGGTCTCCCTTGTATACTTCTGTATAGCCACCAACCTGTGTCAAACAGAGTTTTATTATCAAATCAAATTCTTATTTCATATACTAATTGTTTGGATCATCCACACGGCATTACAAATTTATCTCCAAATCAAACGGACTTCAAGTTTGTTACACCGTGCAGTTGCTGTAGGGATATAAGTTCATATATTTTAATTGATTAGAATGTCAAAGTAACCACGTGATTACTTGTTCATTTCAATTATATTTGCCTAACATTCATTTACTGCTAGGCATTGTAAGTAACAATTTTTACATTACCTCTCCATAGGTAAACCAAGGGTGCCAAGCAGTTTTAATGGGAAGGTTCAACTTCTTCAGTGCATTCTTAGTTGAAGTAGCAGGAAGTCTTCCATCTAAATTAAATATGTTTAGAAAAAAATAAATGAAAATAAGATAAAAAAATTATGTAGGGACTAACATTATAGTTAGTCCAAAATAATATTTGAATTTTGAAGATAAAATAAGGATAAAAGAAGAAAAGATAGTTATCAATAAACTCTTTTACATACTATTTTGAACATACTTTTGATGATTAAGTGAAATTAATCTGGATTCTACTAAAATAAATTATGTGGGTGTCTAATTTTCAGTTTGATAGCACATATTTTTAAAGTGATGTAGGGATCCATTTAAATTTCATTCAAATTAAAATAGTGTTAATAAAAAGTATTTTATAATTTTTCTTTGTCAAATATTATAATAAGGGAGAATGAATATTTAACCTGAAAATCTAAACCCTAAGGCTATTATTGAGGAGTTCATGGAAAAGGGGAAGGACTGATGAAGAACTATCAACCCATATACTCATGACAGTAGTGCATGAAGTCCGTTCATATTTGAGCTTGGTGACATTAGCATGAAGGGCCTCTTGAACATCTTCTCTATTAAGATAAGCATGGACATAAGATTCACTGCATGGATCAATTACAATCTACACAACAAATAAACAGTGCCCATTAATTCTATTCAACTTCATATAAAATGAAGATTAATTGAGCTGTGACTTCAAATATAATGTGATTAGTCACGGATGTGTGGTTGTTGTCTTTTAGCTTTTTTTTTTTTTTTTCTAATTTCTACTTTAATTGTATTTGAACTTTAGCCTATGTGTTTTTGTAATTAATATTTGACTTGATTGCAGTCTTAGTAATTAATATTTGACTAAATTGCGAAAGTGGTTTTCTCATTTTATTTTTCTCCAATTTTAATTGTTTAAATATAATTTTGGTCCAAAACTTGATGAAATTTCATTTTTTTTGCATTTATTTAAGTCACATCATGACTCATTATCTCATTTGCAATAATTGTATTTGAAATCTATGATCATAAATGGTGTAATACGACTTTAAAAAATAAAATTTGATCAAGTTTTGGATCAAAATTCTGTTTGAGGAACAAAAACTAAAGAGAAATAAAATGAGGAGATTACTTTCGCGATTTAACTAAAATAGGGAGAACAAAAACTAAAATTAAGCCTTAATACTTTTTTGTTCCTAAGGTGGTCAATGCCACCATTCCAGCCAGCATACATGAAAGCCAACTATGAACATTTATAGTTTATTTTTATTTCTTCTAATTATTTAATATAATGCTATTTCAGAAAAATAGATAACGTTTAATTAAATCACTTGATATAAATAATTATTATTTTGTTATATTTTTAAATTTACTTATATAATGAATAAAAATTATATTATTCCCAAGTCCAAACTTGTCACTTTAAAATAGCTATAAATTGAGAGATTTTTTTCTTCTTATATATCCTTTTATTTAAAAAATAAATAAACTATCTCTTTTTGAAAATAATATATTAAAATATCTTTACTTTTTAAATTTTCATTCAGCAACGTCTTCGAAATGCAACTAATACGATTATGTGAAGTAAAATAATTTGCAACTAATAGTTGGTCAAATCTTAGGGATGGCACCTTATACCATTATTATTTTTCTTCATTTTTATATTAATTTATAAAAAAATTAAAAAAAAATATGTTAATATATAATAAAATATTAATAATTAATTAAATATGTAAAAAAAATATTAAAAAATATTAAAAATTGTAGAAATTGAGTAAATTGGTGGAGATTATGACTCCATAGAAATGGAGCATGCTGCAGCAGTAGTTGCTAGCTGTTGCACTCTCAATTAATTTGCAAGAGGCCTCTGAGCAGAAGAGTGAGACTCTGGGGACCTTATTGACCAAGACAAAAAGCAAGGTGAACAGCACAAAAATCTTCAAAATGAAATAATTTAGATCGTTATCCTTGATACAATCCAAAATATCCAAAATATAGATAGCTATTTCAACCAAATATGTTGTATTTATTTGTATTTTTTAAATTGCTATCTCAAATATGTTTTAAATTATCTTCAATTTGAGTATAATCTCCTTTAAATAAGTCACAATTTGTTTTTGAAATTGTGAGACTAAAACTAACATAATCAATTTTTAGGAATAAAAAATTAAGATTTTTTTATTAAAACTAAAATTTTATAGATACAAAAAAAACTTAATTAACACAATCTTGTAATTTACCATGATTCTTTTATTGTTAGAGCATTTAATTTGTAGTCCAACTTTGTTCCAATAGTAAAATAATAGATTTCTTTCTTTTCTTTTGATACATATAAAAATCTAAAATACTTTCACAACAAAACATTATATTATATTTGTCTTATTTGTGTGTAAAGTAGGTATAATCTCCTATATTGAACTAAAAATCTATATATAAAAATTGAGTAATTAATAACTACAGCTTATATAATTTAAAAAAAAAAAGTTATTGTATTTATTTGTATTATTTAGATTGCTACTCTTGATACAATCCAAAACATGTATAGCCACTTCAAACAAATATGTTGTATTTATTTGTCTTATTTAGATTGCTACTTGTGATACAATCCAAAACATGTATAGCCACTTCAAACAAATATGTTTTAAATTATCTTCAATTTGAGTACGATCTCCTTTTAAATGTGTCACAATTTGTTTTTGAAATTGTAAGACTAAAAATAATACAATCAATTTTTAGAGACAAAAAATTAATTTTTTTTTATTAAAACTATAAAACTTTATAGATACAAAAAAAAAAACTTATTTAACACAATCTTGTATTTCATTGTTAGACCATTTAATTTTTAGTCCAACTTTGATCCAAAAATAAAAAATAATATATTTCTTTATTTTGATACATATAAAAATCTAAAATACTTTCCCAACAAAACATTATATTATATTTGTCTTACTTGTGTGTAAAGTATGATAATGGAAGGTGAAAATAGTGGCCAATTCACATCTATAAGATCAACTATACTTGCAAAACAAAATTTAATTACCTATTTTAAGAATTAATTTAATTAGTATAAACAGTTTGAAGACACTTATAGAATTATGCAGTACTAATTGAATGTTATCACAAATAATAAAATAGTCAGTTTTTTAAAGAAAGAGACAATAGATATTAAAAAGAATAGAGAAAATAAATAATTAACCATTAATCTCACAATTTCAAAAACAAATTGTGACACATTTAAAAGGAGATTATATTCAAATTGAAGATAATTTTAAATATATTTACTTGAAGTGGTTATACATGTTTCGGATTGTATCAAGAGTAGCAATCTAAATAATACTAATAAATACAACATATTTGCTTGAAGTGGCTATACATATTTTGGATTATATCAAGGGTAGCAATCTAAATAATACTAATAAATACAATAATTTTTTGTTTAAAATTAGTTACTCAATTTTTATATATAGATTTTTAGTTTAATAAAGGAGATTAAGTTTAATAAGGATTGGGACAAGGATGATGAGGAAGAAGATTGTGTTGAAATGTAACAATTAGTCAGATGTACATAAACTAATTTGGGCGATCACAATTTTTTGCCTATTTCAACGGTAGCTTTTATGGGTATATATCTTGTCAAATGTATACAAAACTGAATAAGTGAACTACTTAACTACAAATTCAAAATCTAATCTCAAATTTGTTGCATATATTGTTTCATTTTTCTTGTCTTCAATAATTGATTTTTTCTTCCAAATGTTAAACTCGAAACTATTTAAAAATATGTATTATAATTGTAATATTTTATATTATTTTTATTTTGTTTTTATTTATTTATAATATTTACATTTAAATTCGTGATAATAATTTTTACACAAACATTTAAATACAGAAAATAAAATGATATTTTTTAATTGGCCACAAAAAAATAAGAAAAAAAATTGGAAAACGTTTTCTGAATTTTAATCAGGCCTAACTAATATATTATGCATTAAAAAAAAAGTGTGAAGGCAAATTGGACATTTTATTAACAATTATGATTATTTATAAAAGTCATCAAGTCATACTCATACCAATGAAAGATAAGTGGAATCTAAGAAATCCAAATACAATTGAATTTTTTTCTTTCATTGGAACTAAGCTTGACTTTGGGGACTAGGAAGAGGAGTGCCATCTAAGAAATGTTTAATCAATGAAAGAGCCCTAGCTGGTTGGTAACTTGGCACTTGATGTCCTGCAAATCTTACTGTTGCAAATGTTAGGTCTCCCTTGTATACTTCTGTATAGCCACCAACCTGTGTCAAACAGAGTTTTATTATCAAATCATATTCTTATTTCATATACTAATTGTTTGGATCATCCACACCGGCATTACAATTATATTTGCCTAACATTCATTTACTGCTAGGGGGTGTAAGTAACAATTTTTACATTACCTCTTCATAGACAACCCAAGGGTACCAAATAGTTTTAATGGGAAGGTTCAGCTTCTTAAGTGAATTCTTAGTTGAAGTAACAGGAACTCTTCCATCTGTGTCACCACTGTATTAACAAAAGGTAAATAATCAGATTTTATGAATATTGACATGTCCCGAAGATAAGGATGTATTACATAGGAGAAGAAAAATAAAATAAAAAAGTAATACGTTTTTAGTCCTTCTAAAATTGATGTAAGGATAAAAATATTCATTTATTTAAAAATAATTAATAAAAACAAAAACAAAATTTATATAGAGACTAAATTTAAAAAAAAAAAAAATTTATAAAGACTAAAATTATAGTTAATCACAAATAATATTAGAATTTTAAAAATAAAATAAGGATAAAAAAGAAAATAATTAACAATAAATTATTTTACGTACTATTTGATGATTCGGTGAAATTCATTGTAGTTCTACTAAAGTAAATTATTTGGGTGTTTGATTTTCAATTTGGTAACACTTATTTTTATTTTTAAAAGTGAAGTATAAATTCCATTCAAATTAAAATAGTGTTGGTAAAAAGTATTTTATAATTTTTTTTAGGCAAATATTATAAAAAGGGGAATGAATATTTAACCTGAAAACCCAAACCCTAAGGCTATTATTGAGGAATTCATGCAAAAGGGGAAGAACTGTTGAAGAACTATCAACCCATGCTCTAATGACACTACTGCATGGAGTCCATTCATATTTGAGTTTGGTGACATTAGCGTGAAGGGCCTCTTGGACATCTTCTCTATTAAGATAAGCATGGACATATGATTCACTGCATGGATCAGTTACAATCTACAAAACAAATAAACAAGGCCCATTAATTATATTCTACTTCATATAATCATGCATTTTCTTAAAAAATTAAATACACCAAATATTTCATAAATTTCAAAATTAAAAATTATTCAAAAAGATTAAATTTTTTTTTAATCTCTTATAAATATCAAATTTAGCTCCCACAAAAAAATTATATTAATGTTCGGTCTTCCAATTAGTGATTTTACAAGTTAAACATAACAGTAAATTTTCACTTAAATCACTAAATTGAAAATTAAATATGAATAACTTTTTTTAGAAATTAAAAATAATATAAAAAATATATTTTTAAAGACTAAATATATTTGGAGAAATGTGAAGCTTACAGAGGGCTTTTTGGGCTTGGTTGTGAGAGAGTCATTTTTGCATAGTGGCGCATAAATGTTGTATAAATCAATGTATGAAAGATCACTGTCGATTTCATCAGCTACTGCATTGCACTCACTTGTCAAATTATCTAATGAGAAATCACAAACATTGTTGATATCATAAGCTGCTTGGTCTGAGATTATAGCATGGCTAGCAAGATAATCCCACATTCCAGCTGAGTCTGTCGCATCATTGATCACTGCATTTCCTATCTGCACAATGTGCATATAAATAATTTATTTGTTTAATTTATGTTTTTCCTTTTTTCTTAATAATTTTTTTTTTAATATTCTCCGAACTAGTGCACTTTTCGATGAATTTGGTAAAATAAAGTGTACATTATTAACAGAGGAATTACATTGGCATCATAATTAGTTAGTATATTTTAAGTATATATGATAAAAATAATAATAAAAATAATAAGAAATTGATAATTAAGGGCCAGTTTGTTTAAAATTTTAAATATTTTTTTTAAAATTATTTAAAGCCATTCATCTTTTAGAGATTTTCTCTAAAATAAGTTTTTTTATAATTTTTTTTAACCCTTCCTTTTCCAAAATTATATAAAGCCATTCATCTTTTAGAGATTTTCTGTAAAATAAGGTTTTTGTTATAATTTTTTTAACCCTTCCTTTTCCATCTATCTTTATTTGATTACAATTACAATTATAAATGATTTTTTGGTACAAATTATAAAAAAAATTTATCCAAAAAATAATTTCAGTTAAAAAATTTTCGGAAGATATTTAAATTAATTTCTCAAATGATAAAAATTATGACTTATTTAATTCACTTTTTTCTTAAAACAACATAATTGAAAATATTTTGAAAGCCTTAATATATAATAATACATTAAATATTATTCTTAAAAAGATTTTATAGTTCAGTTGGTTTGAGCACCCGTTTAGTAAGTGGGAGGTCTTGAGTTCAACTCTCAATGAAAGCAAAACTTTGTATTTTTTAATTTTTCCATTTTTGTCAACAGCATAAGAGTCAAAAACTATTTTTTTTTTCTTCCAATTTTGTTATTATTTTAAATATCCATATCTAAAACTTACTCTAGTTGTTGTGGCATACATCACAATTAGTAGCACCCAAATAATACAAACTAAAAAGACATTATTATCAACACTTGCTTCTTTATCTTATAATCAAAATATCAACATATATGCTATAATGCCCACAAGTGAACAAAAAAAAAAATCAAGGATGATAATGGTACAAAAAATGACCATAACCTGTCATGGGTTGAGTCCACCACATTTTAAACAAGAAAGAGCCCAAAGGGACAAGTTATTATCATAACTGCTCCTTTGTCCAAATTGTCCAATAAATAAAGTCTTTATTATTGGAGAATCATCATGCAACAAAAAGTTTTATTTTATGTTGTTGATAATTTTAATACTTTTTCTCATGTTTCTATTTATATATTTCATTATTTTTTAATACTTTATTTCTATTACATTAGCTACCAATCAGTACATCTCTTACTTTTTCCCTTTTACTATCTTTTCCTTCTATTATTCTCTTCTTACACCTCTCTCATTACCCAATCCAAAATAATTTAATATGCCAATCATGAGCCAAAATAAATAATCTAAAATCTTGGACCCACTCAAACAGAAGTGGCCTAGCCTGGACCAATAGAATTATGAAAACAACCAATTCCATCATCATGGAAACAACAAGAATTTTGATAAAAAAGGTTGTTCAAAATGGTAGCCTTTTGTTAAAGCTTTTATAACATAAAATACTTATATAAATATTTGAAAACTTTATTTAAAATAACTTAACAAAACAAATATTGAGAAACTATATTTTTACAAAAAAAAAATACATTAAAATAATTTAAACATACCAACCACTTATATAAAATTTATGCATAGTTTAATTTGAATGATAAAAATAGTTTATACATAAATAATATTACTTGTTAAATAAGCACTTTGATTAAACTATTGTAATACTATAATCTCTTTTATTGTATGTTTGAATTTTCAAGTGTGACTCCGTACAGTAAGAAAAAAATAAATAGGGAAAGAATGAAAAGATGACATACCAAGATTCCTTTGAGGTTGATGATTGTCTTTTTTGACTTTTTATTATGATAGAGAATGGTATGTGCAAGTTGAGGAACATAATGCCCAGCATAGCTTTCTCCAGAAATATAGAAATCTCTATTTTTATATTCTGGAAATCTTTCCAACCAATTTACCAAAAATAAATAATTATATGAAGCTGTTTTCTTGTCTCCATTTTTACTATAATCTGAGGATGTATTTGAATAAGAAAATCCTACTCCAACAGGGGACTCCACGAACAAAACATTTGCAGCTTCAAAACCCAATTGAGTAATTAATTAGTTAAATACTTAATTAAAATTATTTATTTGGTAATATACTAAAAAATAAATAAAAAGAGAATTTAATGATTTATTTTATTTAATTACCATAGTTCCATGAGTATCTATTTTGGTGAAGTGTTTTGCCATCACTGTTTACTCTGAAAGGTCCCAATTCTTGCATTGCTCCATAAGCTAGAGATGAACATCCGGGACCTAATAAAATGTGAAATCATAAAGTAATTAATTAACCACAATGATGAACATTTAATTGTGAGTTCAATTTTTTATTTTTTATTTATTTTTTTATATCTTAATGCTTGTGCCCACCAGGCCACGAGCATGATGTTACCCTACCACTTAAACAACCACGTGCTCTCAATTTGACAGCATAAAAGAAAAATTATAAAATGTTTCATCAAACTCATCACTAGTAAGCCACTTATTTTTTACTAATTGTGAGGTACTTAGATACATAAAATATTTTTTTTTATTCGTTATAATATAGAATAAAATTTTATGAAATTAATATAATGAATTTTATATAATATTTATTTTTTTAATTGTTAATTAGGTCAATTAATTTAATATTTATTGAAACAATATTAATTTTATATAAAATTATGTTAAATATAAATCTTTTTGGAGATTTTTTTATTATGTAAAAATTAATTTTTTTTAAATCTAAAACGATGTTTTAGTAGTCTTACATTTAAGATGACATGATGAAAAAAAATTAAAATTTAATAAAAATAATAAGATCAAATGTTAAACTTAGACAGCTTAGACGTCTTTAGTTTGTTGACAAATATATATAACAAACAAAATAGATGATAGTAAAAGCAAAAGGAGAAGTTTCTATTGGATGTATGTGGCAAGTTTTCTTGACCATGTTCTTTAGGATTTTTTATGGTTCATATTGGTTTAGCTGTAAATCATGTCTCCCTTAAAATGTGATACTAAAGAAAACAAAGAAACACTTACATGTGCATGCCAGTGGTCAAACATTAAGACTACAAAATAAATTAAATAAACCACAAAAATAACTTCAACATGACCAAGACGATGCATATTGATCTGATTGTTGTGTGTATACAATGTGTGTCAGTATTGTAAAAAATAAATAAATAAATAAAAACTAATTAGATCTAATAAGTGGTTGATGTGCGTGCACAACATGTGTGAGTATTGTAAATTCTAAAATACCGTAATAAATTTTATTCATAAAAAAAATATAATAATAATAATAATTATAAAAAAAAATAAAATGATAATTAATTTTTACCTCCATTGAGCCAAAGAAGAAGGGGAAGTGTTTCTTTAGAATTGTGAGCTTCAACAAAGTAATAGTAAAAAGCACTACCAGCTGATTTATCCAATGTGACATACCCTCCAAATTGAGAGAATTTCACTAAGGGCTGCCCTGGAAGCCTAACAATCCTATCTTTCTCTTTGAGACCCTCTTGTGAATTAACAATATCATCATAATTCACAACCTCTTCTACCTCAAATTCATCACTCCTATCAATTTGTGAATTTCCTCTATACTTTTCCTTTTGAAGTTTGTCAAGAGCTTTTACTTGTTTGTTTCCATGGATTTCAATCACAAAGTATGAAAGAACAATGAGAAAGGATAGAAGAAGAGAAAAACTATTTACTTTTCTCATTGTGTTATTTTTTGTTGTGTCTTTCAATGAAAGTTCAAAGGGAAAGGAAGGTATATATGAAGGTGAGTATTGAAATGTATTGTGATTATGATATATATAAGAATCCAAAAGCAGCTAGCTGTTTTATATAACTATCATATTGGCGAATTGAGAATAATTGTAATTGATTTTTCTTCTTTCAAAATTATAATAATTAACCAAGATGGGTAAGATTGGCTAGCCCAAAAATTGATATCATAAGGATATGGACCAAATTGAACATTAAGAGTTTGTTCTTGGCCACCAATCATGTTAGGTCATGAGTGGATTTTATTAGAAATATAGTATAAAAACGTGTATGTATTTTTCCACGCTTAAATCTTAAAGTTTTTTCCTTTTGATTTGTAGTGTTAGCAAGATTCAAATAACATTAATGAAATACTTTCTCAAAAATACCTTTTAATATTTAATAATATTTTTTCCAGGTAAATGTTACAATACACATGATAAATATTTAAAATTCATCTTAAGATTTTACAAATATCGATAAAATTATTCAGAACAATTATTTTGTATTTTATGGATGAGACCGTGATTCAATTAATATCACATAAGGAAAAATAAATAAATCATTTAAAATCCAACTCGTTGAACCCATATTAATAAATCACCATCTCAAACATAAAAACTGAAAGAGCCATTAACTTATACTACTAAAAAATATTATTAATCTTGTGTTCAGAAGATGGACGACTAAAGTTCGCGAAGGATTATTCTGGAGTTGTCCAACTGAAGTCCACGAAGGGCTATTCAAGAGTTGGTTGATTTAAGTTTGTGAATTACTATTTGGTGTGACTGCAAGTTTTCTTAAGATAGATTTGGTATTTTGATTTACGTAAAAACTAAGTTTTAAATAGATGATTTTGTGTGTCTTTGTTGATTCTTTAATTCTAAATATTCACATAAGTTCTTGAATTAGAAAAACCATATTGAAAACTTCATTTTATCATGCATAACTTTAGGTATATTTTAGAAACTTGTTTGAAATTCATGCAATGCATTAAAGACCTTTTCTACTTTGACTTTTAAGCTTCATAAATCAACTTATGTGTATGTAAGTCGGCTTACAGAGGTCTTGAAATCACGTCAGGATATTTGGAATAGGTGAGTCAATACACCTAGTGTGTGAATCGACTTTGTCAAACTCTCTAGAAGTTGAAAAGTTGACTTGTACAATGTATAACTCATATAATGCAACTAAAGGCTGAAATCTTGGGTTCTTAATCACTTATGAATTGATTCACAATATGTGTGAATCGACTTACACATGCTAATGAGTCAATCGAACTAGAAATAGCCGAATATGATTTAGACGAGTATTTCATAGTTACACAAAGGCTTGCAGTTGTCATATGGTCTTAAGAGGGATTTAAACATGTGGGAATTGACAATTCTATACTAAAGTTTGTCTTCCATGGTTATTGTGTCACTAACATGTGAATATTCTTTATTTTCTATATATAGAACATGAGATATAGACAATTCATAACAGATCAAACATTTTTATTATAATAAGATAAAAAAAAGTTAAAATATAAATGGATTTATTGTTTATTCTCCAAATTCTATCAAAAAATTCTTCATCATAATATGTTGTTGCTTATGGTCCGTTCGAGGAGGTTGTGAGTTTCTAGTTTTAGTTTTGGAAGTCAGTTCTAAAATCAAAATATGTTTGGATAAAATGAGGTTGAACTAATTTTTTTATTTTAATTTAAAAATAATTTTGCCTTAAAACAAAAAAAAAGTTTTATAATTTTTGTCTTGATTTTAATGGTAATATGTCACTATGAGTAGACATAAAAATCACTTCAATAACCACCGACCACCTCCAGCCACTATACACACCACTAATCACCCATCCTTAACAACCGTCACCACCATCTTCGACCACCTTCATCATCATCATTCATCCACTATTGACCACTATCTTTGGCCTCTACTAGCACCACTGTTTACCCACCTTAGACAATTGCCACCATCATCTCTAACCACCGTCATCACCACTGGAATTGCTTGACACGAAATGAAGGAATAACATATGTCTTGGTTTTATTGGTTGAACTTATTTTTTTATAATACGTTCTCACTCCTATATTTGGTGTTGTTTAGTGCAAATAAATTCTCATAAAATATTATTTCATCCGTCTCTTTTTAAATGTTGCATTTGATTTGTGCATAATTATTAAGAAAGCGATTAGTTGTGAGTAGAGCTGTCAATTTGACAAGTCCCCCTAATTATTGGTCCCAGCCCACATTTTGAAGGGGTCAAAAATATTAATAATTTAAAAGGCCCCTAAAAACAAGGCCCTCTAAACTAAAAGTCCCATAAAAATTTGGGGGCCTAGGAGGCCCATAGGCCCACTTTTTTAAAAAAAGAATCGATTTACATTTTTTTCGATAAAAAATTTCTGATTTTTTTTCGATAAAAAATGTTCGATTTTTTTCGATAAAAAATGTCCGATTTTTTTTTTGATAAAAAATTTCCGATTTTTTTTCTTTAAAAAATATCCGATTTTTTTCGATAAAAAATGTCCGACTTTTTTTGGATAAAAAATTTTCTATTGTTTTTTGATAAAAAATTTCCCATTTTTTTTTGATAAACAGTTTCTGATTTTTTTTTTCGATAAAAAAATCTTAAAATTAACAAAATATTGGGGGCCTATGGACCCTTAGAGTCCCCTCCCTTAGGCCCCATGAAATAATGGGCCGAAATAAAGAGGCCCCTTAAAAAATTATTTTAATAGGGGGCCTAATAATAAAAGAAAAAAAAATAAGGGGGCCTTGTAGTTTGGGGGCTTTTTTGACGGCTCTAGTTGTGAGTCCCATTAAAGTTAGTTGTAATTGTTATTGCGTACATTCCTTTTATATATAGTGAGAAATAACTCATTTGTAACGAACTTTTATTTTGATAGTTATTAAAGAGAAATAAAAAGTGAGAGCACAATACTCCTTTCGCAATTTGTGGCTCTTGAATTTCACCTCGAAGGATCTCACTATTAGCATAATTTTCTCATCCATTGTGGCGATGACTTGGTGCGATCTCGAATAACACTTTCTTTAGAACAACGGTGCCCGTTTGTTTTAGCTTCACGAGGATTTCATCACATGCACTGAATGATCTCTCTGAGTTGGTGCTTGTTATTCGAAATTGAAAGGACTTTGGGACAAATTTTGTAAATTTTGACCTAATCATCATGGTGTTTGAGGGTGGTGTGAGTCCTTGTTTGTTTTAGCTTCTCAAGGATTTCATCTCTTCATTCAAGAGAGTAAGTAACTCGATTAATATCATTTCTAGTGCAACTGAGCACAATGTTCCTTTCCCTAATTTACGTTCCTTTTCTCACAATCCCACTACCAATTGAACCTCTTGCAATCTTGTGTTTGTTTATACTTGGATATATTTTTCTTAATTAATCAAATATTTGTTTTTGTTTATCTAAAGATTATTTCAGAGAGAATAGTCCACATATTAATTGCCACTTTTAAAAATATTAATTAATTGTCACTTTGGAACAAAAGAATAATATTAGCTGTCAATTTTTAAATTGTTTAGTGCCAAAAGTTTTGAATCAAGGTTAGTGATATGTTGGGATTGGATAGTTCCATTGATTTGAACTAAGAAATTAAAGGGGTTGAGGTACAAGGATTATGATGCAAATCCTGGTGAAGGAAAAAATACAAACTTAATATACTAACATTTGCCTATAAATAAAAAGGATAGTGATAGGATATAACATCTCAAACCACTAAGCCATTTTTTCCTTGGAACAAAGTTGTAAGGGGTTTACGCACAAGACCCATTGCAAACAATACTTTATAAATGTACCTTGAGGTTGGAATATTAGTGCTCTTGACTTGTGTCATGACCTAAATTAAAGGTTATTTAACCCCTTTAACCTAGATTGAGAGTTACTATTTCAGTAGAGCAAAATGTTTTACATTACTTGACGATCAAAGATAAGGGTAGTTATAAACAATAACCAACACATGACACTCTTCGACTCACTAATAACTATCACATTTGTAAGAGAAAACTATCTCAAAAAATTCACTTTTAGTTACAAAGTGATTTTAATTTATTCTTTTTAATTGTACCTTCTAATGAATATGACGTACATCATTCCAAATTATTATTGTTTACTTTACATTTATAATAACGAGAATACATCAATTGTTTATAAGATGAATTTGGAAACATTATTATTTCCTTTCATCCATTTATAATTATTGTGGGTATGAGAAAGTATTCCCTCCAATCACTATTATAAGCAAACTATTGCTTTCATGGTTATTAAGAAATTTAGTTAAATGCAATTAATTTTTTTACTCTTTATATAAATTAAACGTCAAGATTTACTAAATTATCTATTTTTAATGTGGAACACTTAAATATCCATATTAAATAATTTTGAAATAAATTAAGGGTATATTAAGATTAATATCATTAAATATTTCAAAAATAATTAACTTTTATTTTTAATTAATAAAATGTATGTGCATCCGCATAAATAATGTGGACGTATTATGTGATGTTCGTTACTATATGAAGGTATATAATATATAACAAATAGTTAAAAAAACATATTTAATTGCAAAGTATGAGAAAATAAAATTAAATATGATTGATAGAAATGACTTAAGTAATTTTCAAAAGCATCTAATTCAATAATAAAAAATCTCATAAAGGAATAACTATTTTATCAATATAATTATTGTATACTGAATGTTGCAAGCACTATTATTTGTTCACACTCAAGTTTCAAATCAAAGTTTCTTATTTGATGAAGAAAAAAAAAATTGTCTCATGTATAGTTTATATAATAAAATTTGAATAGTGTATTATAACTTTCTTCACATTTTTATTTGTAAGATATTCAAGAAATACACTAAAGTCAAGTACACATTCATCTTATAAAATGATTCTTTTATAAATAACAATATTTTAACTATTTAATAAATAATAAAACATTTGCACATGTATGCATGGATAATAAATTATAATTAGTGTATTATAACTTTTTACACTCTTCTTAATTATGCATAAATGACAAATTTGTGTCCCATGTATGACTTGTACCATGCATTTTCCTTACACGTATAAATTATTCAAAAGTCACATTAATAATCAAATATAAATTTCTCTTTTATTTAATTAACACATGAAGTGCCAACTTTTAACTAATTAATCTACAACAAATATTTATTTCGTATATGTTTGAAGAGTAAATTTCAATCAATTGTATTAAATTTTTTCTCAAACCTTTTATCAAATATATATAACAAAGACATGGTTAATATCAATTATACATTTATTCTTTAACTAAATAATTGACCGATGAAAAATCATATTTTAACTAATGAACTATGACTTAACGTTCATCTTTTGTATGATCTGCATAGTAAATTAGAGGCACTTAAGTTGTTTTTATCGTAGAAACATTCCTCATCAAAGAGTAGATACATCTATAATTTACTCATTTTGTCAAAATGACTATTTAATTCTTAATAATCAAATAAACATTTCTCTTTTAAGTGATTGAGCAGAGACTAGCACTCTTCTTTAGTTAAATGATCAACATTAACAAACATTTGTTTCAAGTATGATTTATACAATAATTTCTAGGAGTAGACTTTCCAACTTTTATCTAAAAAATATTCAAACGACGCATTCATAATTAAATATATATTTTTCTATTAACTAATTGATATGTAAATGATCATATTTAATTAATTGATTTGTGGCTAATATTTCTCTTTAGAATGATTTATATAGAAATTATATTTTTCTACACACTTTTATCTAAAAAACTTCAATACACACACTTATAATAAAATATACATTTGTTTCTTAAGTAAATTATCAAAAATACCATCTTTGAACTTATTGATTAGTGTTAAGCATTTATCCCATGCATACTTTAGATAATAAAGTATAATTAGTGAATTACAATTGTTTATATTTTTATGTGAAAAATATAATAAATACATTAATAATCAAATATATATTATTAATATAGAAAAAGAAGATGACAGAAGGAGATGAGAAATAGAAATGAAAAGAGAAATAACATAACAAGAAAAGAACGTAAGAGTGACATATTTTTTGAGAAAGAAGAATAAGAACATAAATGATACTTTTTGAGAGAAAAATAGAAAAATAGTAAAGAATGAACATGAATAACCTAATAATATAATTAACCTTAAAAATTATGATGTGTCATATGTGTCAATTTTTGTGTCAGTTTTGACCGTTATAAAACTTTGTAATTTGATTATTTGTAACTGTTTGATTATTTGTAAAAAGAGTACTCTAAAGATATTGTTTAAGGAATAATGTTAGCATCACACTTTTTAATAATTCTTTTATTTTGTTGAAATTTTCATGGATCCTACAAAATTTAAATATTATCCACATAATTTGGTGGGATTTATATAAAAAAAATCACATTAAATTTGTCAATAATATTTTATTTTCAAAAACCATTATTCAATTATTAAAAAAGAGAAATAGTTGGTATTTTAATTCTTTAGATTTAATTAATGTTAGTTTTATTGAAAGTTATGTATTCAATGTATTGAAAATTAAAACACTTAACTCTTCAATAAATAATTGCTTTATTTAGATGATTTAAACAATTCTCTTAGGAGACTTTTAAAACCCTTATAGCAATTGATCATATGGAATATTGTTTACTTATTAGTACAAAGTTGCATTTATAAATTTGTTGTACATTAATTTCAAGCACGTGGTTGAGCTTGCTTCAAGGGGACGAGGGAGGGTTTAAATGAATTTTGTTTATATATGAATAATGAAAAGGAGAAATCGATATCAATTGCCATATTGGACAATGTGGACATTTTAGAAGGTTTCCTTCATGGCTACTTTAAGAAATACTAATTCCGTGATATATTAAGAGTCTCATTTACATAGTACACTAACCCGTTATATAAAATTCTTTTATAAAAAAATTTGTCCTTTCTTATAAGATTTTCTTTAAAATACAAGAAACATTAATCAACTTTTATAAAAATATCCTTAATCAAATATAAAGAATTAAAATGCCAACTATTTCTCTTTTTCTAATAATTGAATAATAATTTTGGAATTTTTTTTAATAAATTTAAATATAAAAATTATTTTTTATTTACTTTTTTGTGCATTTATAAAAAAATTTACATATAAAGACGATAGTAATAATATTTATTTATCTCATATTATTGTTTTTTAATGTTATGGACGAATAATTAACTATTTTTTTATTAATATATTTTTATTTAATGCATTTCAACTCATTCAACTATTTTAATAAAGAGATTTTAAAATTAAGAAAAAATATTAAATTTATTTTATTTTATCATTTAAATCCACACAACTAATATTTTCTATAATACATCTACACAATATAAATGATACATTGGTAATAATGAGATCCACTGGAAGGAGTACTAATATAGTCCATGAGATTGAGAAAAGCATGTTACCCAATACCCAATTTTTATTAATTAATAATTTAAAGTTATTAATTATTTTTTTGCCAAAAACTAGTGCCTCGTATATACTAATAAAAAATTCTAGCTAGTGAGGGTTAGGTTCAACTGAGTAAAAAATTAATTTTAAATAAATTGAATTTATAAAATTCGTTTGGTTGTTAAATGTAAAACGGTTTGGAGACAAAACCAACTTTTCCAAAAAGTAGTCAAAACCGAAACCGAAACATTCATTTAATATGGATGAGAAAATAAATGACAAATATTTCAACACATGATATGTTATGCATGTACTCGTACCTTTAACGGTTGATTTTTTTATCATCATTAAAATTATTTAATTAATTTAACCTTTAAAGTAAATGACTTACTTTTTACAAAAAGAAAATAAAAAAGAAATAATAATAATTTATTAAAATAAAATTAATATTTATTCTATAATTGTCTCTAAAAAAATTTAAATTTAATCACTTAAATTTATAAGGTCCACCTCATAGTACGTAGTCAGATAAATAAATTGTTTACTTTACCGAAGATAAATTCAAATTATGAAAGAATTCTAATTCCTAAAATTTTGTTGTAAATCTAAAGTAGACACTTTATGCTTATTAAAATTTTGATAAAAATCAAATATTAAGAAAGAAAGAAAAAAGAGTTATTTCATTTTTCCGTAGCACACCGGATAGAGTGGAGTATTGACTATATTAAGCATGAATCACGGGTCTCCCCTATGGGAAAAAGAAGCAATGGTAGGTAGGGACTAGAGACTAGAGACTCAATATATTTGTTAATTTTTTTAATCATAGAGTCAATTTGATATTGGAATATGCCAAAGAAAAAGAGGCATGATTAATTTGGAGTTAAATTCCACCCCTTCGAATATGTTTAGCTAACCGTGTTAAATAAGAATACAAAAATCAAGAAAATGATATGTTTGGAGCTTAATGCCCAAGTTCACGCTTGTTCAGTTGTTCACATGCCATTGCCTCCACTAAAACAAGTTCAAATACTATATGACAAAGGCTAATATGAATTTCAATTTTAGGTGGTCTATAATAGATCACATTTTTATTCAATTTTGATTATTTGATTAGGTAATTTTATTATATTTTATGAGTAAATACGCGTTTAGCTCTTATAAAATTTTAAATTTTAGTCCATATTACATAAAAATATAACTTTTAGTCTCTAATAAATAATTCAATAATTTAATTTTAATTTTTAGTGAAATAAAATATGTTTAATTGTTCTTCAATTTTAAAATTTTTGAAATATTTTTACATACATATTTAAAATATTATAAAAAGTTTTTCAACAAAATATTATAATTTTTTTAATCTAAAATGAAATAAATATAAATTATTTTAAATAAAAAATTATCAGAAAAAAGTGATGATTATATGGACTTAAAAATTAAATTTTGAGTTCACTTTTTATAGAGTAATTTTTTATATTGTTGTAAGTATACTTACAAAAATTCATTCAAAAATAAATATTAACTTAACAATAAAAGGTTAAAATCACATACATGTCAATTGTTTAGAGACTACAAGTTGTACTTTTATTTTATAAGCACTAAAATTAAAAATATTAAAATTTTATAGAGACTAAAAATATATTTGATAATATGTTTTGTTCTTAAATCATATCTCATCAACTGACAAATACCGATATTATTAAGTTAAACTTTTTATTTATCTTGAGTTCAAACTCGAGATCTCATAATTGTATTGTGTGAATTAATTATAGTAAAATTATCATTTTTTCTAACATTAAAAAAAAATCTTATATTTTATAATGTATTTTTTGCATTGCATATTTTACAATCTCTCTGTCTCCCACTCTCTCTGCCCCCTTTATAATTTTGTTTATGTTAGTTTTGCTATTCGTAGCCGTCACAAGTCCGAATCCGAATAAAATGAGAGGGTTGTTTGAGGCTGTCAAAACTTAGTTCAATCTCTATGACATGGACAAACTATAAATTGTTAGCTCAAATACAGAGTCAAATGAGTGGGGATGACATAAAAAATCTAAAATCCTCAAATAAAATATGTTACGAATATGGAGCTAGCAGTTTAAGAGATACCCACAAATAAAATAAATAGATATATTAACTATCTATGAATTAGTTGATATAATTAACAAATATAATGTTATTTCTACTTGTAAATACTTACGCTTATTAGTAAATTAATAAAATTATGATGTCATAATGCATTTTATGTATTATTATATTGATATTTTTATGATGTAATTTTGTGACATATACTCCTCTCCCTCACTTTCCCTCAACACGCTCCAATAGAGCTATACTGAATGCACAACATTAGATTTTGATGGTTTGGATTTTTAATATCCCAGCCACATCTATATATAAATATAACCAATAATAAAAGGATTGAATTTTAAAATTGTTTTCAAATACCGGCTTCATAACTGAATAATCCAATCATCCGTTTCAAAACTGAATTTAGAAAATTATTTTTTTTCGAAAAAATATCAAAAAAATTAAAAAAAATATTTTTTTTCGATTAAATATAATTTTTTTTAAAAAGGAAAATTAAAAAATTTTTATCAGTGGAAAAATTGAAAAAAATTATTTCTCGAAACAAAATTATCAAATTTTAGGTCTACTAATCCTACAAAATTTTAAATATTTTTTTTTAAATCCTTCTAAATTATAAATTTTTTTGGCTCCTCCAACATTTGGGTCGATGCTAATAATTAAGAGATTTGTCAAATTAACAGCTGTAGATATAAGTGTTCCGACAACTTTGGACGATCAGCAACGGAACACTAATGATCACCACAATAGAGGACAGTGAAGCTTCGATGATCAACTACCTTCAATCACTGTATTATTAAATTAATAATAAATAAATTAAATATTTAAATTATTTTTTATTTATTGATTGACATAAATTATTATTTTTATTTTGAAAAAAATTATGTACGTTTAAATCAATAAAAAAAATTAGTATTTTAAAATATTAAATAAAATTGTGAAGAAATATGAAGTCGGAGTTGGGAGAAACGAGGAGAATGGATAAACACATTCATAAAATAATAAAAATCAAAATCGATTGGTGTTGGATATTGGTTGACAACCGATATTAATAATTGGATATCTAAACGTTCTTAAAAATATAAAAAAAAAAATTAGTTTGTATACAAAATCAAATATTTAAATATTTTTTAAGTGAATTTGAATATAAATTCTAATATTTGTTTATAACTGAATATTATACACATGTATTTTTTAGTTCAAAAATAATTTTAATTGATATTTTAATGATAATAAAATAAATAAATGAGAATAATTATTCTTTAATTATATTTTTTAACTTTACAAATTAAATTAGAAGACGAAGAAATATATTAATACTTATCTATTTTAAAGTAGCATAAATTATAAGTAAGTTAGAGATAGTAATATAAATGTTTCTAACACAAAAAATATTATCACCTAGTAAACAAATAATTGTATTTACTAATAGAGTAAGTTATAATATTAGCAATAAAAAGTATTACATTAAGCATATAATGATCTCTACTCCAAGTCAAAGTGTTAAGACAAAGGAAACAAAGTCAATGATTGTACTAAACAAATTAAATTAGAAGACAAAGGAAAAAAAGATAGCTTTAGATCCTCTCATGAACAAAGAAAGATAATCTACTAAACTGGTTCACAATGCCTCCAGAATATCTATTGAAGGTGTGTCTCACTTTGATAAATTTGCTCTCAACGTGCCTTTAACGAATCTAATTACAAGCTTACTCTCATGACTTTGCGTATGATAATTCTAGTAAATCAATTGATTGTATGGTCATCGTTTCTAGTCAATATGATATCGTTTCAACAAGTGTATTGAGTCGTTGCAAATAATAATAAAACGGTAGTACCGAGTGTCGAACTCATTAATTACATGTTATTATTGAATTATATTTAATTACTACAATTGAACAAAAAGTTCTCAAATTGATTGAAATAATATTTAAAATTAACAACAGTAATAAAATTGATCCTTTATAATAAGAAAAATATCAGGGATGAGTTTCACTTCGAATCCAACTTTGGTGTCTAATTTGATCCTAGTTATTGAATTCCTTTATTGAATTATTACAGAATTCTCTTTATTATTCTTGCCCTAATATCTTAGTGAGAGAACCTTTGATTCCAAAGTAACTCATAATTCCTTAGTAGATTTAAGATTAGAATTAAGCATTACCGTACATGAATTCTCTTGTTAAACTATTGCCTTTGCAATTAATTTAATTGATTTTGTGACTTGTATCTATCCCTAGATTACAATATCATGAATTTCTCATCTCAAGCATTCGTAAAGTCCACTTCCGTTTTAAAATACAAATCGTGGAACATTTTAATGTTGATCAAGCAATAAAAAACATTAAGCACAAAGATGAGAAAAATAATTCAATAAACTCATTCATATAACTAGAAATCAAATAAAAAAAATAAGGGTTTCATCTTGTTACACTCATCCCTAACAAATAGGGTTTAGTTACTCATGAAAGAGATACAAATGATAAGGATTAAAGAATAATTACAAGAATTATTCATGAATATTTCTTGATAAAACTGCTCCAATAATGTTAGAAACGATCGTCTTTGAGTTTCTTTGATAGGGCACAAGTCTCTCAACTTCTCAATAGTAAACAATATCCATAGAAAGTGAGAAAAACGAGTTTTAATGTGTTTTGCTGCACGTCACGCACTTCAGGCGTGCTTCAGGTGCAGATTGGTAGTGGATTCAATTCAAAATGTGCTTCAGGCGCGGATTGGCAATGGCTTCAGCACGAAATGCACTTCAGGCACACTTCAAGGGCACAACATCTTCTGTCTGACATTTAGTGCATGGTTCTCCTCTTTTGAGTCTGAATTTGGTTTCGATATCTGCATAAAAGTTGTAGCTATGGATCATAGCTTTCATTTATATTTGATTTGACTCCAATTGGACATTTACAACTCTAGTTATGGATGAAATACTCTACAAATGTCATGCTGATTTCTCACCAAAATTTAGCACTGCATCAAAACAAAGTAATAACGCAAAACTTCAAAATATCTCTATTTAATCAAGGAAATAAGAATATAAACATTTCATTAAATCAAATAACTAAAATCAACAAAATATGCCTAATAACTCCTTAAATTAACTAATGAATAAAAGATAAATAAGACTAAAAAAAATAAAAAAAATATGCATACGATGAAGAGTCATCATAACACTCTAATACAAACAACACTTTGATAAGAAGTCAATATTCCAACATCCTCTAGTCGTCAAGGATGACTCATCTGTTGGAACCAATTTGATTTTATACTTAGAGTTTTGATAATAGCAAAAGTATTTTATGAGAATAATATATTTAACTTAAAAGAGTATGAAAGAAGATTCATGTTTTTGAAGAAAATCTAAAATAAGATTTGATTCAAATTTATAATTGAAGAAAATCTAAAATAAGACTTGATTCAGATTTATAATTGAAGAAAATCTAAAATAAGATTTGATTCAAATTTATAATTGATGAAAATCTAAATTAAGATTTGATTAATATTTATAATAGAAGAAAATGTTTGACCAAGTTGAAAAAAAGATATGGTCAAAATTTGAAGAAGATTTATCTACAAAAAAATATGAACATAATCAATCTGAACAATTTACAAATGGAATATGAACAAAATACAAACAAAATCAATATGAAGAATTTACAAACTCAATATAATCAAAATAGGAACATAATGAATCTGAAAAATTTACAAACTCGATCTGAATAAGATACAATTTAGAATTAAATAGTGAATAAATTGAAGCCCAAATTTTACCTATCAATAGATACTCAATACTAAAGAAGAATATCATCGAAAAACAATAAAGAGTAGAAAAACTTAAGCTCAAAGTTCCAAATTCATCTTAAAGTTCCAAGAGAGAAACACTTGTTCAAGTTAGAATATTTTCTAAGTGTTCTTTTCTTAGAGTGTGAGAATTATTATTATTATCAGCTTTTTTAGAAGTAAACACTTAAAGTTCCAATCTTTTGTATCAAATATAATAATGGTTTAGTTCCTTATTCAAATTTAGGGTTGTCAGGTTGTTAGGAGTAGACTTGACTTGTAGGGTCAAGGTGGTTAGTTCCTCAAAAGTTTGGGGTTGTCAAGCTGTTTAGGAAGACTGGCTTGGAGGGTAAGGTGCTTTGTAATTCAAGGTAATTGAATTAGTGGATTAAAACCTTCTAAATGAGCAGACTGAATGTAGCCAAGTTAATGGCGAACTAGAATAAATTTGTGTCAAATTATTTACGTTTTCATTGCTTGCTACCTCTGAATCTGAATGCTTCTTATCTAAGTAATACATAAAAACCAATCATCCTTCATCAAATTAGTAAAAAGTTATCAACTTTGGCAAACACAATTCAACCCCTTTTCTCGTATTTGCACCTTCAATATCCTCTAATTGAAGAATCGATGACATCCTCTAATAGTCACATCCTCTAAGATGTGCCTTCTTAATAGAAAATACGTTGAATAAAGGCTAATTTTCCTTAAATGTTGATTCAAGATTTCCAACGGTAACATTCTCAATGAATACATCTCTTTGTATTTAAGTAGAAACTGATCAATATGAAACACATCAATCAGAGAATGTAAAAGAGAATATATTAAGAAGATTATCTATAAAAATCAAGAATACATCAAAATAAAATAATCAATTTAAAATTCTCTCAATAGAGAGGTATTAGAATTGACGTAAATCAATCAAGTTGTTTGATACACTTGAATTGATATAAGATTTCAAAGATAATATTCTCTGAGTGAGAGTTAAAACCCTAGAAATAAACTTGTATCATTTCAGACACAAACTAAAATTGATGGAAATCAGCTCAATAGTAGCAAGAAATCTTTCATTCATAAGAAGTACCTAAAGACGAATAACAATATTTATGAACCTTAACGATTGACAGTGAAAAAGTTGAGAAACGTTCCAATGGTGACAACCTGAAGTGGCTAATAAAGAATACTCATAGCATGAAAAGGCTCAGTAAATAATACTTGTACGTTATTGTTAAAATGATGAGTTAAGTCATCGACTATATTGGGGCCTAATCTCTTTGTAAGAGGATGACTAGATGTAGCAACAGTTTGTTGTGAACTAGTATAAAAATCATAGTGGCCATTCTCTCTCTCTCTCTCTATTATTCTAATATATGTTTTTTATGATTCAACTTTATTTTTACGAAACTTGTTTTATAGTTGAGAACAAAATTGATTTAAATACAAAATACCCTATTTGTTTTGATGATAACAAAATCAGTTTGTGGGAACAATTTTAGGTGTTAATATATTATTTAAAGTGTGCATTTCCAAAACGACAAAACTATGAAGGATATTTGAAAATATCCTTTAATAATTGGTCACAAAGACATGGAAAATTCCACATTCAAAACTAGTTAAAAGCGCCTCTAATATATTGCCTCTCATGATACAAGCATTAGACTGCCTCTGATGGTACAAGAAGGTTTTGCCAAGATTTCCTCTGTTACTAATTCAATTATGCTCATAGTGTTGCTACTAAAGTATGCCTTTGATGAAAAAAATATAATTTGGAAAAGTCTGCCTCTAATAATTTAATTCTTGTCAAACTACCTATGACAAGTTACCTTTAATAATTTTTCTCTGGATATGAAGTAAACATACGAGTTCCTTTGCCTCTAATACATAAGCGTAACAAGAATTCTGCCGCCTCTTCCTCTTATAATCATATCAAACGTCTAACTATGAACTATTATGTATCCTTTTAAAAAAGTCAGCACTTGAAAAAATCAACACATAGAAAAACACAACGCACAAAAAGTCAACGACATAAAAAGTCAACACGTTGTGATAAAAAGTCAACATTGAAAAGTAAATGCATTTGATAAAAAGTCAATGACTCTGGTCTAGTAAACTTGCCTCTGGTCATTGTTTCTGATCTAATAATTATGCCTCTGGTTATTCCATGCTTCTAGTCAAGTAAAACTACTTCTGATTCATGTTTTTGGTCATTGTCTTTAGTCCAGAAATCATGTTTATGTGATTCTAATCAAGTAATTCTACTTATGATTGTTTTATGCTTCTGATCAAGAACCTTTTTTTAAGCCAAATTGAAATTGAAATACTTAGAAAAGTTCTTAGTTTTAATTTTATGCTCAACGATTTGAATTGATCTCAATGAATCTATTTTTGAAGACATTGAAACACCATGTTGAATGACAACAATACCAAACCACTAAGGACATAATATCATTCCATGAAGGACATTCATCAATACTTTAAAGGACAAAGGCAATGTTGTAGCTGCTTCTATAAACGACACCTGATTTCGAGTTCAAAAAATAGAACAAGAAGTAATATAAATACAATAACTTACAATATTATTTCAAAGAGAAATACTCACAAAACAACAAGCCAACACTGAGTTAGAAATTGTTAAAATTTATCAAAGTGTTGTGAAAGAAATATCTTTGAGGTTATCTTATAAACATCCTCTAGTTAGAGAGAGAATTATGCGAAACATAAACACTTATTCTGTTGTAACCAAGTCCAGTAGTGAGTGACTGTGTTCGTCAACGACTTGACAACGGTAAGCTAAAAGTTGAGAAGACTTGTTAGAACTTGTAAACTTAGTCTGGTAGTGGCTGCCTTTTCCTTAACAATTTGACGGTACAAAGTTGGATGTGAGAATATTGAACATAGTCATTGTGACTAACCAATTGTTAAAGTGTAAGTTCTAATTATAATGGATTAAATGCTTCAAAGGAAGGGACTAGATGTAACTACTGAGTTAGTAGTGAACCAAGGAAAATTGTTGAGTTATTTATTTTATCATTTCAATTTTATCACTGAAGTTTTTAAGCTATTCAAAATATTTTTCAAAACAATAAACATAATTCAAACACCTCATTTTTATGTTTCTTGACCAACAAGTGGTATCATAGCATTTTCAAAGATGAAGTGCTTACCTGTGTTTTGAGTAAAGATCTCAAGTTTTTTTATGGGAAAGAAAGTTCATGAGGTAATATAAGCAAGTCTCGCTTGTTTAATGGATACATGTTTGAGTACTGGAAAGATAAAATCAAAAGTTTCTACATCTCTCATGATCCTGAACTTTGGGACATGTTAGAAAAAGCAATATCTTAGATGGTAAAGAGGCTGAGATAGCCATAAAGATCTTGATGTTGGCTAGTAAAAGCAATATAAGATGTATCACAAAGCCAGAACCTTCATCATCAATGTTATCACTTTCAAATAATTTGACATGTACATTGGCAAAGAAACAACCAAAAGTATCTTTGATGTTGTAGTTGTGAATTATGAAGGAAATAAGTAGGAGCAAGAGGCCAAAGCATATTTGCTTGTCAGAAAGTATGAACTCTTCAATATGGAAGAGGATGAAGATATTGAGCAAATGTTCTCTAGATTTCAAACTTTGGTTTATGGATAAAGGTATTGCAAAAGAGCTATACTACCTCTAACCATGTGAAAAAGATTCTAAGACGTCTTCCTAGCAAATGAATACCAAAGGTAACTACTATTCAAGAGGCAAAAGATCTAAACAAAGTGCCTCTAGAAGAGTTGACAAGTTCTTTTAGATCTTACGAGATTGAGCTGGAAGAAGATGAGCCTAAAAAGAAGTCGAAGTTCTTGGCTCTAAAATCTAAAGAAAAGAAAACAAACTCTAAGACTATGTAAGTAGCTGAAGAGTTAGAGGAAAGTAACTGAAGAGTTGTCCTTTATTTCAAGGGAACTCCAGCTCATGTGGAACATTGGAAGGAAATATTTTCCCAAGAAAGATTTTAGAAGGTTCCACAATGGTAGAGACAAAAGTGAAACACTTGACGAAAATAAACTCGTTTGCTATAAGTGCAGGAAATCTTGGTGTCTTCCTTTTTTTTTTTTTTATATGCCCCCTCGCCCCAACCACCACTCCTTCTTGTCTTTTTTTTTCTAGTACTTAAGGTTTTTTTGTTTTTATTTTTGCTTTTCTTCTCCTTTTAATTATACATTAAAATTAGATTTTGCATCCCAAGCCCATTTTTTTTTAGTTTGATGTCTTCAACAAGTCCAATTTTTTATATATATTAATTTTAATTAGTTTCTAACAAATATTAAATATTTTGAAAAAAACACAAATAAATTTTTTATTTAATGTTAACTACATATGATATCATTTTAATCTTTGAGTTGTTAGAACACAAGTTGTACAACTTGGTAGTTCTAAAACTCATTTTTATAAATAAATTATTCTAAAATTGACTATGAAATTTGATTAAGTATATGTGACCTCTTTTTTATCTTTGCGTTGTTAAGACACAAGTTGTACAACTTGATGGTTTTAAAGCTCTTAATTATAACAAAAGTAATAAAAATATTCTTTAATAGGTTAACTAGATGAGACATCTTTTTAATCCTTGAGTTTTTGAGAAACAAATTGTACAACTTGATAGCCTTAAAACTCATTTTTTTTTTAAATAAAAAAATTATCCAAATAAAACAAACTCATTTTCTCAAAATAAGTTTTTTTTACCTAATATGTTTATCAACAACACAACACATTGTTAAAAGAAATCAATACATTCGTACTTTTTCTATCTAAGAACTATGTAGCTTTGATTGCTCCATTGCACTTAGAGATACGTAAGAGCAAGATTTCAGTCTTGTCAAGTACAATAAAAAAATCCCCTCTCTATTTTCAGTACTATTTTATTTCAGCATTACGTTTATAAAAAAATTAGGTTCACATTTAATTTATATGGAGAAATAAATATATCAAAGTGAATATAATTTGTTTTACAATTAATTATAGGTAACCGTTTTAGTTATGGATGTTGTAGGATGTTAATACATTTCCTACACATACCCGACTTCCGAAACATAAAAATGATTTCAAATACCATTTTTTTTAAAAGGTTTTCCAATGTTTTTCCTATTTAAATAAATTTTGGTGTTGACTCCATTAAATTCGAGCTAACCCTCAAAATTTTAGGTTGCAACACTCATGAATAAGAGTGTATAGTCAAAGAAATAAAGTTTATGCAATGCATAGTCCTAGTTGTATATATATTGCATATACGTAAGACCTATTGGCAATTTCCTCATAGTTTCCTTGACACTTGAACTCTGATTCTATTACAATACAACCCTAACTATTACCCACTTTATGAATAAATCAATCATACATACCACATAGGACATAACATTTATTATTGAAAAACCAATCTAGGTCCAAAACATAACTTTTTTCAATATCGCTTTTTATATAACTGTTGCGAAAGTCGACTCTCTTAATCTTGTTAATGAAGTTATTTAGGTCACTCTTTATGATTGAAGAGGAATTATCAGATTTTATCATGATCCAACCCCCAGACACTACAAGAATAAAGCCATATATACCTAGGGTCATTACTAGGGCTAAGCCCTCACTATGTGTCTGAAAGGTTTTTTCAAGGGCCATAGCCCTAAAAATATAGTTAATAATATTTTCGAGGGCCAAATCCCTAGGTATTTTATTCAATAAATGTTTAATACGGCTATGGCCCTAGGTTTAAATATGGGGGGAGGGGGG
>JBBPBS010001012.1:1363492-1377105 GCA_037974835.1 Cicer judaicum
GGGGGGGGGGGGGGGGGGGGGGGGAGCTATCTAAACTAAAATTTGAACACATGAATTGGTCGATATTGACTGAGGGTCATGACCCTTGCAATTGTTAATAATGTTTGTACTTTGTAAGGACTTGAACCCTCATTGATTGAAGCACATGCTTTTCCAAGGTCGGAGCCTCCACTCTATTGATTGACAAGTTACATTACCAAAGACCAAAGCCCTCGTTTCCTGACGTAAGCATTTACGAAGGCCATAACCATTGTCCCTTTTGTTATGCACGGTCAAACATCTTCTTCTTCCCCATTTCTTACCTTTTTCCTCTTTTCTTCTCATCTTCTTCTTCAATTACAAATTCTCTACTCAATTTACTCTCATCTTTTTCTATGAGATCTCCATTTTTCATTTTTTTTTCTTTCTTTTTACTATCTTGATATGTAAAGTATTTTACTTTTTTATGTTCAGTTTTATTTTAATTATATTTTGAAATGTTGTATTTATGTAGTTGACTAGTTAACATCCCTGTAGAAATATTTGGACGGAGAGGAAAAAGCGACAAGTTAGATTCGACTCCTCACTTCATGTTAGATTTTAAGATTTGTGGAGTTAAACAATATATTCAAAATGAATTAATAATGTTATGTTATACTTAATATAGTATTTTAGTTTAATAGGAGAACCTATTAAATAAACAACAACAAAATTACAATCAATTTTTGTGAGTAAACCTTTAGAGTTTTGTTTACAGTGTAATATATATTATTGAGTAAATGGTATGTTAGTTTGATGATCGAGTCTAATTTTTATTATATATATATTAACATAAAATGAATCGCAATTATGTTTACAATATAAATTATACCGAAAGAAATGAAAACAATCATTTACAATTGGAGTTGAAATTTTTTTAGAAATCGCATGAAATCAAATAATTGTTCAAGAGTATGATGGTATTAGATGACTTGGAAAAAAATGTTATTGTACAAATATCAAAAATGAAAATGTAATAAGGGATCATTTGTATAATGATCGATTTATACTAAATTATTCAATTCGGACTAATCATGGTTAAACACCTCTTCCACAAACTGTCAATATTTGTTAAAATAATCCAACAATTACTTCATCTAGTAGTATTGATCCATTAGTTGCTTCATTTAGTATTGATTTATTGGTTGAGCCTCATGAAGAGTACTTTAATCAACGACAAAATATTATTTCTAACGCTTTTAGGGTAAATGTGTCTTTTGATGAACTACAATATGATGTCAATGCAGATGAACTCCCTAATGAAGAAGCCCAAAGATTTTATATTCTTTTGACAGAAACAAATAAACCTTTATTACATGGATCTCCTAACTCCAAGATATCCATGTTGTTAGACTTTTAGGGCTGAAGTCTTAATTACATGTTTTAGACTCGTGCTTAGATTTTACAATCAAGATGACGAATGCAACATGAACTCGAAATGACACTTTTCCAACAAGCTATTAAGATGCTAAAAATTTAGTGTGTCAAAGTTTGGATTGAGAATAGATTGTTGTGTTAGTGTATGCATGTTATTTTACTACAACAAGTTTGGTACAAAAGATGTTGACCTATTTGATTGTAAATTTAGTCAACAACCAAGATACCGTTCAAAGAAAAACATGACAAGAGGAAAGCAATGTTATATTTGCCTATCGTATAAGAATTGCAAAAAAAGTTTGCATTTGATGCAAACTGCTGGCAAAATGACATGACATTTTGAAAGTAAAAAAAAGATCAAATTATAAAATGTGGCATTCTTCAGATGGTCTAGCAGGGAAGCATGTCGATGAAGTATATCCTAATTTTTCATTAGATCAGTGTAATGTAAGATTAGGATCATGCTCTAATGGTTTCACCACATATATTCAGGCTTCATTTGCATGCATGTACATGTCTAAACCTTATATGATCGTAGCCAATATAATACTAGGACCATCAAATCTCACATTAGGTATTGATATCTACTTACAATAATTGATTGATGATTTTAAGAGGTTGCGACATAGTGTTTTAACATATGATATTGTTCAAAAACAAAAAAATTATTATGAAAGCAACTTTGATGTAGACCATTAATGATTTCTAAACCTATGAGATGATGTCTCGATGGAGAACACACGATAAATTAGCCTGTCCTATTTGCATGGAAGATAGTAAAGTATTACATTGAAATTCGATGGGAAGACATCTTGGTTTGACTCCCATCATAGGTTTTTACCTTACGATCATCCATTTAAGAGAAATAATAATTCATTTTTGAAGGTTTTGTGATCGATTTAAAGATATACCAAAGGTTGAAGTTATAGTTTGTGTTGTTTTAAAAACGCATGGTTACAGTCAATTGTATAACTAGACAAAATGATGTATTTTTTAGGATATTCCTTATTGGAAAGATAACATTCTGAAACATAATTTTGATGTTATGCATATTGGGAAAACTTTTTTGACAATATATTTAACATTGTAACTAATGTAAAAGGAAAAACTAAAGACAAATAAAAAGCTTAGAAAGATTTAGCTCTTTATTGTCGATGAAATGATTTTTTGTAAGTTAAATAGTCCAACAGTAAAACCTTAAGACCACCAGAAAATTACACTTTAACTCCTGATGAACAAATGCTTCTTGTAGGTGGATAAAATAACTCAAGATGTCATATGGTTATTCTTTTAATTTGACAATATGTGCTGGTGTGAAGAATGGAAGGATCAACACATAAGAATGTATTCACTCACAAGGTAAACTTTGTATACGTACAAATGTATTTAATATACATTTAGATATAGTCATGCATGTATAATCTTTATTTTTTGTGATTATTAAAGGTTCATGGCTTATTCAAAACGTTCAATGAAAAATAAGGTCAGAGTTGAAGGATCAATATGTCAATCTTACCTACTTCATGAAACAACTCATTTTTGTTCATATTATTTTAATGACACCATGTCACAAAGTAATAATAAAAATGAAATCGATTCAGTATGTACAAGACATCGATTCAGTATGTACAAGACATCGATTCAGTATGTTACAATATAATTATTCTTAATACTTATTTTTTATAGGTTTATTCCTTCTACCGATTCTGCCACGGTTATCACCACTACACTTAAACAAAAGTGTCAAAAACCTTTTAAAACATTGGGATAAGTTAAAAGGAGTAAAGAAGCTGATTGGTTTCAATTTTTAAATACTTTTAAAGTAATATATTATTAAAATATTTAGTTTTTTAAAATCTACTTATTATGTATTTTAAATATTGTTTTGATGAAATATATTTCATTACAAAGGCGGAGCATAAGCTTGTTTTGATGGACGTTTTAAATAAAAGGTGTACGGCTAGTCTCTCTAATTTGTATAGGGATAGGTGCAACAACGGAGAATGTCCCAAATAGATTGGAGAGTCTATTTGAAAGGCGTTGTGCGAATTGGGAATCAAATTATTTTAAAAAAAATCTCTAAACCCAAGAAAAATAAGGTATCATATAGCGGAAAAAGTACACACACGGGTGAGAGTCGTTTTTTTTAGAAACTAAAAGAAAAATGGTATAAAAATTTAATGTATTATTAATTTAATTTATATATCGAATATTTATTTTTACTTAAATTATGAAATTATTTCTTTTTATTATTTTAGGAAAAAGAGCTTGGAAGACCGGTCCAAGAACATGAGGTGTTTATGGTAACCTAAAAAAAAAAAAGAACACAATAATTTGTTTATGATTGTGCAAAGAACACTTATGTGTGGTTTTTCAAATTTTATTTATTTGTGTAATATTTGTTATTATTACAATATCTTTATCATACATTTAAGTAAATTTCTATTTAATTTTGAATTGTTTTATATTTACACAAAACTCTTATAATCAAGTTAAGGATGAAGTTCGCACAACCCATGCAATTATCCCCCATGAGAGGCGGCCTAATTAACAAGAGATGAGAAATATTGAGTACAACAAATGGGTTGAGGCGACTAGGGGAAGAATATAGGCCAGGTGTACAGTGTTAGGGTCCTATCCAATACATTGAAAAAAGGACCATCAGGATTGTACATCGAGTACTTTTCATTAAGCTAAAATGGCAAATGTTGATCATATCATGATACTGTACAGACAAAAATTGAAAGGATTCAAAGAGAACTCAAACACAAGCATCTAGAGAGTCAACAATTGTTGCGTCAAGAACATGAGAAATCGAAGCAAAAACTATTAAGACTATTATAAACATGGAGTAGGAGAATCGATGAGAGTTTGAGAGATAAATAAGGGATGGGATCATAAATTCTCAACCTATTCATCTCAATATAATTATTAACAGGAGAAAATATCACCACTACAATATAGTTATCAACAAAATATAGTTATCAACAACAAACTTCTCTATTGCAAACTCAATCGTTGACATATTCTCAATATCAATAGGGTGGTTTTTATCGGACAGAGATATGCCAACGACGTTGTCATATGGTAATAATTGACCTAATTTGAATTAGCCATCTATGCATCAATATTTTTCAACACAATCATCAATTTCCCTCTCCTCAATCTTATCCAGATATCTAAACCATCTATTTGTCCTACTTATGGTATCAATCCCCTGAAAACTCATCAGGATAATTTGCCATTCAATGATACATTAAATTTTACAAATAATTAGAACGATTGGGGCATATATCATATTATTATGGAGATAATTAGATTTTTTGTGACATTATATTTTATATGGATTTGGATATTAATAGATGAATATTTTGTTGTTTGTTTTATAAATATATTTATATATTATTAATCATTTAATTTTAGTTTAAATATAAACTATATTGTAAATAATTTAAAAACATATTTTATAATAAAAATTAGTCAAATTTAATATTTTACAAGTATTTAATTATATAATTATATAATTTCATTATATATATAGTTAAATTAATGACTAAATAATTTAAGTATATACATAATTAAATATTTATCAAAATAAATGTATATAATCAAATTTAAATGAATTTTAATTATAATTTTAAAAAATTAAAATAAAACTATAAAATTATTTTATATAATAAAAAATATATATTTTATAAAATAATATAAATGACTTAAAAAAAATTAAATATAATAAAAACAATAAAAATATATATTCAATTACAATCAATATTTATGAGAACATGAACGGAGACGTTGAATTTTTCATGAATGTATGGCATAACAACTGATCGAAAATTATTATCTTTGTCACCAAAAAAAATTGCTTATTTTCTTGGTAATTATTATTATTATTATTATTATTATTATTATTATTTTAACTCAGGAAATTTGATCACGTAAGATAAGAGAAATGTTAATTTAAAATTGATAGTATTAAATACTATTATAATTAAAATATATTCCATATTTATATAATGCTTTAATTTAACATCCTTAATTTCGTGTAGTTTGAAATTATTTTTTTATACACTTCTCTCTATTTTGATGTAAATACATTAAACTTAATTTCTCTCACTACTCATATCTTCTCCAAATTTAGTTTACGTGTCAACATAGTTTATTGGGTGCGACCATCCAACACAGATCCCACGACAATTCTTCGCGAATCGCATTTAAAACACGTGACGACTGCGACTCATAGAAACATAACATTGAGGAGGTACTTATATTTTTGTTTATGGGCATTGATATTCGAAAAAAGAAGTATATTTGGGTTGATAAATTTAAAACATTTGTCTGGAAAGTAAAATTGTCATATAACATATGATTTTGGGAAAACTCTTATATATGATTTCCTTGAATGTATAAAATTAGTTAAATTTTATAAGAAAAATATATTTATTTTAAAATAAAATTAAAAAGAAATAATTATTAATTGTGACAATGGTGTGAATACCATTTACACATGTCTAATAAATTGTGATTCGTGTGGTGATATATTCCAATAAGTTGTGATAAATTCTAAGATCTGACATATATTAATAGATATGCTAATTAATATAGTTACTGTGGTGTATGTTGTTGTAATTTTTGGTTATGTAATAATATATTATATAAGTATAACTATTTTTATAAGTAGAATTTTGGTTGTTGTGTTGTTGCTGAAATGTATAATTTAGTCTAATATCTGAAGGTGGCATGTTATCTATACATATTTTCTTCTTACATGAACTCATATAACCAAATGGCATGGATCATGTAGATTGGTATGTATAGAACTTTTGTACAACATGTAGATTGGTATGTGTATAGAGACTAAAATTTATTTTACCAATTATTTTTAATTATTAAAATTGTACTTTTTTTTTTATCAAGTCTCAATCTTTAAGACATTCATGTATACAGCACTACCGCGTAATTTTTTTTATCATTTTCGCAAGGACTTTGTTATCAATATCATTCTTTCTATAATATGATAATTAGTTGAAACGACCATTGAGGGTATAATAATTTTTTTTATTAGAATTTGCAATAAAAATAAAATTTTGGAATTATAGGTTTTCACAATGATAGATACAATAAAATTAATCATCTCTAAGTCATATGAGTTAAACTCTTAAAAGTCGGATCAACAATTATAACTAATGGCTTCTTGCAAATAACAAAAGTGTATTTTAAACTAATAATCAATCTATTTTCATGATTAATGTATTAGAAAAATCAATTAAGAGAAGCCATCTTTCTTGATTTGAAGAGAACCAAATATGTTTTCATACTTTAATTCTATTGTCCAATCACTTTTCAATACATCATTTGATATTCAAGTACAATCAGGATTCTTACTAAAATTAGATTAAAAGAACAATACTCATTACAAAAAGAAAGAAATAGAAATGGTTAAAGATCCACTATTGAAAATTCTACAATGCCAATATAAAGGAGATATAGTCACACATGATCATAATAAAATCAACGCTTAAATATATAACATTGAAATGTATAAGAACATAATAAAAGAGAAAACTGAATATTATTGAAACTAGAAATGTATGGTAAATTAAGTATTTTCATCCTTTTTATAGCTTTAGGTGCCTTCATGGGCCTTGATTACTGGGAACCATCAGAATTTCACAAAAGAAAAATGATTCAGTAGTAGAAGTTGAACAAATTACGATCGTATTGGCCATTACATCCAGACTGTAATATGTGTTGTATTGGAGTGGAGAATCTTGACTTTTTCCTTGTTCAGCCATAACAGTCCGACCATAATTCTTGCTGAAACTTGTTTTTTCTTTCATTTTCTTGATCATAATTGACTATGACTACACCACTTAGACTTCAGAACTCTTTGCACAAAAAATCTTCACTTATTCAATCATTTCGCCTAGCAATATCCTAAAAGAGTGAAATAGAACTAAAAATATATTAAAAATATTTGATTAACCTATCAAATAGAGCTATAAATTCTAACTTATCAAATTCTCTGATGCTTGAATCATTGTTTGTCCTCAAGCAATTGCTTCAGGTAAAAGACTGTGAACAAGTAGACACAATAAATAGGGAACTTAATATTTAGGTCAAGTACAGGAAATAGGTAAATTCCAAATCCAAGGGATAACCAATTTCAGTTCTAAATTAGGGACTTAGGCTCATATGAAAATAATTCTCATTAACAGGACACTCAACTCTTAAATCTCAAATTCTTTCAATGTTTCAAGGTAATGTACATTCACTCAAAATTTCACCAAAGCAGAATTTCCTACCATAGGTTTGACTGTTAATCAAATCTCCAGTACGTCTCTCATGAGAGCATATAAGAATCAAAAACATTTTTCCAGGTTGTAACGAGACCAAGGGATAATAGTTGAGAAAAATAAAGAAGGGGGTATTGAAAAGGCTATAGAAAAATAAACATATGATTATTGGTAACTCTTTCAAACAATTTGAGCTATTACGTCACTACTTTACCTTTTCACCTAACTGGATCTCACTTGTAATGAGTTCAACCTATTACATCGAGTAGATCACCCTATTATTTCCTTTCATACATGGACTTATTAAAATATTTTTCTTTTTCTTCTTTTTTTATTTTCATTTTTTTCTCTTTTTTTTGGAAGTTGCTCCACTATATTAAAAAAGCATCCAAGAATGATTCTATCAATGAAATAGGGGACCAGAAAAGATAATTCATGTAAGACTCAAAATGGACAACTAGTGGAAAATATTAAAATAAATAAAAAAGTCCCGAGGCTTGAAAAAATTAATTCATAATGCTTTTTTATTCAATCATGATCACAAGAGAATTCAGAATTAAGATGATTGCAAGTAAAGATTTAGAGAACATAATGGTGAATAATCACTCAAAACAAGGAAAGAGACATAATCTTTTTTTTTTCTTTTCTCTTTCTTTTTTTTCTTCTTCTTTTCTTTTTATGGAAGTTGCTCTATTCTATTCAAGAGAATGTAGCCTTAAGATGGTTGCGAGTCAAGATTTAGAGAACATAATCAATGGAGAATAATAACTCAACAAGGAAAAGGGCATAATATTTGATAATATAATACAAACCCCTATATAAGCCCAAAACTCACATTTATTAGGTAAATCGATGAGAACATGCAATCAGAGAATATGCTTCTTAGAATATTAGAAAATATCTTATAATATATTTTATATTATATTCGAGTTTCTCGAGTTATTTCCTATGATCAATTTATAATCGTAGAGATATCTTAGAATATCTCTCATTATTATTATGATTGTAATAAAGTTAACATAAAGCTATTATCAATAATATTCAAACTCTTATTATTTTATATCCTCATTTTCTTTAAAATCTCACAACTTCAACAATGCTAATTTATAAAACTAAAAGTATGGCTCCGAAAAGTGAGTTATTGCCTATTTGACAACAACATACACATAAAATATAGCTCCCTATCAAGTAAATAAAAAACTTAGCTTTCAAGCAAGGAGAAATTATTATTACTTTTCTTTTTCTAAACAAAATATAAAAGAACAAAGCAAGGAGAAAGTGTACCCCATGGTTAGATCAAACATTGTCCTCAATGTAAAAATTGAAATACTCATGAAAAGGGTAAAAGCTCACAATATTATGGCTGCAAAGAAAAGTGGAGAGTTGATGGGGAACATGATGGTTTGGGAGAAGGAATTTGTGAAATAATGGAGGTTTGAATGATTTAGGTTGAAGGAGAGGTGACAAAGAATATAGTTTGGGCATAATAAGAATTGGGGAAAATGGGCTTGGGGGTTTTTTTATTGTATTTAAAGAGGGGTGGGTTTGAGTGAGATTGGGGTTAGTAGACGTGCACGAATTATGCCCGTTATTCGTGTTGTGTGTGTGTATGTGTTTGTTTTTTGTTTTTTAAGGTGCAATGGTTGGGTGCATTGCGGTCGTAATGGCCATTATGACCAGACCGTAATTCTAGTTTCCTATTCCTATTTTCTACATTTTACTTTTTCTTTTCCCAGCTTACAAAATAAAAAGAAAAGTTAAAAAAATTCAAACTATCAATTGTTTCCCCCGCTGCGCTTGTTTAAGGTCCTTAGCTTGATCTTCGTTTTTCAAATCATAAGTTGGAGTTCGAAGGATAAGACTTACCCATATAACTATTGGATTCTAAACCACATAATTCTTCAATCTTTAACCATTGATAGTGAAATATCCAATAGCTTCACTCCATATTTATACTTCTCCAAACAGGAACACCTTGAGGATTTGAAATGGCCCGAATCATCTCCAACATAGTTCACCTAGAAATAACTTTAATCATGAATTTAAAAGTAACATGAAGTCACCTTGCTTAAACTCTTTTATTCATGCCAATTTTTGGATATTTCCTTATAGAGTTTAGCATTCTCATAAGTGTCCAATCTCAACTCCTCAAGCTCATTAAGTTGGAGCTTCCTTTTTTCACCAACAGCCTTTAAATCAAAGTTAAGGGTTTTTATTGCTCAGTATGCCTTATATTTGAGCTCAATCGGGAGGTGACAAGAATTTTTGTAGATCAACTTGTAAGGATTCATACTAGTGGGATTCTTGTATGTTGTATAGTAAACCCAAAGCGCATCATTTAGCTTCATGGCCCAGTCATTCCTTGACGCAGAGATAGTCTTCTCGAGGATACTCTTGATCTCTCTTTTAGAAACTTCTACATGACCATTGGTTTGAGGGTGATATGTCGTGGCAATTTGTGCTTCATTGTAACCTTATTTAGCAAGCTTTCACACTATTTAATTATGAAATAAGAGCCACCATCACTATTCATCACCTTTCGCCCTCCAAACCTTAGAAAGATTACCTTCTTAAAGAGTTTAATCACTACCTTAGAAGCACAATATGATGTATTTCTTTCAAGAGTGTGGGCCAGTAGAAGTTTGCATGAAGTATCTTGGCTATAGTGTTTTAGGAACTAGCATGTCCTCCGTAAGTGGAAGAATGATAATGAAAGATTATGTTTAACATCTTCTAAAAATTTCACCAGTCCCTACCTTAAAAAGAAGAGGTTCATCTTAATAGTAGTGTTTAAGATCCGAGAAAAGCCATTTATTTTGTTGTTAGTTTAAATTCAAAGGTAGTACTCTAGTTGTTAGGTAGTTTACAAAATCAGCGTACCATAGTGCTTCTATTTGTGCAACAACAAACAATTAATCCTCAGAGAAGGAATAATCTAAGGACAACTCATTTTAATTTTTTTTGTGAAGCTTTGAGAGATGATTGACCATCACATTTTCAATTCCCTTCTTTTCTCGAATTTAAATCAAACTCTTGGAGAAGTAGGGTCCATTGGATCAACCTTGACATAACATCTTTCTTGCTCAAGAGATATTTGATGAATGCATGGTATATGTAGACAATTATCTTCGATTCCACCAAGTACGAACGAAATTTGTTATTAGCGGGCACTAGTGAAAATAATTCTTCTTGGTTGTGTGATAGTTTACATGGGCTTCATCCAAAGTCCTATTGGTATAATAGATAGCATGAAGTTTCTTGTCTTTTCTCTGCCCCAACATTACACCTACAACAAATCGCTAGCATCACACATAATTTCAAATGGAAGACTCCAATCACGTGGGTGACTGCATAATTGGGGAAAATATTGATGCTTCATTTAACCTGCAAAATGACTCAAAACAAAAGTTATATCCTTAACGAGCAAACTGGTTAAAGGCTTAAAAGTCTTAGAAAAACTTTAATGAATTAGTGATAAAATCCTGCATGCCCCAAGAAACTTCTCACTTCTTTTATAGAGGTAGGAGGTGACCATTTCTCCATTACCTTTTTTTTTTGTCTTGTCTACCTCAATACCTCTCTTGGATACCAAATGTCCAAGAATAATTCCTTCTCTAATCATAGAGTGGCATTTTCCCAATTGAACACAAGATTATGTTGTTCACATATTTCAAGTACTATTTAAAGATTGGCCAAACAATTATTAAACCTAGATCCATACACATAAGAGTCATCCATGAATACTCCCATTATATTCAATAAGATTACAAAAAAATTTACATCGTGCAACGTTGAAAGGTAGTAAGAGCATTACTCATCCATTACCCCATAATTGTCCTAGTTGCAATGGATATACTTTTATCATATTTAACAACAGTGATACCTCCATATTTAGGAACTACTTGAATGAGACTGACCCACTTGCTATCAGAGATAGGGTAGATTACCCTGACATCTCGTAGTTTAAGTTACTTTTTTTCACAATTTCTTTCATATTAGAGTTTAACCTCCTTTGATGCTTAATAGAGGGATTACAGTCCTTTTCAAATAGTATCATATGCATGTAAATGAATGGATTAGTTCCCTTTAAGTCCTCAATAATATACCCAATAACTTTCGGAAATATCTCAAGGGCTTCAAGAAATGTTTTAGTTTCTTCACCGTTTAAATTAGCAAGTAACAGTAACATGAAATGTATAATTTTGGCCTACAAATTCATACATGAGATTTGATGCAAAGGCTTAAGTTCTATCAGTGGAGTAATCATACAAATTATTAGATATCTTTCAAATTTTAATGACATTACAGACTATGGCTCTCACATTATTCTTTTGTTGGTTAGTGGAAGACGTTAGTTTGGTTGTTAGGATTAATAGTTTGATCATATCAGAGACCACTTATAGTCGATATGAGTTAACACTAGCGAATATTTTTTTCCGAAGATGGATGATATTATGAATCTCAAATTATTTTTGACATTTGGTCAATAGAAGACATTATTTAGATTGTTAAGATTAATGTTTTGATTATTTTTCTCTTATTTATGCAATTTTTATGTGTATCATTAACATATTTTTAGTTGTCTTAATCATTAGGACCGATATTACTATTTTTAATTTTAATATGAGTGAAGTTTATTTCTCTCCGTCAAAAAACAAAAGAGAAGTATAGAATGTGATTCTAAGAAAGTGAAAGGATTTAGATTTATTGGGTCAGAGTGTAAATCAATATATATTAGAGTGGTCAAAATGCAAAAATATAAAATAGTATATGTAAATTTTATAAAATTTGGGTGTACAGATGCACACTCTAACAACATATATGTGGGTTTACCCTTGCTCATAGGTCCCACTTATCTCCATTTGATTATATTAAATGTGTTTTTTTTAATTATTTATATTATATATTAGACATTTTTTAAAATTTAATTGTCATATATTATTAATATAAAATAATTTACACTGTGATAACATCACAACTATTAATGATCATGATTTTAGAGGTAGTTATGTTAAAAGTTAAATATTTAATTTAATAATTAAATAATTGGAATTATTTGATGGTGTAAAAACTCTTTACATATTGTATATAAATTCAATTTATTTTCTTTAATTTTAATGTGAAATATTTTATTTGCTTATTAAATTTTTTACATTATTAATATAAACTGTAATAAAATAATTGGACTCTAGATCAAACTGTAATTAAATTTTATACATTATATGAGAATTTGAACTGTTGAATCAATCATTAACTACTTTTATTGCTTTTCGATCAAACTTCATATTACCAAAGTTAAGATCCTCTGGTTTTTATTTCAATTTTTCTTCTGCATTACTATATTTGAAATGTTCTGGGGTATATTAAAATTCGAGAGAATTCTAATCCATATTATTAAAGATCATTTACTTTAGAAATCTGACTCGTGAGACAAAAATATACAATAATAATATATATTGTTGTATTATATTCTTTTTATGTGTATGATTTAACTTTTGCATTTGAAAACAAATGAAAATTTTAATTAAATGATTTTTAAGTTTAGAAGTATTTTTTGTTCTCTTATTTTGATCAAATTAAATTTTAGGTTCCATATTTTTAAAATCACATAATTTGGTTGATCCTTTCAATTTTTATGATATAGTATGTTTATTAATAACATGATGGTGAAGTAACACAACTGAATTAGATAATATATAATCATATCAAATAATTTTTTTTCTTTTCTTTTTTTATAAATTTTTACTTATATTGTTACTAACAACCGTAAAACTTTGTTGAATAAAAAATAAAAAAATAAATATTAATTAATGATATCAATATGATTCAAATATACTACATCATAATTAAACATGTAGACCGCAAGTGCATTTAAACTTTATTTTTATTCGATCTGTCATGTGATACGAAACACGCTTTTTT
>JBBPBS010001012.1:1377142-1387999 GCA_037974835.1 Cicer judaicum
ATTGGTTCCACAATTAATAAATTAATAATTGTTTGGTGAGTTAAAAAGTTATTTATAAATTGTTGCACTTTTGAAAAAAATCATTTGATTAGAAAAAAATATCATTTCGTTATTTTATAAATATTATATTAATTTTTATATATTTTTATAATAATAATAATAAATTCACAAACTTTTTAAATTTTACTTTACTGACATTTTTTATACATGTTAATTAATTATTATATTTTTTAAATAATATTGAATAATTTTTATTTAATTTATGTTGATATTAATTGAAATACCAATCTGTATACTGTTCCTCAATATTTCTTTTTTATATTTTGATGTGGATTTTGTTTGATATTTTATCATATTTATAGATATTATTATTTTATGTTATTAAGTTCGATATTTTGAACGAATTCGTATATTTATTTTTATCGATTTTAAAAATTTTAAATTGTGTTATTTTATATTAATTAATTTCTATTAATTTAAATAATAAATATTTTTTCATCAAAATCAAAATATGACTATTTCGCAATTTTTAAATACGAACGTTCCTTATCAGCAAAATTAAACAAAAGAATATTCAAAAATCTCGTACTTGTTTATTAAAAAGAAAAAGAAATCTCGTACTTTAGAATATTCAACATTTGATAATTATTGAGTCAAAGAAACATTTGATAACTATACTATCTTGTAAAAACAACATTTGATTATTATACATTATTTGGAGAACGTTTTACAAAAATTGATTTTTTATATACCTAATGTCTAAGTCAATATAATAATTTTAGAAATAATAAAAATATATGTATAATTTTTTTATTATTATATACAAAAATTAAAATTTTAATAGTTTTATTAAAATTTGATAATATTTGAAATACGTTATGGTAGTAATCTTCTTTTTCTATTTTGTATTTGAAATATCTTGCAGCAAACATTGGATCACTCTATGGTAGTAATCTTCTTTTTCTATTTTGTATTTGTCATTTTTAAATAAATCATGCTATAAGCAATTTTCTTACGAAAACATCCAAATAAATTATTCAGGTGAATTATCAAAAGAAAGATTAGTGAAGAATAATGTTACACATTCAATGACGAAGGGGAGAAAAAAAAAACTCTTAATTCTAATTATCTGTTGTCATTAGAAACACTCAGTTAACATGTTAAAAAAACACTCAAAATCGAATCTACTTTAAAATACAATTTACAATATGAATATCTTATTCTTTTAATGGTTCAAAATTGCGACAGCAAATGATCCATTATCTTACCAAAATACTCACTAATATTTGATGTTACACAAATTTGGATTAAGTGCATATATAATATCACACGCTCTTTTGACTGATTTTTATCTTTTTAAATTTAGAATATAGATTTTGAAATGTTAACCGTCTGATTATAATTAAATGGCAGAGATTGTAAGACTGCATACATTATATTCCAATAACACCTCATGTGACCCAACAAATGTGTTTTTTTGTGTTACACACTTCCATTGAAGCTTGACATCGAAGGCTTGTCCAAGTTGACCCAATTGCAAAAATTATGATACTCGTTAAAGTTTCTTTCATGTATTAACTTTTTGCAAACTTTAATTAATTTAATCACTTTACACGCAAAACCAACACAATATGAGTTGGATTGACACTTACGCAAACGTTAGTTGTCACTATTAAGATAAAGAACAATTCAATATGCTAACATATCCTTGTAGTCAAATATTACACAACAACAACTTGACAATATACGAATGAAAACTTTATAATCAAACAAGTATCCTATGGACCGCCGCCAAAATGAATTTCCAATGGGTAATTTCTATTAGGAATACACAATCATTAGATTTTGATAGTTATTTTATGATGATACTTACACTTACGAGCTGAGATGACAAAGTCAATAATTCTTATTAATTGTCAATATAAAATTAGTTTATACTGACATTGTACAATTATTTTTTGTATGTGTATATTTATAATCGATAAATATTTTATGTTCAATTTAAATTTTAAAATGGAATCATAGTATATTTTAAATCTGTTTAACTATTTGCTATCAAATCATCACACAACAAATGTTTTGTTAAACACGAGAGATATATTAAGAGTTTCACAACTAGATATCACTTGTAGTTTAAAAATACGTTAATAATTGAGAGACTCTAATCTTATAAAAAAAGTTTTATGCATAAAAAATAATGTAATATTAAATTCCACTCTTCTATGCTCTTTTTAAGATGAAATCATAAACTTTGAAGTTATCATCTATATATAGATAACTAAACTTTCAAACCAATTAGTCTTTGAATTCTAGTTGCTAACATACACACCCCACAAAGTAAAAGAGCTTCTCTTATGTGTTGTTATCATCCATGGTAATACTCTTAGCACAGAAATTTACAAGATTCTACAACAAGCTGGAGAATCACCACCACCATCACTATGATCACCATGAAGGTGAGGAATCCCTGAAAGCTTTTCAATCCGAAGTTTCAAAATTGATCGACGAATTAGCGTCAGATTTGAAACCCGGATCAAAGATCCTATCATTGATTTGGATTAAAAAATGTCTTGGAATCATACCCTTGATCAACAAGGCTTTTGCAAAGCTTAGTTTTGAGATAGATTATCCAATGAGTAAATGGGAGATTGATTCTACAGAAGAATATCTCAGCTTCACCTTGTGTTTGCTAGAGCTTTTCAATTCAATTTCTTCTTCTCTTTCTCATCTTGAACAAGCTAGGCTTTCATTGATTCATGCTTTGAAAGTATTGGAAAATTCATCATCTTTGGCTACTAGGAATCTTAAAGCAATTAAGCCAAGTTGTTTCAACACAAATTTTGGTGAAGAGTTGTTTAGAAAAAGTGATAAAGCAAGGTTTTTTAATGGTAAAGAATGGATTTTTAATGAAGCTATGAAAGAATTGAAGAGTTTTGGTTATTGGGTATGTGGAGTATTTTTGTCTAGTTTGTGTAGTGATGTTAAGCCATACATGGAGATTAAGAAAAAAGCTTATGGATTTGATGGTTCTTTAGTTCTCAAACTTGATTCTATAATCATTGAAGGGTTAATGGATACAACTATAATGTTGGAGGAGGTTAAAGATGTTAATGATGATGTTGATCACCTTGTTGTTGCTTCTGATGAAATGAAACATGATGCTGCTAAGGAATTGGAGAGAAAGTTGAACAAGTTTGTGAAACTATGTGATGTTGTGAAAGAAGAGGTGGATGGTCTTTTTTCTAAGGTAATGATTTTGAGAACTGAGTTGATTGATCAATTAAGAGTACAAACATCAAAATTTGTAACTTGATTTTCCTTGTGATGATTAATAGGTTGGTAATTTTATGATTATTGTAAAGTCATGCAAATATCAACTACAAGTGATTTGTTTGCTCAATACAGTATAGTTGTAGAATATGTATAAAGAATAGTGAAGAATTTTATACATGTGTATTTTGACTTGACAACCTTGGAAAGGAGATAGGGAAGAAACTTGTTATATATTTTGTTATTATTTTCTCTTGCTTTTGGATGTAACTTGCTTAATTTAGATATACTTGCAAGAATGAGTTCACTCTAATTCCTTTTTTATCTTCAAATATACACCAAGTTGAGTAACTAACCTCTAAACAATTATTAATTATATGGTTTTGCTTGAATTATGGCTAGAAATCAACAAACAAGGAACATTTAGTAATAGCAATTGAACAATTGCTAAAAATCTTTTTATTTGCTTTTGCTCAGGATTAAGAGTTCTTAAACTCTGGTTTACATTCTTTTACTGTTTCCACCACTATAAACCTCTTGACTCATTTTTACCATTCAATAATATACAGTTTTATTATCTCAATTTTAAGGGTTCTGTCATAAAAACAGAACATATTTTCTAAAGCCAAACATAGACAGGATTTAATTCCATCACTCAACCTTCAATATCAATATCTAAATTTTCTCTTGATCACCTTAGCATAGGCAAATGCAAGGTTTCTAACATTACTGATTAATAAAGGTTAAATTAAAACATAAAACAAGATGAATATGCAATAAGCCTAAGCATATTTTCATGACAGCTAAAACAAGGCTCATAATTTAAGATTTTCACAGCCCATTATCCCAAATTTTGGTATAACCATTAATCATCAGCAACTTGAAAATATCCTAAAAAGAGAAGAGCCAAATTCTACATTTATAAATTTGGGTGTCACCTAAGATCCTACATTTCCTCTTTTGATCTAAACTGACACTGTGCACAATTTCACCTGCACTAAATTAGTCTCGAGTTCCGCTTTTCTGTGTTGAGAAACACGGAAGCTGGAACTGCACCGGAGTAAAGTAATCTGATTCTACGAGTCGTCGGAAAATGTTTTCTTCTCGGGTGCATTCCTCTTGTGATGAACATCGCTTGGCAACCTGCAAAACAAGCAGCATAATATAAAATAGTGACTCCAACACAGACACCTGACAGACTGTTGAAATGTATGATTACTCTGTTCAAAGCTTTCACATGTGGCTAACAAATTAATCGCATAATAAAGAATGTTGAGAAAAAGAGGTTCAAATAAAGAAGGAAAATTTAACAGTTACAAGTAATTGCTTTAAATATGGTCCCTAACCACAATTACAGCCAAAACATGCCAAGGTTTTTGAGGTTTCCACCACCATAACTATAACAGAATTGCGATTATAATCATGGCAATAGCTTTTTAAGACAATTAACAATAGTATTTTGCATGCAGCAAAATGATATGGGAGAGCATGATTCTTATGAAGCCAGTGTTGAAAATTGCGCCGCTATTTGACAACATTTGGAACTAAATAGCCTATCGCAGAACAATAGCAATTTGTTCAAATTCCGCTATGTTCTAGTGCAGCTATTTAACAGCATTCTATGAAGCTTAGTTGTTTGACAATAAAAAAGCATAAAATAATACCCTAAGTGCAATGTGGTGTCTGATTCTGCTTTGTCGTTAGCACAGTTTCGGGCTAAGCTGGGACATTTAACACCATTTTCTACAAAGGAATTCTTTCTTTCTATATGGTGATACTGAAGATAAGTTGGAATTACATGTTCTGTCATCGGAAACAAGCACCGAAGCTCCTCGACCTGTAATATTGATTGGAAAAAGCATAAATTTATAACATCGAAGATACATTATTAAAAGATAGAAATGTCAGAAGATTAAAATCAATGTTAAGAATATCATTTGCCTGTCTCCTCAAAGTTTCATTCTCCAGCATAGCCTTCTGCTCCTGCAAAGAATAAATCAAACAATTATCAGAAACTTTCAAGTTTCCATCCCTTGAATTTGCCTTGTGAATTATAGTGTTATCAATAGCAGATAACGGAAAATAGAGAAATGACAAGAATATACTATGTGAAGAAAAATACATGGACCGTAGTCTCTTTCAGAAGTTAACATACAGCCATTGTAACGAACTTGACTTTTCATGTACAAAATAATATCAGCTACCAAGTAGGCTTGCAGTCACAGTTTTTCATAATAAAATGATTTAAATGCGAACTAAAAGTTGCACCTTTTTAATAATTATAAGAGTTACACCTTTAACTAAGCCAATATTCACTCAAAACCTCAAATGTTTGTCTTCATTGCAAGTTACCCTTGTTTCGCAAAGAGGGTACGAAAATTTCATAAAAAAAATTAGTGTTAACTACTGATTCCAATATACCTGTACTCTTGACTGCTCCAGTTGCTCCATAAGTAATTCCTCCTGTAAGAACAGATGCAAAGGCTTAAAAGGTCTTATTTTTGGTGCAGTCAGAGAAGAAAGACGAATAAAAGCGTAGAAAATAGGAAAAGGGTTAAGATAAAGACCCTCCTCTCCTTCACTGACGATAACCCCTCGTTAATTTGTTGCTCTAGATGATGCAGTTCCTTTAAGCCTAATCCTGTTAGGTCCTTTCCCAATAGCCGTCTATAATCACAAACAAAATAGATCATAAAAGGTAATGCTTGCTGCGAGGTAAAAGAAATGTAAAAGATTGTAAAAGAAAATACACATACAATTGGTTTGTTTCTAGCTTTGCAACTTCATCTTTAAGAATCTCCACCATCTTAGAATCTTCCTTCTGAAGAAAACAATTGTCAATAGACATAAAAAAATCCATGAATCAACGAAAAATTCAAGTATCTAATGCAGGCAAGGCAAGCAATTTGTAATTAGCACAAAACAGCATTGTTAAACCAATGATTGGTAACTATTAATGATTACCTCTGTTTTACATTCCACTACTGCAGTCTCTGAAGAATCCGCACATTTGTAGTATCTTGAAAGTGTTCGCTTCATACTGAAAGTGTTCAAAAACTGGTGTGGTTAGGAGGAAATTAGCATAACAAAGCTTTCAATACACAAATTAAAGAAGGCGATTCAAAAAATAAATGTAGATGTTCGTCCTAATTGTTGAATAATGTCATTCGATGTATCAACAAACCACAGATATCATAATTCACAAAAATAAATAGCTTTGCAGATTCATGCAAAAGGCTGTTATGGACGGAATTTACTTCTTTAAAGTGAGAAATTCACTTTATAATTTGTTATGCATATGCATATGCACATAATATGCACAAAACGTCAATAGTTGATTTGGTTTGCTTTACCATTTAAAGTCAATCGATGACTTTAGAAGAACTAAATCTATCGTGACCAAAATATGGAAAGTAATAGAATTTAAAAATCTTATGATGATTCTACAGTGAGTGAAGTCTAAGAAAATTCAGTTAAAACAATAATAATAAAATTATCACAGGCAAAATTCACATCTTAGTAACTCAACATGAAAAGGTAGAAAAATTAACTTTCATAGAAAACACATAGTGACAAAAAAAAGTGAAAAAAAAAAAATAAAACTTTTCTGAATTACCCTACAGAATAAAATAAATCAGAATTACATTGTACAACAAAAAATTTCATTAGTTATACATGCAAGAATCAACAACAACCAAAAAAAACAAACATCAATAAAATCACAATTTTGATAACATTGTTAAAACCATATGATACTAAACTAACATAGAAAGTAAAAACTAACATGCAATAATACAAGAAAAATGAGAAACATACCCAGAACTCGAAAACTCGAAAAGTTTGCCTGTATTAGAGAAAATAATAACAGCAACCTCAGCATCACAAAGAATAGCTAGTTCTTGAGCCTTCTTTAACAACCCAGTTCTTCTCTTTGAAAATGTAACTTGTCTACTATTAGCATTTTCAATCCTTTTTATCTCAATTTTTCCCCTTCCCATTTTCTTTTTCTCAAAAACCCAGAAATGAAAATTGATGAAAAACAGAAGAAACTAAAAGACCCAGTTGAGAATTTTGAGATTTAATTAATTTATATGCATAAAGGTGGTTCCTTTATAACTTTTTTTTTATCTTAACAAGTAGTAAAAAAAACACCAACCCTTTTGGCCTATGAGGGTTTTTTTTCTCTGTATTAGTTAGGAAAAAAGGTAGCAAAATATAGCGGAGAAGATAAAGGGGTGAGAGAGAGAGAGAAGGAGCGTTTTTTACCCCAAATGGCGAATGCTGAAAACGGCAACTTTGCATGGCTTTGTAGCTTTTTCAGAGTTGTTGCATGACTCTCTTTTTTAAAATAATTAATCAATTTTTTTTTTTTTTTTTATATTTGGTTTCACTTTTGAATGTGCAAAATTAATTTTAAATAGGACTAAAAAAATAATTATAAAATTATAAAATTAATTTTGATATAATTATTAATTATATTAAATTTTTTTCTTATAATTGATTTTAATTTTAAATTAGAATCTTTTAATTTTTATTCTAAACATGATGTTTATATTAAAATTTATAATTCAATTCATTTGTTTTGTGAATATATATATATATATAAATATAAATATAAATTATTTTACATTGATTTCAGTTAATTTTAATTCAAATTAATTAATTTAAAATTAATTTTACAAAATTTATTTAAAAACTTTATTTTATTCAAAATTAATTTAAATGTTATTTGGACTCTCGTGTGGGTCCCATTCTTTTTCTTTTCTTTTTTGAAGTTTGTTGTTTTGTCTTATTTGGAAATGGATCCATGTGGACCCAAGAATGGTTAGATGAAATGCCACACTTTGGATGGCTTGTGTTAGAACCCTAAAAATGTATCACCTTTGAAACTGTTAAATGCATTTTTTGAAATAGTTAGTTTCAGGAAATCATCACACACTTTATTATTTTTATTGAAGTTTGGAAATACAATTTTTATCAAAATTAAAATGATATATTGTGATATTATTATAAACACATCATCAGTTTAAACATGTATTAAAAAAAAGTCATTTGTAGAAAATGGATCATTTCTTCTATCATAAAAAAAAAAATATTGTTATCATCACATATTATTGATTTGATGTTGCATATTTAAACTATCCATGTCAATATGTTAATTTTTTACTCTTTGTTCTATAATAATTTATTTGATTTTAAATATAAATTAATATATCTCATCTAAACTTTAAATTAAATACATAAACTTATATTAACTATATTAGACTAGTATTATAAAAGTCATTTAAACAAAACAAAAAAATTATTTGATATTTTATAATATTATTATTATAAAATTGAGAGTATAAAAAGATAATTTTGCAACATAAACAATATTTTTAATGAAACATGTGATATTAATTATATTTTTATTAATGTATCAACATCTTACACCAATTATAATATTAGATGAAGTAGCTATTTTGATATAGACAATATGAGATAGCTTGTAAGTCAAATAAAAAACTTTATGAATTCTTTTATTACTTTTTTATTCGATTGTGTTGGTTTACTTTATATAATGTTTCTCTTATTCTGATTTTATGAGTTTACTGCTGCAAATGGAACCTACTTCTAGTAATAGGCACTAGCCAAATACCTAATTTGGGGAAGGACAGTAGCATAATGAATACTTTGCTGTTTTGGGGACTATAAGGTTGAAACAACTTTCCTTAATATTCATTTTTTCCTTTATTAGTATTAAGGTTGAAAATAGTAGGGCCCATTGGAATCAGCTTCCACTTTCCCCCTCATCGAATAGTCCGTCGCACTCTTTCAAAATAATTTTAAAAAGGAAATGCTATATAATTTTAGAAAGTAAATGCTATCTCTCTCCATGATAAATGTTATTTTCTATCAATAATAAAATATTTAATTCATTATTTTATATTAATTAATAAATATTAATATTGTTAAATTTAATATTATTTTTTATTTAAAATTTTATAGTTGTGTATGTGAGTTTTATATAATATTTTTTACTATATTTATAAAACTAAATAATATAATTAAAAAAGTATATAAGTGAGATAGAAAATATTATATTTATTAAATACCTGAGTATTTATCGTTACCATCAATGTAAATAAAAAATATTGAATTAAAATTAATATATGTAATATTAATTTAATAATACAATAAAAAAATAATTGATGTTATATTATATATTGAAATTTTTTTCTTTTTTGAAATAATGTGTTTTTATAAATTCAATTGTGGAACGAATAAAATATAATTGTTCATTTTATACATATTAAAAAATTATAAATAAAAGAAAGAAACTTATAATTCTACTAAACTATATTTATTAAATTACATTGATATATTTATTATTATTATAAATATAAAATAATTCAAAATAACTTGAAAATAGTGATGTAGATTATTAATTAATATTATAATGAAAAATGAAAATGCATTTATTTTTAATGAATGTTTTTTAGAAATGTGACATTTATAGTAGAAGAGAGAGTATAAAATTGAAAATATAAAGGAATTAAATTAAAGGCTGTGCCATATATAGAGAGAGTCATTGAATAGGGGCTAGTCTTAGTTTGTTTGTAGGATATGGGGTGGATGGTCTTTGTCAAAAATTTCGAATTTTAGTTTCCAAATTTGGTGAGATATGCCAAAAGTGAACTAAATAAAATTAAGGAAGGAAAGACAGTTTCTTTCTGTGATTGTCCTTTTGCCTTCTGTGTTTTGAAATAGAGTGGCATGGTTCTATCGCTTTCTTTCAACTTTAAAATCGATGACTTCGATGTTGTGTGGACTTATCTACGAATTCTACTGTTCTTTTCCCAAAAAAAGAAACACTAGTGAATTTTCATGACTTACATAGAGTGTATCATCGACTATCAATAAATAAATACATTTCTGAATATCATCATTACATAACTTTAAGGGGGAACAATTTAAGTTTAATTACTTCAACTTAAACAAATAAAGAAAGATAGATTGCTCATTCATTAAGTATTTAAATTAAATATAGAACATCCTATGTATGGGGACTAATTGAGTAGTTGGAATTTAATTCCAAGTGGACAAAATTGATTAATTGCTCATTAGATACATACTCCCTTCACTTTCTAATATGAGCAAAAGTAAGTGACAAATATCATTGATTTATTTAGTTTAAATTTTAAATTAAATATATTTTTATATTACTTTGATTGCATTTGATATTGGAGTAGTAATATAATAATCCTTTAAATTTAGTCTCGGTGATTAACTTTAATAATGTTATTCTCTATAATGACTGAGTTATTTTTAAAAAAATTTGTTAAATAATATATTTAATTTTTAATATAATATTAATTACTGTTTTTAATTATATTATTTAAATTATATTATTTGTAAACTGAATACTCGAATTGAATATCTTTCATTTTATATATGTAATTATAACTATATTAATATTGTATAAGATTAATTTACTAGAAAGAAAAAAAGGAAAAAGTAGTTAATAGTGAAAGTTGAACATGTTTGAGGACGAACCAAAATTTTATTAAAATATCTAACAGATAAATTTTTTATCAGCAGAAATGA
>JBBPBS010001012.1:1388146-1437040 GCA_037974835.1 Cicer judaicum
AAAAAAAAAAAAAAAAAAAAAAAAAAAAAAAGTCTTTTATGGTTTTATAAAATTAAAACTAGTTACACTGACACCACGTAAACAATGAACCATTGCCAATTTGCCATGTCACGTTAAAAGTTGTCACATTAGTTGTCACATTATGGACATTGGTAGGTGTTAGATATTTTAATATGTTAATATTTTAGTCGGTTATTTAGTTAAATTAATAAATTTATTGTATTAATTAATTATTTATTTTATATTAATCAATTATTTATTTATACTGATTTATATAATTGGTCTTTCTATTTTAAAAATTAATTTTTTTTTGTCTCTTTCAGATATTTAAACTAAAAAATAACGAATTAATATATTTTAAATGGCGTAACATATAATTTTATGATATAGAATCATCTAGATTCATTAATTATACATATGATATTAATTAAATAAAAAATATGAAAAAATTATGAAATTGATATTTAAGTTTTCACGATGTTTCTTTTTAATTTGATAGACGTTAATCACTCTACATCATGGTATCATATAACATGTTATTTATAACATCTCATGTCAATATTTTTTAATTAAAAAATCAGAGGAAGTAACAAAAAAATGTCGACTTTTAAAATAGAAGTATCAATTTCGTGAATAAATATAAATAGATAAACTAAAACTGTAACTAAAACTATTATTTAATTTATTTTTTTTCTATTTTTTTATTATCAATGATTTAAATAAAGAATTGTAATAGTAGGTTCAATTTTAAAAATTAAATAATTAGACAAATTGAAATTGTGAAATTAAAAATATTAAAAACAAAATTATATATGTAACAAAATAAGAGAACTAAAAAATACAATTAAGTCAATTTTAAAAGAGTTCTCCAATAATAGACCTTTATGTCAACAAATTACCACATAATGTCAACCCATGATTTATCACTTATCACTAGATCAATCGGTTTAGGTTCAACTCATGGCCATGTTGTTAAGATTTTTATTTAATGATTGCATGGTCCTGACTCCATTCTTGGTATTTCCAATTATTAGATCAGGAGAATGATGGGTTACTATCCTCCATCCTCTTGGAGGTTGCTGAGAAGTTGAATCAGGATTGTCCTCTTCAACTTTTATTTAATGATTATCTGGTCTTGACTCCATCCTCGTAAAATGGCTACAACTTTTACCATGTAAACATACAATTATAAATTGTATCATCTTTTTTCCAGATTTAAATTAACAAATCCAATTTTTCTACAAAAGCAAGCAATAATCCATAACTCCATTTTATCTCATGGATACAAAGATGAACCATTTTTTCTATAAACTGAGAACAAATTCATCCATAAAAGGGGGAGTTAGAGAGTTTTTAGTTTTTTTTAATGTTAGTAAGAGTTTTTGTTAGTAAGATATAGGAAACGTGAAATGATTTAATTAAGAATACAACAATTCAAAACAAAAGCAAAATACAATCAAAACAAATCAAGGAGTGTAATAAATGTTCAACTTGTGAGGTATATATTTCTAAACTCATCTCACTAAAAAATTTATAGTTTTGTTTAGTGTTAAACCTTTAATTTGAATTTTGTTGTACCATAAATAAGCATTTCAGTTTTGTTAAACTTTTTATTCATTTCTTTCATTTTTATATTTTTGTGTTATAATAATTGTCATTTTTATTCTTTTATTAAGTTATAGGCTAAGTACAACCAACATCAATCACTAATGAAATTATACACATTCAAAATTCATTCTTAGGTTTATAATTATCATCTTTAATAAAATGAAAATCCATGTTATTCAAAATCAATGTGGCTAACAAGATTGGTTGAAGTGTTACATATTGCCCAACTTAGTTAAGACGTCTGAGTAGCAAACACTTGATGATCTTAAGCTCTAAATAATAGTTATCCTTTTAATAAAATATCACCAACTGATATGTGACATCTTGTCAATGATATTTTAAGATGTCTGAGTTGTGACAACTTGATGATATTTAACCTTCTTAACCAAATCCAAATAAATAACCAAACATTCGCATCAAAATCAATTTATCAAACACAATGTTTTCTTTTCTTTTGTTAAATCAACAATTTCTTTTTATCTAATCATTTTACCGTAACCAAATGCATTTTCTTTAAAAGAAATCAACACATCCGTATTTTCTACCCAAGAACTACGTAGCTTTGATTTCTCCATTGAAGCGGGAGATACGTTGAAGCAAGATCGCACACTTTTCAAACATAATGATAAAATATTTCTTTTTTTTCTTCTAAATTTTAAATATACTTTTATTATTAGATTCTTTTCATAAAAAGCATTATAAAAAGCCTGAGTTGTTGGGCGCTAATACCTTCCCTATGCATAATCGACTCCCGAGCTCCAAATTTGATGTCAAATACCATTTTTCTTATTTTAATGGTTTCTCTATTATTATGATTTATCTTTGAAGACATTGTTAATGGACTAGTATTAATTCTTAATCTCAATAACTCATATAAAAACAATACCACACCAAATACTAAATACTCACTCCAACATGCAAACACGAGATAGGGGGGCTTAAATTGTGTTTTCCTAAGTTGATAAATTTTTTATTATTTAATTAGACTAGTTCAAACATGATGGTTTACTTAGGGTAGGAATAAAGTGACACTCAAAAAGAGTACAGGAATAAAGTGACACAAATAATTTATCTTGGCTCACCACTAACTTGGCTACATCAAGTCCCTTCAATCAGAAGAATTTAATTCACTATTTCAACAACTTGAACTACAAAGCATTTGACCCTCCAAGCTAGTCTTCTCAAACAACTTAAAAATCCCAGACTTTTGAGGAACACACAGAGGTTGACTCTACCAGTCAAATCTTCTCCACACAATATGATAACCCAGATTGTTGAAGGCACACTAACACCACTAGAGAGTTTGAATACAAAGGTTTGGAACTTGGGTAGTTGCTTATAATAATCTGATTATGACAATGACTATCACATTCTAAGAAGAACACTTAAAAAATATTTCTCATTTGATGATCTTGTTCTTTGATCTTCAATATCTTTATATAGATCAAATTAGGACTACAATTTAGTCCTTGTTTAATTTTGAATTATATCTTCATTTCTAGCTTGGTCAACAATGATCTTATTCAAAAAAAAATCTGAACAAGATGTTTTTTGATAATATGTTCTTTAGCCAATTCTTTATTTCTCAATCCAATATGAGCAACTATTCTAGATTGATTATGTTCGTATTTTGTTCATATTAAGTTTGTAAATTGTTCAAATAGATATTGTTTGTATTTTTTTTAGATTGAGTTTGTAAACTCTTCATATTGATACTATTTATATTTTGATCAGATTTCATTTGTAAATTATTCAGATTGATAGTATTGGTATTTTGTTAAGATTGCTTTCGCAAATTATTCAGATGAAACTTCCTTCCAATTGCTTGCTTTGATCTGGGCAGCAACTTAGTGTTCAACTGATTCTTGAACTTTAACAAGTATGAATATCATGAAGTCTAATTCAATATTTTATCCATTGTCAAAATCTGGATCATATCTTTGAAAATAATAAATGTGTCTTCTTATGAGTTTTCTTCTTGTAAAAATTATTGATCATATCTTCTTATAAATAGTTGATATCTTCTTGTGATAAATCTTGATCCAAAACCCAGTTAGCTACCAATTGTGTTATTCGTATTCATTTCTTTCCACTTGTATTTTTCTCTCAAGTTTATCTCCAACATAATCAGAATCACAATACCCACTTAGTTTGAACTCTAAAGATTTCTTGTAGAACAAGGTAATGTTAGTAGTGCCTGTGATGATTAAGGGTAATATATGGAGCTGGCAGCAGATGGATGCAGAAGGAAAAGGACAAAAAGATGGAAATCAAGGACACGTGGTGAATGATCCTCGCATCAGGGAGAGAAGGAGGGGCAAGAGAGAGAGAATCCCTAACAGAAAATATTCCTCTTGTTAGTACAAATAGAGGGAAGGAAGGAATGATTGGGGGGATTTTTGATACAAGTCTTTCCTTGCTCTAGTGGCATTCCTAGTGAATGAATCTCTTTTAAATTATGTTACAATAAAATTGTATCTTTTCATTCCAAGAAATGATTCAGTAATCATATTCAATTAAATTCTTCATTTGCACTTGTTCTTAATATAGTGAAGAGATTTCTTGTGACTTTTTTCTACTCACGGTATTTTATCCACATTATAGTGCCTTTTAGGTATCTAAGGAATTCTCTTAACATCGGTTAAATGTGATTCTCTAGGGTCAACTTGAAATCTTGCACATACACATACACTAAACATGATGACAGGTGTGGAAGCAGTAAGGTAAAATAGGGATCTTATCATTCCTCTATAGGTTTGTTGATCAACTTTTTGGCCTAATTCATCTTTTTTTTCAAGTGAACAAGTAGGGCGCATTGGTGTAGCCATAGGTTTGCAATCACTCATCTTATACTTCTTGAGAAGCTTTTTTGTATATTTAGTTTGATGAATGTATATACCTTTTTTACATTGCTGAATTTGTATCAATATAAAGAACTTAAGTTCTCCCATCATACTCATTCAAAATTCAATCTGCATCAATTTAGAAAATTCTTGGAAAGGAGTGCCATTAGTAGATCAAAAAATAATATCATCAACATAAGTTTGAATAATAAGAATGTCATCTCCTATTGATTTTCTAAAAAGTGTATTGTCTATTTATCATATTTCAATGTTAATTTTAAGAAAGAACTTACTAAGCCTATCATATCATGTCCTAGGTGCTTGTTTTAGACCATAGAGAGATTTCCTAAGTTTAAAAATGTGATTTGGAAATTCAGAACTTTTAAAACTTGAGGGTTGTTTAACATATACTTCTCCACTTGCATAACCATTTAGAAAAAACACTTTTAACATCCATTGGAAATAATGTATGTTATGATTTGCAACAAAAGAAAGTAGGATACAAATAGCTTCTAATCTGGCCACTAGAGCAAATGTCTCAGTGTACTTAATTCCCTCTTGTTGGTTGTAGCTTTGTGCAACAAGTCTTGCCTCGATTTTTACCACTTCACCTTTTTAATTTAGCTTGTGTTTGAAAACCAACATGGTTCCAATAATATTCTCATTTGGTCTAGGTACTAGATCCCAAATATCATTCCTCTTAAATTCGTTTAACTCTTCTTGCATTGCAAGAATCCATCAATTATCTATCAATGCTTCATTAACAAAGGTAGGCTCAATTGATGAGAGTAAGCCAAACAAAGTGGTAGCTTTAACTGGTGATATGGTCCTCAAATGATCACATGCATTTCCAGTGATTAGAGTTTCAAGATGAGATGACTTGTACTTCCATCTAGATCTTCCTTCTAACTTATCTTGAATATTTCTATCTTGATAAGATTCATCCTCTAAAGATTTGTCATCTTCTTCTGATTTTCTTGTATCCTCTAATTTTTCATGTTCTTCATGTTTTTATGCATCTACTTCCTCTAGTTCCAATAAACTGACACTATCATCATCTTGCTTTGACTTTTCAAGGTCAAGTTGTTTCTCATCAAATTTAACATGTATGGATTAATCCATAATCTGTGTTTCCCTATTACAACTCTATAAGCCTTAGATCTTTTAAAGTATCCAATAAAGGTACACTTTTGAGATCTAGAATCAAATTTACCAAAGTTATCTTTAGTGTTCAACATATAACTAGTACAACCAAATTGTTTAAAGTAAGAGACGTTAGGCTTTTCACATTTCCATAATTCGTATGGTGTTTTATTTAATATAGACCTAAGTAAGACTTTATTTTGAATATAACACATAGTGTTAATTGCTTTAGCCCAAAAGTGTTTTACAACATTCATCTCATTTAACAGGGTTCTAACCATTTCTGGAATAATTTGTTCTTTCTTTCTAAAACTCCATTTTGTTGGGGTGTTCTATGAGAGGAGAAGTTGTGAGGGATTTCATTCTCATTACAAAAACTTTCAAAGAACTTGTTTTCAAATTCTCCTTTATGATTACTTCTAGTTGTTACAATCTGAAGACCTTTTTAATTCATTACTTGTTTGCAAAATGTGATAAACACTTTGTGGGATTCATCCTTGCTTTTTAAGAATTTTACCCATGTTCACCTAGTGTAACCATCTACTATAACAAAGTCATATTTCTTTTCACTTAGAGGCTATTTTCATTGACCCAAAGAGATCTATATGTAATAGTTCAAGGGGCTTTGAGGAAGAGACTAAGTTCTTAAAGGAAAATTAAGGAGTTATTTGTTTGTTTTCCCATTTAATAAGCTTCACACATAATTTATGTTTTGTAACTAAGCTAAGATAGACCTCTGACTAGTTGAAGTTTATTCGGTTTTGAATTAATATAAGGTTTACATGACCTAACCTTTTATGCCACATCTTTTTGAATTTTTCTAGATATGAAAGTTAGTTCCTCTTCCTCTATGTCTCCATTCTTATCTTTTGAATCATCAACCTTTGATTCTACTATTGCCACATATTTTGCTTGGATTTCAAAGCCAAGGTTGGTTGTTTCTTCTTGAGCTCATCCTCTATAAGTTCAACTTCATGTGATCTGAGAAAGCCGATTAATTATTCCAGCTTAAGAGTATTCAGATCCTTCGCTTCCTAAATGGAAGTGATCTTAGATATCCACTTGTTTGATAGACTTCTCAGTATCTTCTTTACATGGCCAGCATTAGTATAACTCTTCTCAAGTATCTTTAATCATGAGACCATAGCTTGGAATATGAGAAACATTATTTCAATGTCTTCATCTTCTTCCATATTTAACAACTCATATTTTGTTACTAGGAGGTTGGCCCTTTCTTCTTGAACTTGCTTGCTTCCTTTATAGGTCAGAATCATACTATCACAAATACTCTTTGTTGTCTCGTTGTTTGTGCACTTGTCAAACTAATTTAAAGTGATTACATACATCATGAATGTTATATACTTATGATGCATCTTGTACAACTTCTTATGACCAATATCCATCTATTTCCATAGAATCTCAACCATCAGTATTCTTTGGAGCAGTATAACCATCTTCCACCATGTCCAAAAGTTCATGATCTTGTAAAATAATGAAACTTCTTAGCCTTTCCTTACAGTACTCAAAACGTTCTCCATCAAACAGAGGTGGTCTGTAGATGTTTCCTCCAGTAGCTTCTTCATTGAATCCATACATGTTGAACCATTGGATATTTCCTCAAACAATGTAAAGTGCTCAAATTTAAGACCAAGTGCTTATGCCAAGTAAAGGTGCAACCAAGATAAAGGAGGTTGAAATGTGTTTGACTAAGTTGATAACTTTTTTATTATTTTATTAAATTGGTTCAGACGTGATGATTTACTTATAGTAGAAGCAATAACAAGACTAACGAGTTCATGAATAAAGCGACACAAGTAATTTATACTCTTAAACAAAATGGGCCAAAGAAACTAGAGTCTAAGACTTTTTTTGATGTCTGTTGAAGACCAAAATGTCACCCTACTTGAGAGGCATGACAAAAATGAAGTATGGATTGAGCCTCATGGTGTGGGACACATTGTCTAATCACCTAGTCATTACAAAATTTCCACATATTTGGATCATCCCACACAGAGTATTCGGCATCACTTTTAAGTTTATGCATTTGTGCTCTAGAAAAATCTAAATAAAGAACTCCAACAACTAGATAATTAACAAAATCAACAAACCAATGAGTTATCTCACGAATCTATAATAAGATCTACACTTATCAAGAGCAAAAACAATATCTAAAAGCTCCTTTTCAGTGGTAGTATAATTACCTTGTGCATAACCCAAAGTCCTATAAGCATATTAAATAACATCGACAACCTTGTCAACCCTTTGTGCAAGGACTACCCCCACTACATAATTAGATGCATCATACATGATTTCAAAGGGGAGGGTCCATTTGGGTGGTTGAATGGTGGGAGTGGAGGTTAATGTTTCCTTTAAGCAATCAAACGCTTTTTTGCATTTGTCATCAAAGGTGAAAGTGACATCTTTTTGCAATAAATTTGACAGCAAAAGAGCTATATTGTTGAAGTCCTTGATAAAGCGCCTCAAAAAACCTGCATGACTAAGAAAAGAACAAATCTTGCAGATTCAAGATGGGTAAGGCAAATTATAAATCACATCAATCTTAGCATGATCCACTTCCATCCCCTTCAACGGATTATTCAAAGTTACAGTGCACGTGACTAGTTAAGTATCTTTGTTTGTTAATTAGAAGATTTAACTTGTACACGAACATTGATTTTATTTGAGGCTTCATTTAGACCTTTCTTCTTCTGGTTTTTGAGTCAAAGGATCAACAAGGGTTATCTTGAGGGTTTCAAGGTTGCAACTCAACTCCCAACTTAATTTGCTACTTGTCCCTAAGAAACAATTAATTTCAGATTTGGTACAATTAAAAGCAAACTTAAACTCAATTATCAAAGTTTTAGCTACTACAAAACATTCATCATGCTCCATGGTTGTTTACATAAAAAACAGAACCATTTGTATACTTAGCATTCATTTGTCAAGTTTAACTCTCTTTTCACGTCATCTCACCAAAGTTTCTCACAAGTGTTTAGCAAGAGTTATGAATTTACCACTCAAATCCTTGAACATGCATCATGCTACCATAGGCTTTAAAAAATTCTAGTTAGCAATCACAATACAACAAACACATACACTTTTGGAGGGCTTTCAAGTCGTAATGGGGCTTAGGTAAGGGTAAGACATTTTATGGATAGTAGGCTTTTACTACTTGGAGTTAGGTATACATTTTCAAATTATTCTACCTTTTTTTTTTCTTTTTTGAAAACTATCTCCCCAAACTTAAAAGTTTGTTATCCCATGAGCAACCCCAAACTTAGAACTTTACAAAGACGAGAAAAAAAAATTCCTACTAAACTCCAGGTAAGGTGATTTAATTAAAGTCAAGTATATGACTTGTAGTGTAGCTAGTGACCGAAAGAAAAGGGCAAGGGTTTAAAGGGGCTAGAAAAAGAAAAAAAATTCATAGGATAATTACAAAGGCTCAAATGACCAAACAAAACTGCCTCAATGTATGCATAAATTACGAGTGATGCAAGTCAGAATTAGTGCAAGTTCTAAAGAGATAACACATGTTTGGATAATCACACAACAAAGGATTAAAGTGTTTAGGCCCAAAAGCTCACAGTTGGGATCATAAGAGAGAGTATGAACTATCTAAATTATGTCAAACATGTCACTACAAAATTTATTAATTTAAAGAATGTCAATACTTCCACAACCAAAGAGTAATCAACAATGTATGCAATAGTAAAAGTCTTTGAATAGAGCAATGACATGAGCAAAGAAGTAGAATTTAAAATATGAAATCACAAATAAATAACTTAAGACCATCTTTAAGTTGTTAAAAACTATAGTGCACGTTAACAAACAATTAAAAAGAAATAAATTCAAATAACAAAAATAAGATAGCAAAAATAAAAGTTACCTCTACCTATGGGTTTCCTCTCACGAAGCCCTTCTTTAATGTTATTAGATTGATGCCTCAACCATTATCTAGGTTTATTATATGACACAACGAACACATCATTTTTCTCACCAAGGAATACATACTTCAAGTGAGGTGGCAATTGTTTGAGCTTAACTAGTGGCATCTCTTTCTTTTTCTCTACATACTCGTTTTCATTCCCTTTCAACTCCTCTCATCTAGTACAAAAGTGGGGGGAGTGAGATGGTGATGCTTCTAACATGGCTAAAACATTTGTCACTCTTGGATCTTCTCTATCTTTAACAACATCTTGGGATAGGCACGACACTCTATCTAACGGTAGAATGAATACTTGATGTTCAACTTCTTCATCGACTATCGAATCTAATATCTCTATTTTGTTGCACCCTTCTCTTTAGTTTGAACGCTCTATGGTTTTGAGAATCTTGAATATAAATGTTTCCTCATTTACCTTAAAGGTTAAGGTATCATCCATCGCATCAATCATAACTTGCCCTGTTGCTAAGAATGGTCTCCCCAAGAATAAAGGGATATCATTGCCTTCCTTCGTGTCTAGTACCACAAAATTAACTAGAAAAATAAACTTATTTACTTTGACCAACACATTTTCCACCACCCCATATGGGTGTTTCATTGAGCGATTTGCAAACTATATCGTCAACTGTCTATCTTTGACTCTTCCAATGCAAAACCTTTTGAATATGGAAAATGACATAAGAATCACTCTAGCCCCAAGATCACACAGAGATTTTCCAAAATTTATATCCTCAATAGCTCAAGGAATTGAGAAGCTTCTAGGATCCTTGAGCTTAGGTGGCAGCTTCCTCTGTAGAATAACACTACATTATTCGGTAAACATCATTGTTTAACCGCCAATTTCTCTTTTAGTTGACATAATCTTCTTCATGAACTTGGTGTATGTTGGCATCTCCTCTAGTGCTTATGCAAAAGGAATATTAATTTTCATTTTTTTAAAAAACATCAAGAAACTTACCAAATTGTTTGAGAAAATGAGAGTTGAATTTCGCGCTTTGGCAATGTCTCTTTTTTCTGCACCACATGTTCTTCCTCCTTTTCAAGAGTGATGCCATCCTCAACTGATGTTGGGGTGACCATTTCCTCTAAGTGGGTTGGATCTGAAGCACTCCCACCTATTTTGGCTTTAGTTGGTATTGGTTCACCTACCTTGCCACTCCTTGTCGCCACAGTGTTGACATTATTACGTGGATTTGTAACTATGTCACTAGACAAATTTGCATATGCTCTTTATGCTACTTGTTGAGGAAGTTAACCCAGTTGGGTCTCAAGATTCTTTATTGAGGCTAAGTGATTTTTCTAGCAGACTTTTGACTCTTCAATGAAAGAACTTGTGCTTTTACTAACTTCTTAATAGCACTCTCTCTCCCAAACAGTTTTTTGAGGTGGAGCTTGATTTGTTTGAGCTCCTTGTTGACCTTAAGATCCACCCTATTGATCTTTCCATGAGAAACTTGGATGATTTCTCCAACACGGATTGTACGTACTAGAGTAGGGATTGATTAGTTTCCCGTTGTTACCCATAAAAGTCACCTCTTTTGGTTCTTCTGTATCATCTTCACCTGATACTTCACAATCTCCATTTTTATGTGCTCCCCCATAAAATTCACAACCAGTATGTTTCAATAATTTGACACGAGTCACTTGGGGTTGTATATTTAGAGTTGTCATCCCTTTCTTTATCTCAGCAACTATCAAATCTTTTATCTGTTTTAAGAATAATTTTCCTTGAGCCAACCCGACATCCATAACACTCTATTCCAGCAAACCACTTTTTGACCCACCACCTCTATCATACAACATCATTTGTTCATTTTATGCCATTATCTCAATAATTTTGTGTGCTTCTGATGCGGTCTTGTAATTCAAAGAACCACATGTTGTAACATCCAACATAATTCTAGTGTTAGGCCTCAAACCATTATAGAATATTTGCATATGAGCAGTGTCATCATAAGTATGATTGAGGCGTTATGCTACTAAACTCTTGAACCTTCTATAATTGTCCCGAAGATATTCTCCTTCTTTCTGTTTGTAATTGGAAATCTCTTGCCTTTTTCTAACGAACGCATCTAGGGGAAAGTATTGACATTGGAAATAGTCTCAATATCTTGCCTTCTTCATAGCAACCATCCACCTTCACTATTTCACATAGTTCAAAGACGTTTGTGAGATGTATGTTGGTGTCTTCGTTATGTTTACCAGAAAAATGAATCCCCTTTAACTCTCGATAAAGAGCAGGACTTATTTTGAACTTGTTAATTGTATCTAGTTGGTTATGGATGGCCAACCGAGCACAATATCTATCTCGATTCCCAAACTCGTCGAGGATACGTTCAAGTGATGGTGGATCACCCATCTCCGCAAATATAAAGAAATTCCTCAAATCCTTTTCTTCTACTACTAATTTTATATCCCTATGTCTCCTTTCTCGATCTTCCTTTCGATTTGCTTTCATAATTTTTTTGATTTCTGGATCAAAGAGAAGTTCAGTTGAGGATTGGCCTCGCTTACAAGGTTAGACAAATTGTGAGAATTGAAAAGGTTTAAAATAAAGAAAAATAAAGAAATAAAATAATAACAAAAATTTTATTACAAACAAAAAATTCAAATTAAGTAAATAAATTGTAACTCAACAGTGATATGGAAATCTCCGACAACAGCGTCAAAAACTTGATAGAGTTTCAGCAAGTGTACTGAATCGTTGCAAGTGATAATAAAATGATAGTATCGAGTGTCGAACTCAAGGATTGCATTTTACTATTGAGTTGTATTTAATTACTAAAATTGAACAAAACAATTTGAATTGATTGAAATAATATTTAAAATTAACAACGGTTATAAATTGATCTTTTATAATAAGAAAAATGTCAGGGATGACTTTCACTTCGAATCCAACCTTGGTTCTTAATTTGATCCTAGTTACTAAATTCCTTTATTGAATTATTATCGAATTCTCTTTATTATTCTTGCCCTAATGTCTTAGTGACAAAACCATTAATTTTGAAGTAACCCCAAATTTCTTAGAGGGTTTAAAATTAGAATGAAGCTTTACAGTACAAGAATTCTCTTTTAAAACTACTGCATTTGCAACAAATTTAATTGGTTTCATGACCTGCATCTATCTTTATAGTACAATATTACGAATTTCTCATCTCAAGCATTCGTAAAGTCCACTTTCGTTTCAAAATATGAATCATATAATATTTTAAAGTTGATCAAGAAATAAAAAGCATTAAGTGCAAAAGTGAGAAAAATAATTCAATAAACTCATTCATATAACTAAAAATCAAATCAGAAAAATAAGGGTTTCATCTTACTACACTCATTCCTAACAAACAGAGTTTAGTTACTCATAATAGAGATAATAGAGATAGAGATTAGATAAGAATTACACGAAAGATTCATGAAAGATTCTGGCTACATTGCTCCAATTGTGTTAGAAATTGTCGTCTTTGAGTTTATTTGTTAAGGCACAACTCTTCAAACTTCTCAATAGTAAAAAAGATACCTAAAAAGTGATAAAAACGTGTTTTAATGTATTATGATACATGTCACACGCCGAGGGCGAGCTTCAGGCGCATTGTGGCGTAAAAGAGACTGATTGTACAGGCAGAAATGCACAAGAAAGTTGTAGCGATGGATCTTAGATGTCATTTGCACTTGGTTTGACTCTAAGTGGACATCTACAACTTCAGATATGGCTAAATTACTCCACATAGGTCATGTTGATTTCTCACAAAACTTCAGCGCTGCACTAAAACAAAGAAACAATGCAAAACTATGGGAAAAAATCTCTACTTAATCAAAGAAATAAGAACATAAACATTTCATTAAATCCAAGAATTAAAATCAACAAAATATATCAAATAACTCTTTAAATTAACTAATGATTAGAGATAAATAAGACTAAAGCAATGAAAAATATACATATGATGAAAAGTCATGACAATTGAAAAAAAAATATTTTCTTTTCTTTTCTCGTAGAAAGGGAATTCTGTGAGTTTGATTTGTGATCTTCAAGTTTGAAGAAAAATTGGCTGAATTGAATTGAAAACTTTGGAAACTATTCAATTGAAGATTGAAGGCTCACAGTAAGTATTTCATCAATTCGGGTCTAGCTAATTAGTCAGAAAACCAAAAACAAGTTATTTCGTAATTTTTTCAAGTATGCAAAATCATGCAAATATAACATGGTCATTTTTCAAGCAATCAAAATTAACTCCATCCTCAAAATCCGGACCCCTCTCATACATATATCAAGACAAGAACACTAATTTTTGAATTACGAAATGATTTGGAAAATTCCTAAAAGAAATGAAAGAAAAAAAAGAGATCGATTAAAGAATGATTGCAGAAAACTGTTTGTTTGGAGAATTTTGAGGAGAACATTCTAGCTATTGTCTATCAAAGACAAAGTTAGAGATAGATCATGAAAGATTCTTCTTGGCAGTCCAAACTACAGATTAAGAGTGTCAAATACTATTCAGATATATGATCAAGCTCAAAACTCGAAATGAAGGCCCAAAAGAAGAAAACAATCTCTAGATTGACCTTTAGATTGATGATTTGTGAGCAATGACACAAGTACGTTGTGCCTACATTGTTCTGCAGAAAGTTTTCCATGCTTCTTGGTTATAACAATACCAGCTGGCATATGACAACTCATACTCACTCTCATGCATGTTTTACTTTACACTCAAAAGCAAGAACGTTATGTGTGTGTCCAGAACAATCTAGACAGAAATATGAGCACGTGCTTAAAGTATTTTAAAACATATATGATAGTTTGCCAATGTTTCTAAACAACTATATACAACTTTATTTGAGTTTTTAAGCCTCTCTTCAAAACCCTAAAACCCTAAACCCTAAAATGAAGATCAATCAGAAGACAAACACAAAAGTTTCATAAGCAATCAATCTACACTTGATCATTTAAGGTTAAGTAGCAAAAGTTCTACTCTGAAGAAAAATTGTAGTTCCCTCACTATATTTGTGAATCATCTTACTGAGTTCTTGTTGTTAATCAATCTCAAACAAGACTTAAGAAGTTTTTAGATCTCAAACACTTTTATCGTACACATCATTTTATAACTCAAATTTATCTCTTAAGTTAGATTGAGTGTGCTGTAAAAATTATTTCTTGTTTGAAAGTTGCATGTAAAAAATTTTTATGGGCTAAAAGGTGATTGTAGAAATTCTTTTTAAAGCTGAAAGGTGATTAATGTTGTAATTGATCAAAGGGTGACCAAGAAATATAGTGCAAGGTAGATTGTTCTAGTGTTGAGCATATTAGTGGAAAATCTCACATATTGTGAGAACTGAAATAGTCCACCCTGGGTAAACCATGATACATCCTTGTGTTATCTTCTTATTCTTTCTCTATATATCTTTTATTCACAAATCACATTTCACGTGTTTATAAACTAAATTGTTTTATTGAAACTCACACATCCAAAATGTTTTGGAGATTAACTTATTTCAACCAAGATTATTCTTGAGTTAATTGAAGTTAAGTGTCGGAATTAAATTTTAAAAAGGGATCACAATTAGGAATCATTTGTCTTGTGATTGACATTGCTACTTAATAATCACCATAATTCATATTCGATTAAAGAAATAAAATATCTCCTAATTAATTAGGGGATTGGATGTAATTCACATGTGAGGACAAAGTGACTAATCTAGGATAAATTTGAATCTAGTGAGTGCATAATTTTGATTGGTATCTATCACGATCTTTTCATTTTGTGGCTCTCTAGTTTTAGTGTTTCTTGTTATTAGTTTGATATAGCTCTTATTCAAAGTGTAAAATCCAACCTATCTTTGGTTGTTTGATTGATCTTCGTTAATTGTCTAATTGAAGTTCGTTTTTTTCAAATTGAAGATTAATATATTTTTGTTATAATCTAAATTTGCGTTAATAAAAAAATAAAATAAAAAAATTTGAGCGGCCAAAAATAACTAACCAAGAAAAAAAAACAAAATAAAAAATAAAATACTAAATGATAGGCAGACGCCTAGATTAGGTTTTATAGTCGTGATCTTAGGTTTTTTAGCTTTCATCTTGACTTTAGAAACTACTTTAGTAACACCATTTGTCTTGTTCCAGAATTCGCTCAAAATACAACATTATATAATGTATAGTTTAGTTCCCAAAAAAGTTTTGAAAATCCTTTTCGTCTTTTACATAATCGGAATATCTTCACCCTGTCTAGATTTTAGAAGCCACTAGACCTAACATGGCTAAGTTTTATTCTTCATTCTCAAATTGATATTATTTTGGTTTAACATATTCTTAGCATTTGCGACAAAGGCTGGTATCATCAGTGCAGAGATGTTATCTGGCCAACATCATTTTTACTATTGACACTAATTAGTATTATAGAAATCAATCCCGATTTGAGGGCAAGAGTCATGTTTTTCACATTAACATCAACATAATTATTGTCAATGACTCTTTATCTGGAAACCACACTTCTAGTTGAGTCTCTAATTCTATGCATGAATTTCAAATTATTAAATCGTGTAATGTTAAAAGTCATCCTCTTAAGGTTCCTTCCATCAAGGAAGTGATTTGGCATCTCCCCCAAAGCTTAATGGATTAAATGTAAATCGAATGAGTTGTTTCTGGATGCCCTAATTATGATGCTTGTGGTGGTATATTTAAGGAAAACTCTGTTGGTACTCTAGATTGTTTTGTTGTAAACTTTTGGGATTACAATTGTGTACATGTTCAACTTATTGGGGCTATGGTTGCTATTGAAATAGCCTACAAAAATGGGTGGCATTCTCAAATGATTAAATCATATTCTCAATTGGAAAATATGGTTTCAAGAATCACAACATTATCCTTAGTATATTATAAATAGGTGGCTTAATTACAATAAAATGGCTTAAAAGGATTAGATTTATCATCTCTCATATATTTAGAGAAGATAATCAATATATTGACATGATTGTTAATTTCGGGTTTCACATTGCTAATAGTAATTGGTGGGATATTTTTCCTCATAATATTCTAGATGTTTTCAAAATAAAAACGGTATTGGTCTTTCTGAATATAGATTTGTTGAGTTATCTAGATGTTTATGTTGAGACAAAATCCTAAATCAAGTGTTTTGAAGACAAACAAACAAGTTAACTAATCTCTAATCATGGTTTGATTTGTGTTGCTATTTAACTTGTGTTTTTGAGTCAATTATTCATAGAAATGTAACCAAGTACACTCATAAATCAAAGTAAATCTTGTCTTAATTAAGATGGAAATTGATGACAAGATCAGGCGGGGCAAATCAAGGTCATTATGGTGTATAATAGATCATTTTAGTTCATAAGAATATTAGTCTGGGCAAATCAAGATTATTCTGTTGTCTAACATATCATTTTGGTTCATATGAATATCAGTTTGGGCAAATCAATATCATTCTGGTTTATAACAGTATTATTTCGGTTTATCGAGATCATTTTGGATAATTCGTTTTAAGGATATGAGTAAAATAAATCATTTCCCAAAGTCTAGATCTTAATATAAACAAATATCATGCCTACTCAAAACAATGATCAAGTCCAAAAGTTTAAATAAAGGTCCAAAGAAGCAAAACAACATCAAGAATAATAATCAGGTCAATTTTCATATTGATGAGCTATGAACAAGTACAACTAAGACAACAAGGATAAAAATGACACTATTGTTGCACCTTTTTAGAAAGTCCAGCATGTTTGAAAGGCAATGAACTAACACCACACGACTGCTAAATTATTATTCACATTGTTCATTCAAACACAAAACCAAGAACATTTTGGTTGCAAAAGAAGATAGTTCTATATTAAATAGAACACATGTCTTTTAATTATCACTCTGAACAAATGTCTCTCTTAAAGATTAGTAACGGATATAATGAGCATTCTATTTCATCTTGTCTATAAAAGGAACATCAAGGTGAAGATAATAGCAAAAGTTTTAAGTGAAATCAATCCATCACTAAAACAATCATACTCAAGCAACAAAACTTTTGAATCAAGCAAAAAGCTTCAGTTCTTTTATACTATATTCAAGGATCTCTTTATGGAGTTATTGTTGATAATCATTGTCAAACAAGTGTTAAGTAGATTATGATCCTACAACCTTCTATCATAATTTGAAACTCAAATCTATGTCTTAAGATAGTTTGAGTGTATTGTAAAAATCCTTTCTGGATTGGAAGGTAACTGTAAAAAAACTTTCAAGATTGAAAGGTAAATGTTGTAACTCATCAAGAGTGATCAAGGAATATTGTGTGAAAGCAAGATCGTTGTTGTGTGAAGTACATTGGTGGAAAAACTCACAAATTTGAGGATTGGGAGTAGTTCACCTTGGGTGAACCAGGATACGTCATTATGTGATTATTTTATCTATATCATTTATTATTTCTCACTCACTATCACTAATCACGTAGAAATAATATGTTTTTTATTTTTAACTAACCAAGAACATTTTGAATTTTTATGAGTAACCAAGGTTGATCTTGAGTTAGTATAAATTGAAAACAAGAATTAATATTATTATTTTTTTAAAAGGGAATTACTATTCAAACTCCTCTTCCTTGTGATTGATATTATTACTTTAGTTTACCATACTCTTTTTTTCTTTCATTGTGGTTTTATCCCTTTGGATTTCCTAGTAAGGTTTTTAACAAGGCAGTAATTTGTATTCTCTCATATTGTTTTCTTGAGTTTTGATATAGTCCCCTTAAGCATCATGTAATTTCCTTTTTTTATTTTGTAATAATATTTTAGAGTGTTGAAAATTATAGGTGGTTGACTTAGGTCGTCAACATAGTTAAGATGTCATATTAATCATAATCATGTAATGTTTTTACATTCTATTTTTCTTTAAAATTACTATTATAAAAATACCCCACACATTTAAAAAATAATAATCAAATCACATTGGAGAGCCAATCGCTAGCATATTATTGGTTTATTAGTGTGTTAAACAGTAAACATAATTATTCATAATTAAGTGTAGGTGACTCACTATCCACACATCCCTTGAAGTGGGTCCGTCACTTATTGTCAAGTATCATTTATTTCTTAGTACAACATTTAGAATTGTTTGTTGAAAAATAATTGGACTAAATTGTCCTTTTTTTAATTATTGTAAGGATCATATTGTCTCATTTTAATTATTGTAGATCTAATTGTCCCTTTTTTATAGTAGTATGGACTAAGTTGTCCCAAATTATTTTTCTTGATGACTAAAATTTACTTTTATTTCTCTAAAGAATTAAATTGAACCTCAGTCATATTTCTCATGTACTAAAGTAGATACTCACTCTATAAATAAATAAATAAGATGAAGGACTTGTGGCTGAATTGTGGGGAGTGTTTGAAAGTTTTCTCCTAGCTCAAACTCACGGATACTTGAGAATCAAACTTCTGGTTGATTCTCAAGTGGTAGCACAAGTGTTGCTTGTTAGTGGGAATATCAATTTGATGGGGGAGAAGTTTGATCAATAGAATCAAAGATTTGATGGGTGAATCTTGAAAAGTTAGAGTGAATAGTACGTACAAAGCAACTAATCTATCCACGATGTAACGACAGTGTCAACTCATTTTATTTTTGTAGTTACTAATGTGGGAAATGCCATTCTGGGCTAGTTCACATACCTTGACCCAATTTCTATTCTCTCTTGAAGAATTTACTCTATACCTTATTCCTCCACAAATTTATAAAAATGTCAAATATATTCTTAATTTTTTTAACTACTTTAACAATTCAAATTCACTTTTTTTTTACCATTTCAATATTTTCGGACCAAACAAAAAAAAATTTCGGTAGATAAATATTTTCCTAAAGTTAACGGAAAACTACAGAAAAAGAATTTCCGGTACAAAGGTCTCTACCGAAAAACTTTTACAAAAATTTCGGTATAGAAGCTTAAAAATGTATATTATCAGAAAACTTGAATAAAAATTTTCGGTACAATAGGGGTTTACCGGAAAACCTCTTAACAAACAAATTTTTTTACTTTTTTTATTTTATTAATTTTTATAAATTTTAACACACATGGATGAATCGCTATTCTTATTTGATAAAAAATGTGTCGATACTACCAACATTTTTGACACATATCAGGTATGAAAAACTATAATTAATATTAATATTGTAAAAATATATTATTATGATTAATTATTATAATTTATAGTATATTTTATTTTCAGATATTTGATACAAGGGAATTTGTTGTGAATTGAGCTAAAGAAATTGATATAAAAAATAAAATGAGAAGATCAGATAAAGAGACATAAGAGAGAGGGAGGAGAAATAAATTAATATTATTTTGTGACAAAAGAGGAAAATACATGTGAGTTGATAGTTCATCTCGAAGAACATCAAAAAAGTGTGGTTGTCCTTTCAAACTTAGATCAACACCATTAAAATATGGTTCGGGATGGACAATTAAAGTAATTTGTGGAGTTCACAAGCATGAATTACCTAATAGTTTAGAGGGACATACATTTGTTGGACGCTTAGATGAAGAAGAAGAAAAAACATGTTCATGACTTAACAAAATATAATGTTGCATTGAGGCTCATATTACTCTCATTGCAAGATCGAGATAAGAAAATTGTTACTCAAATATCACAAATATAAATAGATGAGTATGATTCGATTGCATGTGAGAGGTCACAAGACAGAGATGCAACATTTGTTCAAGTTAATTGAAGATACAAAATATGTGTGTTGAGCAATCATGTGTCGATAATAAAGTATTTGTTGACTATATGAAATAAACTTGGTTGATTCCTCATAAGCAAAGGTTTGTTGAATCATGAACAAATCAAGTGATGCATTTGGGAACACAACGACTAACAGGTATGTCATGTCACTCTAAAACTTTGATTTTCTAATTTTACTATATATTGTTAGATTGTTGCATGCTGACAATTTACATGTAATTATAGGGTAGTTAGCTCATTGGAAAGTGAAGTTAAGGTTGGAACATAGCATGGTGATATGTGTAAATGTTGGGAGGCTATGAACAACATAAAACATTTTCAACATAAAAAAAAAATAGGGGTTCGTTTTAGAAAAGTTTCTATGATGAAGAGCATGAACATATGGGTTACCTTGTGCTTGTGAATTGACATAATATAAATTAATGGGTGAACCAATTCCTATAGCTCATGTGCATATTCAATGGAGAAAATTAAGCATGGAATGTGAACTCACCCAAGACATAGAAGATGGATCAGAGTTGGATATGTCTAATAAGATGAATGTCTTATGAAAACTTTTTCGATAACTTGATGCTATAGGAAAAAGAGTTTTGAAGAGTAAGATGCATGAACTTGCTTTTCCAACTACAAGTTCAATGTGTCCATAATCTGAAAAAGTTAAAATCAAAGCACGAGTGAAGAAAAGTAAGGGTAAGAAGTCGGATAGATGTGATGTATATCGATACCCTTCTTACTTTGAGCAAGTTCATGCAACATATTGTGAAGATCTTGGTTCCCAACCATCTCAATCATCAAAGAAGAGACATTCTCTTTCATCAAAGAAACAACCCTCTCAATCATCTCAATCCTCAAAGCATTTGTCCTGGAGACAATTTCTTGATGTTATTCAACAATACATTGATGACATATTCAATGTGATAGCAGATGCAAATTGTGGCTATCGCGCTATTGAATCATTGCTTGGACACGATGAGGAATTTTGGTCTTTTGTATGCCATAGTTTGGACCAGGTGATGGCTTCTTATATGAGTCCATATGATGGACTTTTCCCAAGACACATTAGAGAAGTAAGAGATTTATTGAAGATAACAAGCTTAGGTGTTCAACTCATAGATAATTGGATGTTCATACGTGATAGCAAAAACATATAATATTATTCTCGTCACATTTAATCATACATTTTCCATTACTTTCTTACTTATGATGGGTTCACAATCAGGATCGATAACAAATGATCGTATTATTTGTTTTGATTTTGTTGAAGCTAGTCATTGGGTTCCGGTAAACAAATTTTTAAATGATATTATTTTATTAAATAATACTTCTGTTTTTTAAATAGTAAAATTAAAGATGGAAGATGGATTTCCAATAAATAATGCTTATATTTTGTAGTTAAATATGAAAGATGGATTTCTAATGTCAAACATTGCACCAAGTTGGAAGCAATATTGCACCAAGGAGACAACTTCTTGGGCAATAGCATATACAGAATGTCTACAATAGTGGGTATTTATTAGTTCATATGACACGTGTTACACGAAATGCACAACTCGTAGATGACATGTCATTAGATGAAGATTGATTTTGTAAGGAATACAATACTTTAAAACTTATATAAAATGCATTTGTTATTAGTTCATTTTAGATAGTACTTTCATTATATTTCATCACAAATAAAAGTGAAGTTAATGATATAACAATAATGTAAAATAATAAAATTAAATTAAAATAAATTCACTACAAGAAAAACACATATTTGTGGCCAACTTTTTAAATATTTTGTGGCCGAATAAAACCCTCACAAATTAGTGACCGAAAAAGCCCTCACAAATACCAAAATTGAAATTGGTCATTATTTGTGGCTGAAAAAGCCCTCACAAATTCTTAAACATTTACCTGGATTTGTGGCTGCCTAAACCCTCACAAAATCACAACGTTGTGATTTTGTGAGGGCTTAGGCAGCCACAAAATCCAGTTAAAGTTTTAAGAATTTTGTGAGGGCTTTTACAGCCACAAAAAATAAATTTTGTGAGGGGCAAAGCCGTCACAAATGACTGAAGTGACATGTCCATTTGTGGCTGCATAGGCCGCCACAAAAGCAAGTGAACGTTGGCATTTATGGCTTCAAAGGCCGCCACAAAGGAAGCACAACGACCTTGGACTTTATGGTCGCCCAGGCCGTCACAAAGGATTAGACTATTACCTTTTGTGGCGGCAAAGGCCGCCACAAACTACAATTGTACCATTGGCACGTTCTGGTCGTCGAGGCCGCCACAAATGCCTAATATCCGTTGGTCATTGTGGCTGCTTTGGCCGCCACAAAGGATCAAGCATACCCTATATATATTTCTCCACTTCTCTTTCATTTTTTCACTTCTAACTTCTCTCTAAAACCTCCTTCTAACTATTCTCTCCACCTTCTCTCTACACAAAATATTTCATCAAGCTTGATTTAATTTTGGTAAGTATATATTATATTAACGATGTTCATGACAAATAAAAGTATAGTTAATGATACAACAATATTACAAAACAATGTTCATCACAAATAAAAGTAAATAACTATTAATAAGTGTTATGACGTGTAAAATATAAAGCTCTAAAAAAGTAAATATCCATATCGTCATTTGGATCAGCATTATGTGCATCCAATCCCCGCTGTATAAAATCACTGACCTGCTGCAAGATATGTGATTGTCCACGAGAAGCTTCTACAGCGGTGGGGATATTAAAATCTGGAATTTGGGATGCACCATCTAGTCACATAAAAGTGGATGAGATACCTTGTAGAACCACTCCAAATATTCATCCTGATATTCAAATGGATACGTAGTTAGACGTATCATGTGATGCAGTTCGATGATAGAGCTCAAATATCCCATCTATTCAACATCTACATCGGATAATCTAGAAAATACTAGAGGTGGGGATGGTGGAATATGTTGGATGTATCCAAATTGTCTCAGACACCTCTCAGGAAAATATGTCACTACAATGCTGCATAATCGGATGTGGTCATTGTATAACAATATATCACCAAAGGTAATGATATCCCTATGATTCTCTCACTGTCTCTATATGACATCAGTAGGTGTTAGTGCATCAATCATCTTTCTGTACTTAGGGATTTTATGTTTGTCTTGTTTATAACTCTATATGTTCATTCTGGCAATGCACTCAACATCAGCACCTTAATCACCTCTTTTACAAATATGTGGAAAATATTTGTTTATCCAACATTGTTGCAAAAAAAAAATAATGATAAACATTATTAATTAACAATCATAAAAATTAATGATAATCATAAATATTTAATACCTGCAACAGCGACATATATCCACCTAACTGTTTGGTGTCATAACAGTTAGCATCAAAGAGGTAGTCATAAAGGACTATAAGTGACGCACTACCCCAAGCATATCTACTTGTATCTTCTAAATCTTTGAATAAGAGGAGATGTTTCACATTAATTAGCGTATGACTTTTATCCGCAAAAATGATACTCCCTACCAGATCCAGCAGATACTCCCTAACAGCACAATCGAATCACTCTATTGTACATTGTCTTCTGAAAACCTCTTTCAACTAATCTAATTTATTTTGTGCACCCCTCGTTTTTTTTTTTGGTTTCCTCCCATATCTCTTCAAAAGACACCCCTAATAAAGTTATGGCAAGATTACATGTCATTACTCTATCTAGGTTAGGTAGTGGACTATAGAACTCACTCCTATTATGAACACCTAACAGATTGGCAACATCATCCAAAGTAATCGTCATTTCACCAAATGTCATGTAAAATGATGAGGTCTTTGAGTGCCATTTTTCCATTAATGCATAAATCAGGTTATTGTCAATTAGCTTCAGACTACTCCGTTATAGTAGGGCTAATCCAAACAAATTCACCCATATCTCTATAATTTGCGGGAGAACTTGTGGAGTAAATTGTTGCAATTTCTTTTCATGAGCAACAATTTTCTACATTGGTCACTCCTAGATAAAAATAAAGTATATGACATTAAAATTAAATATAAAACAAAAATATTAATTAATTTAAACATTTTTAATGCGCCATAAATAATAATTAATTTAAATATTTAATGTATCATAAATAATAATAATTTTTAATATTTTTAATGCACCATAAATAATAATTAATTTAATTTACTTGACCAAACCATAGTCTTCCAAACACATCATGTCGGTATCGTTTAAGGACGGACATATTATATGGTCCTCTAGGATATCGTGTCAGCTCACCCTCCTATACAGTTCCCTCTTTCTCATGTACCACAATCTGCTCTTCCTCCTCGTGTACCACATTTCGCTCCTCCTCATGTATACCAATATCAGTGATAGATATATGACCCTTGTTGGTTATTTGACCTCTGATCTTAGGAAGTTTTATGCAAGGTTACAAGTACAGTAATTCAATTTTTCCTAAGTATTGAAATTAATATCGAAACCAACGTGATCAATATTATACCAATTCAAGAGTGATAAATTCTAACCTTAACAAGATAGTCAATATACAGAATTTTTCTAGGACCAAAGATTGCATGTAAAACAATACAAGTGTACACATACAATGCTCATACAATAATATCAATCAAGATAGAATTTTGCTAACACATACATTCAAGATAAAGCTTTCATGCTTTTTGAAATAAAGAGAAAGGGTTAAGAGAGATTGCACCAAGATTTATACTGGTTCAGCTGTTAGTATGACAGCCTACGTCCAGTCCCGAAATCGAACCGATTTCAGCCTTTTTCCAATAGAATTGTCTAGAGTGTATTTTACAGATTGTCCAGCTAACACAAGGCCTATCTATCTGACTCTTTCGTTTCTATTACACAACCACCGAATCCCTCGAGTTAATCGCCTAACTCTCCCAAGATATCGATGAAGCTTCTTCTTGATGAACACCCTCACCACAGAAGATAGCTACCAGTTTCTATACTGGGTTTTTACAGAATTTTCTTTACAGTTGTTGTTTACAGAAATGACAAAAGATCAACGATCATTCAAGAATGCGACTCAATCATACAATGACATTCATACTATAAGGATTTGCCAAGAGGATTAATTTTCCCAAAGTATTGTGAAAAACGTGTGTGAAAAAATATTCAAAGGGTATTTCAAAGTTATGTCAAAGTTATATCAAAAGTTTCAAAGTTCCTAGAAAAAGTGATTTGAGTCAGCTTGTATATGTTTAAGAAAAACAGCAGCAAAATCGATTCCTCAATCGATTTTATAATAGTTTAAAACAGCACAATCGATTGCCCAATCGATTATCGTGTTTCTTGTTTTTCTTGGTTCTTGAAAGTATATGAATGAATCGATTTGCCAATCGATTCTTTTAATGCTTGAATCAGAAACAGAAGCATGTTCATATCAGAATTGATTGAGTAATCGATTATAGGTGTTTTGTTCAAACAACGAGATCAAAACAATCGATTACGCAGTCGACTCATATTTACTCATAATCGATTTGGCAATTGGCTGATGTAACACAAAACTTTAATCTAATTGATTTGTCAATCGATTGAACTGAACACAGTAACTCAACCATTTTGCTTCAATCGATTCGTCTACCGATTGTACTAGTCTCAGTGATTCAGATATTTTACTTCAATCGATTTGACTTGTTACAGTGGCTCATGCATTTAGTTGGAAATCAATGTGTCAATCGATTATAGACTTGTTTCTGATATATGATTAAGCATTTCATTTTCTCAATCGATTACTTAATCGATTAGTATATATCTTGAAAGTTAAGAAACAAATTTCAATTGATGTCTCAATCGATTTGATTTATCACAGAGGCTCAGTCTGATAAAAAAATAACTTTTTCACAATCGATTTGTGTCAATAAGTGGTTGTCTCTATGACTTAACAATTCGATTTCTCAATTGATGTCCCAATCGATTGGTTGGTTACATAGGCCAAGTCTGATGAAAAAGAGTTTTCTGAATCGATTTGCCAATCGATTTGCAAAGAATTGGCTTGGCTCTGTAAGTAACAAAATCGATTTACCAATGGGCGTGCTAATCGATTTTCCAATCGATTGGTTTAAGCTCAGAGTTCAGGTTTCACTAAAAACCTTTAAGTAATCGATTGTACAATGGATTTAGCAATGGACTTGCTAATCGATTTGTTTACTTGTTAATTTTAAGATTTCATTTTAACATTTGGCAAATACTTAAGCATGAAATCACATGGATGAGTCTACTAAGTAAATACTATAACCACTCATGACACTAGATAGAGTTGCATCTTTCTCCAGCTTATTCTCTACTTTTTGCTTGATTCCTTGCGTTCCAAGCTTGTGTCCAAGTGTATAGTGTTTACTTGATTTTCCTGAAATGTAACTTGGTTCAAACTGTTAGTTTTATCAAATGATGCATGAACATTGTATGTTTGTTAATTATGTCAAAATCATGATCAGGGAGACTAATGTCTAACAACCCTGCTCTCTCAAGTCATCATCTTTCACTATAATTCATTGTCTTCTCTTGGATGTTTTCGGTCGAATTCTTTCTAGAGCATCTATAGATGATGAAGTTTCAGTGTCGCACGTTTTTCGTACTATCTTGTCATCTCTTCTTCTAGCTCCAGCACCTACTAGAAAAAAAATAGTTAAAATAAAATGAATTAAATAAATAGTAATAGAATAAATAATACAAAAAAAAAAAAAAAAAACTTGAAGACTTGTAGGTTGAAGTTTTTCGGTAACTTTCGAAAATGTCAAAAAACAAATTCCAATATTGTATATGTTCCATAAAAGTTGAAATAAGTTTTCCGGTAGTTCTGAAAAACTTCAAATAAAATTTTCAAAAATGGTTGTTGTATCGAAAAATATTTTTCAAGTTTTCTAGAGTGTAATTTGTGTACCAAAAAGTTTTCTGAAAAAAATATAAAAATAAAAAATAAAAGAAAAACAAATTACTCACTTCTATACCAGCAAACTTATATGGTGGAATGGTGAAAATCTGGAATTTTAATATTTATATGGGGTATTTATGTTTTTTTTAATTTATGGGGGGTGCAGGGATAATTTGAGGGGTACTGAGTAAAACCATCTTTTCTCTTCTGTTGTCCAACCATTTGGGCTAACCTCCAAAGACAGCCTTGTCTTCCCATTCGGCCTCCAACACATTAAACAGATCCCACTATACAAGGATTTAGTGTTGTTCCTCTCTAGATGTTTTCAAGTTGAAAAGAACCCAAAACCTTTCGGAAAATGTTTTCAAAACTAGATTGGAGATTGAACTGGTGAGACTTTTGAGTCATAGTTCAATTGATCTAATCAATTCAACAACAGTTGAATCCAATGACATATAAATAAATAAATAAAATGAGAGAAATGAAAACCAACGGAACCAACTACATTTTAATTGTGGTTCAACAAATTAAACTCAATTGTCGATTCCCAGTTCAATCAATTGAACCAACTATAACGTGTGGTTTTAAAAAAATTGCTTCAACGGTCAAGCATAACCAAAGTGCTTGCGACCGAAGGCAGCAGCAGCTCCTGAAACTAGAGGTATATAAGACCCGATCCGTCCCACAAACCCGACCTAATCCATAAGCAACGGATTAGGTTTGACCCGATCCAAAAATAACAAGACAAGAACAAAAAAAAACTACATGACAATGACAAGGTAAAGAAAAGATCAATTACCTGTCTCATCCCAAAATACATTAAAGACAAGGATTTTTTTTTTTTTTTATCTTATTAAGACAATGTTGATTTGATACTAGTCTTGATTAAAAAGTAAGATTATTGGATGGTGAAGAATCTATGAGTCCATTAGGTAGTAGGTTACTTGTTTTAATTAAGAGACTTGTATTTTGTATAACAATGTTATAAGTTATTATTTTTGAATAAATTAAAAAGTCATAAGAAACACACCAAATCCAGCCTAACTCGTTATTTATACACCCCATACCTTAAACAATGGTTTGAGCTTAGGTATGTAAAAAATGAGGTCATTATTTGCATATGGTGAACCCAACTCGTAAAAATAGGGCGTAAAGACAATATTGTTTACATGCTACCGCCACAATTCACCAAGACTTGCAAAAGTAAAACCACACAAATGGGTTACATAATCAGTCAATTCCTTTGATATCTTCATAAATTTTAAAATGATATTATCAATCATCTCTACAATCTAACCTCATTGCTCTAGTTTATGATAACAAAGTACTATTAGAAACATCCCTTTGAAAAGGGTAACTTCTCCAAGTGGTACACACAACAAGAGCAAATACAAATAACTCATGCACATCAAAGTTTGTGAAGCGAATAAACACCAACTTCACTGTGCTTTGATGTGAGTGAGCGCTATAAAACATCGTCTACATCTGTGTTATTTATCTTTTTACAAACATATATATAGTGAGAATCTGGATCTTCCAGAACCCAATCTGCTGGAAGTAAGCCGTTATCAGTAAGAGGAATAGGTTCCAAGAATGATTTCCTCGACGAAGTACTGCCTTCAGGCTTATGAAATCCCGGTCTTGCTACATGATTTAAGAGAATGTTAGCATGACAAGAACACTGAATCAAAGCTCCACAACTATATCCAATAACAATTCATATCGATATTTTATATAAATTTAAGAAAAGACACAAAAGGGTGGAATCTTACGGATATTATACAATGTAATTTTCCAATTGTATACAGGTTTGCTTAGGTGAGGCATCCTTACGGTTGGGTCGCCATACGTAATCTGCAAGAGGAAATTTAGTCAATGATTAATTTTATTTTCTAAATTCCCATAATATATGAATGATATCAAGCTGGTAAATAGAACTTCAAATCCATCCAAATGTGATTACCAGCATATAAGTCCCTCCCGGTTTTAGAAGTCTGCATCGAAGAAAAAATAGGCATACTTACTGAGACTCAAAAAATGAAGCATGAATATTAAATACTTTATGCAAAAACTTCAAGAAATGTATTCTCATTAAAGTCTATACAACCTACACACTTCTGCCAGCATCTGAGAAGCACTAATTGGAGCATCAGTACCACACTAAAATACAAACAAAAAAAATTGAGGTTAGCGCATGAATATACAAAATTAGATAAATGATAAGAATAATTAGTGAAGCACCATACCATTAATGAATCAAGAGTTCCTAGATCAAGCATCAACAAAGTAGCATCAGTATATGAATTACCAAGTATATGTGTATATATATAATTATAGATTTATTTGACTTTGATAAGGTTTGCACTGAAATGATCAACTGATACCTTTATCAATTACACCATTAAAAGATTCATCTGGAAAGAAGCTCATATCCCTGACATCCATCTGCAAGTCTATTGAGATTCACGAAATTAGCTTACATATATAGGTAAGCACTTATGTTTTCGGTAAAAAAGGTGCAAGATTATACAAATAAGTAACATAATGTTATTGATAACATACATTTTAGCTGAGGGATGTACTCGTATTTTTTTCTCATCATTTCAATTGCAACTGATGAAATATCAATATTCACGATTTCCTCATAACCATCTTTGACCATATCCTCTGACATAACTGCAAAATACATCCGTTTGCTCCTTGTAAATTTTCTGAAAAATTATGGACTCAATAAAAGAGAAATCTCGCTCAAGTAAGATAGCACTTAGCAGATGATAAAATATTGACAATAAGACTATGCATTGCTCATGTTCGGTAAATTGTTTCCTCAATTACATATACATGTAGAAAACAAAGAGGAACCTATTTTGGATTAATGGGCATCGAAACTAAACCCGACATGCCTACCCTCACTGCTTTAGCTTGGAAGACGGGACAGGTGTTGTCAATCACGGATCACAGAAGATCGTGGTTTGTTCGAATTCCACTACCCTATAGTGCTATAATGTTGCTATACCTGATATACAAGAACACTTTTACTAAATCACGTATCGCAAAACAATAGGTGATATAGGACTCAGAGTGGATCCATCAACAAAACATAATTATCTTGACCCAAGGCCACCATTCAATTCCCTTAACTACTTTGAAAACTCCTAAGCTTTGTAAAATCTTACTTTTCCAAGATTTCTACTGCACTACAGCTACATGTTTACAAAATATGCAAAGCAGTTAAATCCATGAAAATATTTATGTTATTCAATTAACTGTCCGATGTTAAGCTAGACAAATACAAAATTTTGTCAAACACATTGAAACATATAAAAGTTTTAGAGCAACTATACACAATTCATAGTTATATGAACACCTGGTTAGCCAGCTCTAGTTAGTTGCAGATGCCTAATAACTTCGGTAAGCCCACAAATCTACACAGAGTACATGATGCCATTTTTATCTCCAGCTTATGCCATGTTGTGCTAACTTACAAGATTTGACCTCGTCAAACTAAACTAATTATGATGGGATTACAGGGGTCTTCTCTTCTCTGAGGAGCATTAGCTCTGGGATTACAGAGGTCTTCTTTTGTAATAATCCGGATTTCTCAAATAATAATACATTTTCTGTTTCTTTTATTTTGGGTTCCTTTCAATCGGTCCGACCTTAATAATTCATAATCAGATCTCAATAACTAAAAATTTGCAATTTGACAAATTAACAGAAATATGGTAGTTTTTTTTCTCCTTTCTTGAGCTTGTCAATCAATGATGCAATCAAAAAGTTCAAAACTTAAAATACAACCCACCATAGCAGAAAAACACAAGAAACTTCCATTTTAAAACCAAAAATTTAATGCAGGTTGAAACCAAGTTCGTTCTTCTGTAAATATTTGTGTGGACAATAATGACATTGAGTTGATAACACCAGGAAAACATTTAAAACTAAGCCTAATATCATTTTATAATATTGATAATACGGAGACTAACGTGGTAAAGCCCTACAAACTTCTTAAAATATACAATCTAATGGTAAGATCTGATTGAAGAATGTATAAAAACTATGTTCGAATTAACGAAATCACGGTGGCACTATGATTTTGTTGAAGCTCAATAGATTAGTTTTTGCAAAATTGCCATAATCCACCATGATTCCGCGTAAATCACTGCAAATTCAAACATGCACTTAAAAACTACTATCAACATATACAACAAATTAAATTCAACAAGATACTAACATGCAAAACCCCAAAATTAAAAAAAAAAACAATTTTTTAGAAAACCCTAAAGTTGAGTCTGGAAATTGAAGCATAGGTAATGAAAAGAAGTAAGGGTAATTTGAAATTGCGGTGTTTGATATATGGAATATAAGAGGAGCAATGTAAAATAAAGAAAAAGGAAAAATTACCAGCATTGCCACAACCAACCATGAGGATCCTCGACTGAGGAGGGATATAATTACGAATAAAGGGTCTAAGATCAGAGTAACGCTGATACCAATCAAAGGAACCACCCTCTTGAATGTAACGAGCGTCCCAATAATGAGCGTCACCGTAGTCATAGGTGTTGCAACTTGACACGTCTCGGAACATGTTTTCCGGCAACCGTCTAAGCTACTTGAAATGGAAGCTGAGTTGTGTGAGACAAGACAAGAAAGGAATTTGGGACAAAAATTATGCAACAGAAAGAATTGTGAGATATTATTGTTTTGTTTGTTTGGGCTTTGTTTGGTTTCGATTTTGGACCTTGTGTTTGTAATCAGGTATGTGGAGAATAAAATAATAAGGTGATTCTCATGTCAGTATCCAACATTTTAACGATTTTGTTCTAATTTTTAAAATTATACCTTAATAAAAAAAATTATAATAATGAAAAAAGTAAAATAAGTTTTTAATTTTAAAAAAAAATTATAATTTTGTTTTTTATTTTTTTATTAAAAAACTTTCAACATTTTAATCTTTCAATTTTTTTTTGTTTACTTTTAATATTTATTTTGAAAGATTTTATAAAAAATTGATATTTTTATTCTCTAAAAAATATTCCTATAAAATCACAATAGGAATTAAAAGTAAATAAAAAAATATTGGAATTAAATTGAAAAGATCATAATTTTATAAGAACTTAGACATATTTAATCCGTAAAAATTAAAACCTTCAATATTGTGATACAATACAGTTGGATGAATGCACATAACTTTGGTGATTACTCGTTCAGTCTCCATCTGATATTTTGAGCAGGTGAACAAACTCAACTCAATATGGCTCGTTGATTTTTCAAGGAATGCGAGTATATTCATGTTTCAAGTTTTTATTTGGAAAAATGAAAGATTTTAACTGTTTAAAAGTTGAAGAGCTAGTAATTGTGCTATGATGTTGATTTGCTATTACTTGTAGGTTGGACTAAGGAAATTAGAAATTAAATTAGCTTAAGTATTGTACCCAAAAAATAAAAGAATTAGTTTAAGAATAACTTTGATCTTATTTTCTAATTTCTTAATACTTATACTTATTTATATTAATTAAGTTGAACAATTTAATTTAATTTGGATTGATTATGTCTACATATTTATTTAGACTAATTTTGCTTAACTATATAGTTGGATCTTCTATTATAGATTCCTAGACATATTTACACTAATTAAATTGAACTATAAAGTTTGATCTTTGATTAGTGAATTTTTAAGGCTTATTATTATAATTAACTTGGACGTATTTATATTAAAAAAAACTCTATATTAAAAAAAAAGACTATAAAAATATTAAGAATGTTGAGTTTAACAAAATGAAAGATTTCTACAATTTGAAAAATCAAATATTGAATACCAACCGAAAGACTAATAGAAATATTCACATTTTAGTATTTGATGTACTTCAAATAGAACTAACTATTTTTTATCGCGAAAATTTATAAATAAAATAAAATAAAATATTCCAAAATTATCATTTATATTAAAAAAGTTTAAAATATATTAATGAAAGTTGAGCGTAGTAAAAGAGAATACACTACTACTATATGGTCAATTTGAACTTAAATTTATACTAAAAAAAAGTATTCAGGTATATATCGCATAACTTGTTAGAGAAAGTCTGAAATATAATGTAATATATTCGATTATTTTAAAAATAAATCTAGAAACTTATCATAAAAGTTAATTTTACTAAATTTTCAATTTAACTTGAATTTGAAGACTCTTGCAAAGAAAATGGCTAATTGGTCTTAATTCGCATTTTTTTCTTTTTGGCCTAAAGAAAGAAAAAAAAGGCTTCTTGGGAAGGAGCTGGCACCGCCAGCTGCTGGTGTTGTGTTCGATTCAAGCGACCTCGTCCAGAGATAAAGCGTCCCAAATCCAACATTCATACACGTACATACTTACATTGCATCTTTATTCCACGTGTCAAATACATGCATTTCTGTTCTTTTCTTTTTAACCATCATACTCTTAAAAAATCAAACTAAAAACATAATATTCTCTTTCCAAATTTTATTGCCAATTATCAATAAATTAATAACCAGAAAATAAATAAATAAATAAGTATACGTCTTCTTAAAGTAAAATATTGTGTATATACCAATATTATATTATTTTATGAAAATAAAATGTATTTAAAGTCGTTCCAACGTATATGAAAATTTAAGATAGATTTTAATGAGATTTTATAAAGTCTATAGTAATTGATTTGTTATAATATTAATATTTATTGAATAAATATAATTGATTTTGTATAATATTAATATTTTAATTAATAATACAGATAATTAATTTAATATTTTTAAATTAATTTAATTTTAGATAAAATATTATTAGTTTTCATTCTAATAATATTATAATTTTTTATTAATTAAAAAAATCTAGAGGTTTTTTCTTCTCTATTTTTAAAAGATTTTGTTAAATAAAAAAATTAAAATAAAATAAAATGATTATTTTAATAATCATAATTATCCTTGAACTGACGCCGAAGATATTCATGTATGTCCTACAGTTTTTTTAAAGATTCCGTTTATTATTATTCTTTTGTCAAAGAAATAATATACTATTCATTTTACAAGAATTAATTACATCTATATATAAAACATTATTTCAATAACAATAATTAATGCATAAGATAGTCAACTGAAAATTGTATTGTCGATCTAATTTTTTTAACCTAATATCATTTTTAATTATGTTAATACTTTAATTAAAATCAATCAATTATAATTTGCGGCGCTTTAAAATATTAAGAAAAAATAGAAGAAGAAAAAAAAGCTTAAATAAAAATGTTGTATATAATTCTAAGGCCCAACATAACCTCCCATCTATACCTCAAAAGCAATGCATAAACAAGGGGTTAGAGAAGAAGGAAAAAGCAGTGACAAAAAGGAAGAGAAAAATGAGAGGGAAGGAAGTGAAGGGAAGGAGGAGAATAACCAAGCTCCCTTAATGGCACTAAATCATGTTTCAAGGCTGTGTAGAAATGTGAAGGAGTCAATAGAGTTTTACACAAAGGTGTTAGGGTTTGTTTTGATTGAGAGGCCTCAAGTTTTGGATTTTGAAGGTGCTTGGTTGTTCAACTATGGTGTTGGTATTCACTTGGTCCAATCCAAAGAGGAAGAGAGGTTGCCTCAGGATACTCAACACTTGGATCCACAAGACAATCATATATCATTTCAGGTAATTAATATTCGAATAATAACTTACTTTCTCAATTTCACATAAATAAAGTTAATTTTATATGAAATAAATTATAAGTTAATTTATAAAATTATCCTTTATAAATAATATATATGAGAAAGAAAAATTAATACAATTGAAAGAAGAGAATAATAATAAATATTAAAGAATATGATAAGAAAAAAAATATTGATGTTTTATTATTATTGTAAAATAATTTATAATTTAGGATATTTTTTTTTGTGAAAAGTGACTTATATAATTTAGGATTAGTGGAGTAGTTTAATTCAAAGTGTTCGGAAAAAGTTGGTCAAAATAGATATTGGAAAACTTAAAATTTATTGAGTTGTTATAATTTTGTTATTAATTTCTATTTTGAGAGCCTGAAAATGATTATAACAGCCATCATTCAGTTTATAAGCTGGTTTATAGGGAAAAGTTATTGGCAAATTAAAATTATTGTAATGATGTACTCTCTCCATTTTGTTTTAAATGTCTTTTTTAAAAATTAATTTTTTATTAATTTATTATTTTAAAATTTTATAACATTAAATATTGTTATGTCTATCATTGAATTCTATTTCAACCGAAAAAATATTTATATAGTTAAGTTGAACATGATGGTTCGGATTTAAATATGAGTTTTTAATAATATATTTATCATCTCATTTATTAAAAAAAATTGAGTTTTTTGATAATATATTTATTATTTCATTTATAAAAAAAATTATTACGTCAAAATCATCTCTAAAATATATAGAAATTTTATAAAAAGTAATAAAATTTAATACTTTTTATTTGTTTAAACAACCTTAAACCCATTCTTTTAAAAAAGAACGATAATAATATTAAATTTATTTTATATTACTTTAATCACATGTCTAATCTTGAACAAGAACCAAATGTGCTTGGGAGTTTCAATTTGAATATGATATAATTTGGAAGAAAAAAAAACCTTTATCATAAAAGATATTTCTTATTCTACAATTTTATTTTTTAAAGATTGAGTTATGATTAAATTTAATTTATCAAAGTTGTATCCTATTCCTTGGCGTTAGGAGACTATGAAATGTTTTTAAAAATATAGAAGAATTGATACCAAATTAAGTATTTAGCATATGAAAATGAACACTATTAATTAATTCAAAATAGTCTTTTGAGATAAAAAGAATTTTAAATATTATCTTAAAAATAATTTTTTGTTGTTTATTTGGTTTTGTATGTTAGTGCGAAGATGTAGAAGCAATGGAGAAAAAATTGAAGGAGATGAATGTGAGGTACAAGAAAAGAACTCTTGAAGCAGAAGATGGTACAACAATGGATCAAATTTTTTTCAACGACCCAGATGGATTCATGGTGGAAATATGCAATTGTGAGAATTTGAAACTCATTCCTACTAGTTCACAAGGCAATATAAAGCTTCCAACAGATCGTCACGCACCACCTATGGAGACTAATCAAAATGAGGATGATAATGCAAAATAAGTTTTTGTTTTGATGTCCTTGTATAAGGAACACCTATAGGAATTTCATAAGGTTGTTTTTATTAGTAATGTTGTCTTAGTTGTATTTTAGAAATTTATCTTTTAAAAACTTTAACAAAAATTTATTTTGAAATGTTAAATGTTAAACATGTAGGACCTTACATGATATAAAATTGGAAACCTATATTTTGTATTTAATTGAACATCAACTAACAATTCTAAAGATAACTATGAAAAGACTCATTTATCACTATGGATTCTAAGTCAACTTATTCTTTTCTAATGCATGAGAAAAGAATAGGTGACATTATTTTGTAACATACTGTTAAGAGATATTTTTGGTGTGATAGTGCAAATCATATCAAGGTTTTCAAAGTATCCCGAAGGGGATTCGCTGGTAGTCTCATTTGCATCCGATTGGTGGGGGTGAATCGAACCTAAAGGCTAGTGTAACAACACGCTTTGGAATTTGCTACATAGAATCTTCATCAACAACTTCACTATTAAAGTCTTGCAGCAATTGTCACCAACAAAGTTCCAACAATCTTTAGGTTCGATTTTATATTCAATCAATGGCTGCATCACTCAAAGAAATGACTTCTAATTTTGTAAAGTTGGAGAAATTCGATGGAGGAAATTTTATCCGTTGGCAGAAAAAGATGAAATTTCTCCTTACAACATTGAAGGTGGTGTATGTTCTGAACACTGCAAGACCGCTGGAGAAGGAAGTGGAAACATTAGCAGAAACAAGAGAAAGGCAGAAGTGGGACAATGATAACTATATATGCATGGGTCATATTCTTAACGGAATGTCTGACTCCTTGTTCGATATATATCAAAGCAGCACATCTACAAAGGAACTATGGGAGAAATTAGAGTCAAGATATATGCAAGAAGACGCTACAAGTAAGAAGTTTCTTGTTTCTTAATTTAATAATTATAAAATGGTTGATAATAAATCAGTAATGGAACAAATGCATGAGATTGAACGTATTTTTAATAACTACAAACAACATAAGATGCACATGGATGAAACCATTATTGTATCCTCAATAATAGACAAACTTCCAACTTCGTGGAAAGATTTCAAAAAATCTATGAAACATAAGAAAGAGGACATATCACTTGAGCAATTGGGTAAGCTCCTTCGTTTAGATGAAGAGTATCATAAACAAGAGGATACTAAAAACCAATTTTCTCATGAAAAGGTCCATGTAATGGAGGAAGGAAATTCAAGCAAATCTTTTAAGAAAAGAAATTGAGATTTTGATAAATCTCATGAAAAACACAATGGTAATAATGAACAACGAAAGAAAAGAAAAGGAAGTTGTTATCATTGTGGAAAACCAGGACACTTTAAAAATGAGTGCAGGTTCTTGAAAAAGAAGAACAAAGAGAAGAATTCAAGTGCAACAAAAGATAATCTTATTGCTGTCATTTTCGAACTCAATATGATTAAAGATGTTGAATCTTGGTGGATAGACTCTGGTGCTACCCGCCATGTGTGCAAAAACAAATAAATATTTAAGACCATTGATGAAGAAGATGGAAGTATTTTGTACATAGGAAATGCCTCAACTGTCCAAGTCAAAGGAAAAGGAACAGTGGAGATTGAATTCACTTCTGGAAAAGTACTTACTCTTAAAGATGTATTTTATGTTCCTGATGTTAGGAAGAACTTGATTTCTGTACCTTTACTTAATAAGTTTGGTTTCAAAAGTGTATTTGAGGGAGATAAATTTATTCTTTCTAAGGGTGGTATGTTTGTAGGGAAAGGTTACCTTTATGAGAATATGTTCAAATGTAATGTTGTTAGTAACTATAATAATAATAATAATAATAATAATAATATGATTTCTGCTTATATTGCTGAGTATTCTGTTTATATTTCTGTTTATTGCTGAGTACCTATATTGCTGCTTAGTACCTATATTGCTTATATTTCTGCTTAGTACCTATATTGCTGAGTATTCTGCTTATATTTCTGTTTATTTAATGCACTCTAAGAATGAAATTTTAGACAAATTTAAAATATTTAAAGCACAAGTAGAACTTCAACATGAAACTTTTATTAAGTGTTTTACAAGTGATAGGGGAGGAGAGTTCTATCATCCTGAGTATTTTGAGTCCATTGGTATTGTGCATCAAACAACTGCACCATATTCCCCACAACAAAATGGAATTGCAGAAAGGAAAAATAGGGTATTAGAAGAAATGGTGAATGCTATGTTATCCTATTCTGGTTTATCTAAAGGTTATTGGGGTGAAGCCATGCTAACTGCATGTTATTTGCTAAATAGAGTTCCCAATAAAAGGAACAAGATAACCCCATATGAACTTTGGAAGAAAAGAAAACTCAATCTTAACTATATTAAAGTTTGGGGCTGTAGAGCAATTGTTAAGATTCCTAAACCAAAAAGAAAGAAATTGGGAGAAAGAGGAATTGAAAGTGTATTTCTGGGCTATGCTGAAAATAGCAAGGCCTATAGATTCATGGTTGTTGAATCTAATGACTCATATCCTATTAACACAGTGATTGAGTCAAGAGATGCAATTTTTCAAGAAAACAGATTTAACTCAATTCCACATCCCAAGAAAATTGTATGTTCTAGTGTACAAAGTCTAGAAAATAATGTATCTAATAATGATACTTTGACATGTTCAGAACCCAGAAGAAGTAAAAGAGCTAGAAAAGAGAAAGATTATGGCCTAGACTTCTTTATGTTCCTTGTAGAAGGAACAAATGATTCCAGTAATAGTTATGCACCAATTTGCTACAGTTTAGAAAGTGACCCAGACACATATGAAGAGGAAATAAAGTCTCAAGACTCTTCCTTTTGGAAAGTAGCCATCCAAGAGGAAATGGACTCAATTATGGGGAATAAAACTTGGAAATTAGTATACCTCCCACCTGGATCCAAACCAATAGGTTGTAAATGGATCTTTAAGAAGAAAATGAAAGTTGATGGTACCATTGATAAATTCAAAGCTAGACTTGTTGCCAAAGGGTTTACACAAAAAGAAGGTATCGACTACTTTGATACTTATGCACCTATTGCAAGAATTGCATCCATAAGAGTGCTTTTGGCACTAGCTTCAATCTATAAGTTTATAATCCATCAAATGGATGTTAAAACTGTTTTCCTAAATGGAGAGTTAGATGAAGAGGTGTATATGAAACAACCTGAAGGATTTGTTATCAAAGGACAAGAACATAAAGTGTGTAAATTGATTAAATCCTTATACGGGTTAAAACAAGCACCCAAACAATGGATATAAAATAAATGAATCTAACAAGTGTATTTATAGTAAATTTCATAATGGAAATGGTGTTATGATTTGTTTATATGTGGATGATATGTTAATCTTTGGCACCAATTTAGATGAGGTGGAGAAAACTAAAACTTTCTTATCAAAAAATTTTGATATGAAAGATTTAGGTGAAACAGATGTGATTTTAGGAATTAAAATCATTAGAGATGGAGTAAATATTGGTTTATCTCAATCTCATTATATTGAGAAAGTGCTAAAGAAATTTGATCAATTTAATTGCAAACTTGTTTCTACTTCATTTGATCAAAATGTTAGTTTACAACCACATAAAGGATGCCCTGTGGCACAACTAGATTATTCAAAGGTAATCGGATGCTTGATGTATGCCATGACCTGTACCAGACCTGACATAGCATATGCTATAGGCAGATTAAGTCGATATACTAGCAATCTAAGTAAAGAACACTGGCAAGCTGTTAATAGAGTATTAAAATATTTAAAAGGAACAATTAACTATAGTTTAATCTATAGTGGATATCCTTCAGTTTTGGAAGGATATACAGATGCCAGTTGGGTAACTTATGTTGAGGATTATGCTTCCACAAGTGGATGGATCTTCAACCTTGGTGGAGGTGCAGTTTCTTGGGGATCAAAGAAACAAACTTGCATTGTCGACTCCACCATGGCTGCAGAGTTCATTGCCCTAGCTGCAGGTAGTAAAGAGGCATAATGACTAAGAAATTTGTTATATGAGATACCAATTTGGCCAAAGCCAATGGCACCGGTATCCATACATTGTGATAGTCAATCCACACTGTCCAAAGCATACAGTCAAGTATATAATGGAAAATCTAGACATATTGGTCTAAGACATAGCTATGTAAAGGATTTAATTTTAAATGGAGTAATATCCATAGTGTTCGTAAGAACTGAAAAGAATCTTGCAGATCCTTTGACGAAAGGTCTGACAAGGGACATGGTGTTGAAGACATCATTGGGGATGAGACTCAAGCCCATATCTAATTAATCATCAATGGTGGAAAGTCGACTCACACTTGAGTAACATCAAGTCTTGAGTTCAATGATAAAGTACACTATTAGAATGATTGCAAGTACTTGAATATAGATACATCCCAAAGATTGAAAGTACTTGGACCATAAGTGTAAAGTTGGAAGGTTGAGTTTTACTCTTAATAGAAATATAGCATAATTTTGCTGAAATACATATTATGGGTGTATTTCTGATATAGTCTACCTATGTGAGGATGAAGTGAGGCCGCTTCGAAGAGTTAAAGGGCTTGACTCTTAAATTCTCATGAAAAGGGTACATGACACAAGGCCTTCACAAATGTGTCATATGTATAATTCTTTCGATAGTACCGATATTTCATGTGTAAGTTGTGCACACTTGTTCTAATGAATAACTGGGTCAAAGCTTGTCTACCAATCTATTCGGGATAAGTGGAACCCATAGCTTACTAAGTAGTGGTTCAAATCGTAAGATAGCATTATCTGAAACCATGATATTTCCAAAATTATGGGACTAAATATATTTTGAAAATGGTGGGGGATTATGAGATATTTCCAAAATATTGGTAATATATGTATCTATAATTTGTTATACATAACATGATATCGTTGTTGGTGTAGTGGTTGTGTTCATTCTTTCCTAACATGCAGTCCTAAGTTCGATTACGCACTTTGCTTTCTTTTTGGAAATATTCCCTTTTGAAAAGGCACAACTGTTGATTTAAAATGAAAAGGTGCAAGGAGGAATTGAACCCGGGCCATGCGCGAACAAGCCTAACGTTTTGCCACCAGACCATTGCATAACTTCAGTTAATATATGAACGGTAATTATATATGACCCTTCGCAAACATTGGCAGAAGAAGAATTGCAACTCTTTCCCAAATGACATTATTTTCCTATAAATAGGGCTACTTTAGACATAATGCAAACAACGAATTCAAGTAATTGCCATCCATTTTCTTTCACTCATTCTCATATACTAAGTCAACTTATTCTTTTCTAATACATGAGAAAAGAATAGGTAACATTATTTTGTAACATACTATTGAGAGATATTCTTGGTGTGATAGTGCAAATCATATCAAGGTTTCCAAAGTACCCCGAAGGGGATTCGCTGGTAGTCTCATTTGCATCCGATTGGTGGGGGCGAATCGAACCTAAAGGATAGTGTAACAACACGCTTTGGAATTTGCTACATAGAATCTTCATCAACAACTTCACTATTAAAGTCTTGCAGCAATTGTCACCAACAAAGTTCCAACACAACTTGGTGATAATATAATGGAGAACAATTCCAATATATTATTTTTTCACATAGTTCCGTATGATTTTCCACATGTGGGTACAATGATGAAACTTAACGTATCTTTTAGTAACCAATTGCACTTTTTGAAGTGAGTCAGAGTGTAGCAAACCATTCTTAATTATTAGCCCTTCTTGCTAGAAAAGTTTAATACCCACCAAAAGTGCATGAATTTCTAACTGAAGCGCATTGGACATAATCATGTCATCTTGAATTGGACGGGATGATGGAACATACAGACTATGAAACACCTGCTAAGTTATATGCAATTGAAAAAATATGGAGCCTATGATAGTATATCTTACTAGTTGAGAGCCTTAGAAAATGAATGTGTTTCTCTCTACAATATCCATTTATTCTATATAGTGAGATAAGAAAGAAAACCAAACTCCTTAAGTAAAAGCAGTAACAAGTTAGGTATCTTTATGTCACTATGTCGCTGGCAAAGCAAAATGATAGTCATAATCTCTCAACATCATCATCAAAAAACGGGCGTTTGAGGAGCATTTACCCCTTTGTGTGACAACCCTGCCAAATAAAAAATTGCACATTTGCTGACAATTGTAACTTCCAAATCTAATTCCAAGCCTCTTGTGATGCTACATGTTGGTGTTGAGCTAGAAGCCAATGATATCATGGTTTAATAGTATATTTTCCATTCACACAAGCCTTCCACCCACAACTATCATCAACGGTGTCAACAAAGCATGACATCATTTGCCTTATTGCCACCACGAGTTCACGGGGACAAAATTAGTTAAAAGTTGTTCCTTCAACTATCTTCATATCAAACATACCTAATATTGAGACACAAATCTATAGTACTATACATTGTAGTACGAGCATGGATAAAGCAACTTTGAAGAGGGCCAACAATATCATGAAGAATATGACGTAATTTTTGAAGTAGAATATATATTATATCACAAGAATCGGAGTTTGAATTGAGGCCTTATAAAATTTTGAAGCAATATTAATTATATCAAGTAATCACTTAGATAAAATGTTAGTCTTAACAAAAAGAATATCTTTTTATATCAAATTTGCAATGAGAACTTTAATAACAATGATGTGGTGTGATTAATGTATTTTAAAAGATAATAAGTTATAGAAAGTCACACACAGAATTATCATGATTCACCTTTAACTTTGAGTTTTGTTCTATACCCACACCTTGTGAGATTTTCTTTTATTTAACCGAAAATAACATTCTCAATACTTTACATTTTTCTTTAGATCATTATTGAATTTAATACAACTTGTATTATTACAGTCACAATAAGCTTACATAATAAGTCTTAAAGACTTTACATAATTTCCCTCTCAACAATCACAAAGGAAAAACTTTGAGAGCTTTTACAATATAAGAATAAGAGTTTTGGTTCTTTGATAATGAAAACTAAAAGAAAAATTTGAGAAGCAAAGTTAAACAGTATCAACACACTTAGAAGTATTGATCACGAGTTTGAAGTGTAGAAAATGAAGTGTATACGATGAAAAAAAAAACTTTTGAAATATTTGTGAGGATAAAACAAGTAGATAATGGTGTTATAGCTTATGTTTTTACTCTTCAAGTGTTGTGGTCACTCTTACTTACAGTAAAGAGATCTTTAGATCCTTGTAGAAAAAGTGAGTTATTTCGCACACGAATCTATGTAAAAAAAAATCCCTTTAATGAGTTGTCTCCATTTTATGTATAAAACGAGAAGAACTTTATCTTTATGAACATATTATTCTTTTGTTTTTTGGAAAGAATAAGTTGGTGCGAAATCTTAATATTGAACCACCTCTATGTTGTTTACTGATCTTAGTATTTGAGCACATATTTCTAGCTTTTTAGTTTGATATTTTAAAAGCTTTTTATAGCTTAGAATAATTTTTTAGCTTGTTTCTAAACTTTTGGTGGAAATTGAATTATAATGTTATTATTTACATTTTGACCCTTGCTTGATCTATAGGTCATAACTTGAGCTCTGGATATCAGATTGACGCATACGAGCAGACGTTGAAAAGCTAAAAATCAGAGCTGCAACTTTTGTAATATGGACTTTTGTAATAATTTTAAATAACAGGTAACTTGTTTCTAAACCCTAAAATCCAAAATCTTGAACTATATATTGGGAGTTTTATTTCTTTTCTACGGGATGAAAATATTAGGATTCAAATTGCTACACGAAATAAACACTATTTATTTTAATTTCATGGAAGACTAATTTTATAAGATTAATCAACGAGTTCAGAGTTTCATCAACACCTTGAGATTCAGGTTACACTGTCAATTTCGTTTCATGATTATATCTCTATTTATTTAATTATATTGATATTCTGATTGCTTAAATTGAATTTTAATATGATCGATTAAATTCATTTGATAGAATTTGATTTCAATTTCTAATTTAATTGAATTATAATTTTGCGACGCTTGATCGTTAATTGTAATATTTTAATGATTGTAATGCTTAATCCAGTCAAAGAAACCAAATTCACATAGGATTCATTACGTTTGTTTGATCAATTCTATAATCAAATAAGAATAGAAATATGAATTAAATTAAACTCATTGATAGAATGTGTGATAAGTCTCAAACTCGAATCAGTGGATTAATTGTTTTGTTCATTTATTAAAACAAAAATCTAAAAAAAACCCTTTCTAATTTCAAGTTTCAATTTGGTTATTATTATTATATCAGAAGTCTTTGCGAAACGACTCAAGTTATTACCTTTATTTTATCAATTGTATGTGACTCGTGTGCAAAAATGAATCATTTACCGTAGCAATATGGAGATAGGAAAAAGTGATGAATGACACATGTACTTGCAAGTACTTGATTTTGTCATTTTGTGTTTTGCAAATGGTGAACAGACAAAACATTCTCTTCAAATCGTAAGTCATTTTTGGAATGTCAATGAAATAGTTGTTATGCTCTTATTAGTCTAAATAAAATCCATAAACAATATTTTCATCTTTGTTGGATGACTCAAAGCCTTTATGATATATTCCTTCGACATGGTACCATAAGAATGTTCTTCATTTTATTCTTTAGTCATATTTCTTCATAAAGGACATCTTAAATGCAATTTTCTTGAGACGGCTTCAATATCAAAGTTGATCCTTATCAATTATTGTGAATTGACTTTTGTGCATTTGCAGTAGCTTCAATATGTGAGAATATTTTTTGTCATGTTTTTCCAGCAAGCAGAACGTTCTCTATCATTTTTTAACCAACCAAAATGCCATTTGTTTGTTTTTGAGTGATAAGCTTGTTATTCTTAAGAGTAAATAGATTAAAATAAAATCAAATCTTGTCAAACTCTTAAAAAATCTAAAAGCTCATGTTATGTCACAAAATGATCATAACCTTAAAAACATAATAGAATATGTTTGTTATCTTTAAAACATCAAGTTGAGATTTTTCCTCAATAATCTGTTCACGAGAACCTTAGAGACAATGTTACAAGTCATATTGCATAAATTAGTAGGCCTAAACTCATTAAAGGAACAAGGATTGTCCACTTTAGGAATGAGTACCATAAGTGATTAAGCGACATGATATTCCATAAAACCTTTGTCAAAATCCTTGTCAACAAAAAGTCACACATCGTCTTCGATATCTTCCCAAAACATCTTGAAAAATAAAGGTTGAAATTGGTTTAGGTTAGGTGCCTTGTAAGACTTTACACTCAATAGAGCACTCTAAATCTCATATTTGGTAATACTATAATGAAGCACATGTATTTGTTACTCAGTTAAATGTTTAGTACAAACATGAGAGACACACTAAATTGTTCTTTTGTGGAAAAAACAAATACAAGTTTATAGAATTCAATGACTTCTTTCTACAAAACTATACAAGCATACGCACAAAAGCTTCAAAGGCACACTAGGCAGACGTTTTAGAGGCAGATACATACGCACAACAACGCGTGTAATAGTCAGAGTCTAAATGTTGTGTTAACTTCCTTTAACTTCACTTGACTCTGATGTCATTCTCTAATATCGTTTCCTCGTTCTATTTATTGCACAATGTAGTACCTCAATTTTTCTGACCAATTAAAAATAATTCTAAAAAATAGGTAAAAATATGTTTAATAAATATTTTGCACTAATTATTATTAAGTCTAAAAATCATCATTTATAAATATGGTCCAACTTTAAGTCTATATGAATTTCCATTATATTATATTTAACACTAAAAATAAAATAAATAACTAAAATAAAATAAAATAAATATTTTTTCCACTTTACTCCTTCCACACGTTTCCATCTTTTCTCATTTTCTTCTTTTTCTCTTTTCCTCTTTCCTCTCTTTCTTTTCTTTCTTTTTGCTTCCTTTTCTTCCTATCTCATGTTTCTTTCTTCTCAATTTATATAAAATAACTTTTTTTTCTTCTGTTTATCATATGCAACACCTCCTCCCCCTTATTTATTTATTTATTTATTTACTTACTTTTATTTTGTTTTTAATCTAATAAGGATATTATCTTCACCATTTGAAGACTCGACCAAAAAGAATAAGCTACACATTTTCCTAATCATCTCAGGTTGCTTAATTTTTGTTCTAAAATAATCAAAAAATCATAGCTCAAATTTCTATCATAAACACACATATTCATCACTTAACTCTATAAATTGAGAATGAAAATCACTAAAGAGGGGAAGGTTTTTTTTTATTGCTGAAGATCAAATATAGAAAGAAAAAAAAGGGTGAGGGGTAGAAGAGAAACAATATATTAAAGGAAGAAAATATAAGATATAAGGTATTTTAAATTATTTTAATATTAATATTATATATATATATATATTTTCTTTTTACTATTTCGATATATATACAAATAAAAACCATATTCATGTTCTTTAATTTTGTGTTCTGTTTATTTTTTTCTCTCTTCAATATTCAATATTAGAGACCGTAAACTCAAAACAAATGAATAAGATTGAAAATATTATAGAAAAATTAACAATAAATCAAAAGAGAAACAAACAAAAATTCAAACAAACCAAATACATAACCACACTTCTTTTTCTTCATTTTCTTTTCTTCTTCCTTTCCTTTTTTTCTTCCCTGGGATACGACTCCTACTGAGCTTAAAAAAAAATTCTTCAACAAATTTGGTGTAGAATTTTGAAAAGTAGTATATATATTACAATGAATTCTACAAAATTTAATGACAAACATAAGATAATAAAACAAAAAGCAGCATAATAGAGCATCGTGAAAAAATAAGTAGTAATTTTTTGTCAAAGAGTTGACATGTTTCTCAATATATTTTCAACCATTTTGCATTGAAATGTCAGTTTACATATATCAATCATTGTAATGTCAGTTTACAACCAATATAAACTACTAGATCAAAGAGCACATGAAAGACAACTTATACCATGATAAGAAACTACATCTTTAAAAGCCTTTCTATAATACAAATGACATTACTAAATAATAAAAGACAAATTACGTTATGACAAAATCTCAAATGATGTTTTAATGACAACAAACTTTAATAATGGAAGTTGTTATTAAACTTTTAGCACATAATACAATGTTATTTGTTTCCTCTTATGTATAAGTTGATTCTTCTTACTACATAAAGAAAGTATAGGAATCATCATAGAGTGAATGATGCATCTATTATACAGGTAGAAGATGTTTATTTGAAATTTCATATTTCTAAGAGTGTTGACTCATTAAGGACTTCGTGAAGACAATAAAATATGTAGTAAAAATACAATAAAGAAGAGTTTGAATTTATTTTTAAATCTTTTTCTTAATTTAAAAATAAGTTGAAAACTCCTTTTAAAAAACACAATGTTCATTATAATAGTTTTACAAAGTATATCAAGAAAAGACAAAGTTAGAGTTAAGAGAAAGAATATAGACACAATAATTTATCTTGATTCACCGTCCATCTGTTAGCTACATCTAGTTTCTCTAACCCAAAATATTTTTCTACTAAATCAATCTTATTTAATCTTCACAAACTTCTAACTTAAACAATCAAGCTCTTATAAAACACACTTACTCGAACTTCTAGCTTAATACAATTAAACTTTTGACCAACAACTTCCAAATTTCTATCTTAGTTTAGTTAAGTTATTGGCAACAACTTTCTCATTTGTACGATCAAGCTCTTGAGAAACTATAGTCACTACTACACCAAATTACAATATACAAAGTTACAACAAGAATAAATCTTCTTCAAAAAGAGTAAGATATTTGTGCTTAGTTTACTTGTGATTAATTTTATGATTAAAAATTTCGAATCCACAATATACTTCTTTTTTTATCTCTCTTTCTCTATTAGCAATGTGATGAAGAAGATGAATTTTTTTTCTAATGTATTTTCGATATTAGTTGCAGCTGAATGATATTAAGCATGACTTGTACTACCTAATAGTAACATGAACAACTAATATTAAATTCAAATTTTCTCAATTACTATTGTCGTTTTCTAAAGATTTTGACTATCTCATTCAAGACGGATAAGTGATTTCGAATAAGTGATTTTAGATGATCACTTTTGTTTTGATACTTTGCATAGTGTTTGTCGAGAAGATTTCAACCGGAGTATTGTTCTATCATATGAAGCACAATTGCTTTTGCGGTTCATTAACTTAATTTCAGATAATATTTTAGTCCTTTATTTTTTTCTTCTCGATTTGGTCATTTATTTAATTTTATTACAAAAATTCAAAAATATAAAGAATGAAAATATGAGTTTATTTAAAGATTTGAGTTATAGATTTAATGAAATTTATATTATTTTGAAGATGATAATTAATTTTATGAGTTTTGTTTGAAAAATTTGATGAATTTTTATTAAAAAAAAGAATAGCATTGTTAACATTTTAAACATAAAAGATTAATCCATTTACTTAAAATTAAATAAAGAATCCAATAAAAAAAAATAAAAATAAATGACTTAAGTGCTATATGAAATTAAATTAAGGGATTGCATAAATAATTATATTAAAAATTAGATTGCTTTGCATAAAAGTTTAAAACTTTTTTTTA
>JBBPBS010001012.1:1439222-1468845 GCA_037974835.1 Cicer judaicum
AAAAATTTACCATATATATTATTGATAGTATTATGATCATTATATATGTAGATTAAACGATAATAAATTTGGAGTTTTGCACTTAACATACATTTAAATTTGGGTCAACCTTTCTTATAAAAAAGAAAATATAGAGATTTTCATTTCCTATAATAATAATTAAAAGGAGTAAATAATAATAAATTTAATTTATATATACTGATAATATAAATTTTTCTACTCTTTCAAATAATTATTACCATAAAATCATTAAAAAAATTAATTTTAACTATAACTACTTACAAAATCATATAAATAAATAATTATAATTTATCAACGATATAAGACTTTATTTAAAAACTATATGGAAATTAATCTCATTAATATGAGTAATAGAAATATATATACAAATTATTTAATCACAGACCATTAAGATTTTGAACTTAAATAGATTAATTTAACTCAATCTTAAATTTGAGTTTGGTTATTATTTAATTAAAAAACGAGTTTTATTAATCAAGAAAAACACGAATAATTCATGAATAGTTGAATTGTTGTATAAATGCATTATCCATTATTTTATGTTAATTTAGACTTTAGAGCCAGTCCAACAACACGTTACGTTATGAGACTTAAAGTAAATTATTAGACGAAACTTTTTCAAAATTTAATAAATAAATTATTAATATTTTATTTAATAATTATAAAAAATTTCTTTAGTAGAATTATTGACATTTTAAAATGTATTTTTTATATATATTTTTTAAAATAAAATATTTCAACGGTTCTCCGACAACATCAAGAACTCACGTAAAATTTTCTATATTTTAGTTGGAAAAGAAAATAATATGTATACATTATACCAATCCAATAACTCAAGTTAGCAATATGTTCACCAATTGTCTCATGATTTTTCAATTTATAACTAATATTTCTCATACGATCAAAATGTTCATTTTTTGTCTCATAATTTTTCAATTTATAACTAATATTTCTTTCATCATTATTATTTTCATTAACTAATTTAATTGTATTAAAAAGAGTATTCAATAATTTGTAACAAAAATAAAATATTTTATATAATTTATATAAAATTTTATCAGGTTTAATTTTAAAAATATTAAAATGTGAAACATTTTTCTTTAATAAAAAAAAATTTAAAATATTTTTATTAAATAACTTTTTTTTTGTTTTTTAGGAGGCCTAGGTCACTCTAGTGACCTTATCTTTGACCGGCTCTCTTTAAACCGGAGCCATCTCATTATTATTACATTTGTTTAAAGTCCATCAATAAAATTCACACACTAAACATAAATAAAGAATAATATTTTCAATTTTGAAATTAGTTACATGATTTCAAATATTTTTATAATTATTATTTGAATTGTATTTACAAAATATTATTATTATTACTTTCTACTGGACTGCAATTTAATGTTTTTGTTTTTGACTAAAATTTAATTTTGTTTTTAGCATGCGATTTATTTAACTAAAATATGATATAATTTAAGGCAAAATAAAATGCTACTTGTAGTATTGATAAGATACAATAAAAATATTAGTAAAAAAGATATAATTAGAGTAGATTGATTTTAATGAGTATGTATGGTAAAATTATTTTAGATCGACAATCAATCATAACTAATTAATACATCAAATATTTATGTGCATTTTCTTAAGATATTTGTATTGTTTCGTCTACGAACAGAAAAATCATGCATATGTTTTATTATTTTCTACAAATAGGGCCATATTCTTATTTTATTTTTTTTGGGTACAAAGGGCCCTATTCTTCAATCTCAAATAGATTATAAATAGAAGGTTAATAAAAAAAAAAAAGAATTCCATGTCACGAAAATTTTGACTGGATTGCCTACGGAGCATCTAAACTTACCCCACAAAATAACACACGTGTCAATACCTAATTGGTTTGGGTGATGTTACAGTTTCATAATTTTCCATACAAGTTACTATACAGTGCAACGTGTACCCATACGTCTCATCAGTTGTAAGTTGTAGACAATACCACCCTTACAAAGCCCAAAACTGTGTGAAGGAAGCAAGCGCATGTATAAACTCAAAACAACGAGTTTTATTCTAATTCTAACAACGCAGATTTAATTAAATAAATTGTAAGAAAAACGGACAGAGAGAGAAAAAGGGGAAGAAAAAAAAAAAAAAACAACAGAGAGAGAAAAAGAGAGAGTGGTTCTTCACACTCTCGCATTTCATTTCTATAGATCAGATCCGAACATTTGAGATTTCTAGATCCAGTTTTATTTTCAATTCGCACCGGAATTTCCCATTCTCAATTTCAATTTAGTGCTTCTGGTGCAATTAGGTTTTTCGAGATCGAATGGCGTGTATCAAAGGGGTTAATCGATCGGCGTCGGTGGCGCTGGCGCCGGATGCACCGTATCTTGCTGCCGGTACCATGGCCGGCGCGGTTGATCTGTCTTTTAGCTCATCCGCTAATCTTGAGATATTCAAGTTAGATTTCCAGTCTGATGATCCTGAACTTCCTCTCGTCGCTGAATACCCTAGCTCTGATAGATTCAATAGACTATCGTGGGGGAGAAACGGTTCTTCGTCTGAAGATTTCGCTCTTGGTCTTGTTGCCGGTGGATTAGTTGATGGGAATATTGATCTCTGGAATCCTCTAACTCTGATCCGGTAATTGGACCTTTTTTTGTTCTCTCGCTCGGTTGCTTTTATTTTGTTATTGAGAATTGTTTGTGTTTTATGAATTGTGAAATGATTAGTAGTACGCTTCTGAATTCATGAATTGGAGATGCGATTAGGCATCAGTGATTCGGATAAGTAGAAATGTTTTATTTTTTCGGAGGGCGTGAATTGATCTTTATGCAAATCAAATTCAATTTGGAAGTGGCTGATATATATATATTTTTTTAAATATAATTTTGTTACAATTTTTGCACAGTGCTAAATGGTTTGGTATTTTGAGTCAGCAGATTTTTGGTCCATTTAAATATACCATTTTTCTACTGGTTGTTACGATTTGCATTTCCTTTTGCTTTTTAAAGCATCCTAGGACTAATATTAAAAGGAATGCACTGAAAAGAGCTGCTTAATAATCTCTTTTGTTAGACAGATATGATATTGCTTATTGTTTAGGTAGTCTTTTCTAATACTTTTACATTTGTTTATTATGTTATGAAAGTCATGAGATTGTCCAGCTATGTGTGTGCTAGTGCACTTGTCCTACATCGCCCCAAGTTTGTGAGAGTAATTATCTCTCGGAGTAACAAAATGCAAAAGAATAAAATGGGAGTGTGCTTTCTTGATGAATATATCAATATGGCCGAGTCCTGAATTTTGCACTCTTGTCTGCAGAATTCCTCTTATTTCATTGTGAAAACAATGTCATGCTATCCAGAATTTTAAGACACTTTTTCCTCTCAAATTTTCTAATTTGAGCAATAAGATAGATGGTGGTACCTTGTCTGTTGATGCAAGTGAAGGACAATCTTGGCTGCCATTTCTATCTAATCTATGCTAATTGCTAACTCAAAACCAAATTCCCCTCTAATTATAACCCTATAAAATGGTTGTCAGTTGTCATGAATATGGAGAAACACAGTAGTTTCTGTTTGAGTAAACAAATGAAGATTCTTTGCTAGCTTTATTTGGTTGGGTTTAGTTGTTGATAAAGTACTTGGTTATTTTGTATATGTAGGTTCATAGCTTGATTGATGTTATGATTTTAGTGTCACTTACAATTTTCTCAATGCCTTTCTGATAAATTTTCAGCTCGGAGGCAAGTGAAAGTTCTCTTGTTGGACACCTTGTACGGCATAAGGGACCGGTATGTTCTTCTTTGCTCTTATAAGCCAACCTGTCGAGTGTTAATTGTTCTTTGTTCTCTGGCATATATGTAGTGTTTGCCAGTGACATCATATCTTTTACATTCTTAAATTCCAGGTTCGTGGTCTTGAGTTTAATGTAATTGCACCTAATCTTCTTGCATCTGGGGCCGAGGATGGTGAAATTTGCATATGGGATTTGGCTAATCCTTCAGAGCCTACACATTTTCCACCGTTAAAGGTCAGAGATTTCTCCCTCGATGGTTTTTAGTACACCCCCTCTTATGATGGATTAATATGTTCTTAATCTTCAAATATATGGTTCTATAATTTGATAATTTTACACATATAGTGCATATGATCACTGTGCAGGGTAGTGGCTCTGCTTCCCAGGGGGAAGTTTCATTCTTATCTTGGAATAGTAAAGTGCAACACATATTAGCATCCACTTCATATAATGGGACCACTGGTGAGGAAGGGATTAAATTTAACCTTCATATTTTGTTCTCATTGTTGTATTGTTCATTGGATTGATAATTTTTTATTTTTATTTTTTATAATTTATAATTTTGGTTTTATTCTCCAGTTGTCTGGGACCTAAAGAAGCAAAAGCCAGTGATAAGGTAACTTGATCATCTCTTGCCTTTTGTTTTTAAAAAAGTCTGATTTGTATTGCCAAAAAGAACTCATTGTCACCTTATATGTCCTATGTGAAATTACAGCTTTGCAGATTCAACTAGACGGCGATGCTCAGTTTTGCAGTGGAATCCTGATGTTGCTACACAACTTGTTGTTGCATCAGATGAAGATGGATCTCCTAATTTAAGGGTATAGTCACTGCAGATTGGATGTTTATTTATAAGCTAAGATATTGTATATTGACTTTATAAGAACATATTGATGCAGCTTTGGGATATGAGGAATATAATGGCACCATTAAAAGAGTTTAAGGGGCATACTAGAGGTAATGACACCCATTCATTTATTTATGATTTTTTGTCATCTCTCTTTGCCTTAGTTGTCATTATCAATGCTACCTTTTCTTTTTGTTATATTCTTCTTATTCACCCTCCAGGAATCCATCAAACATTTTAGAAACAAATGAGTAACTAGTAGTTGTAAGAAATAATTAAAATCCAACGGTTGTAAATCCCTAATTTGTGTGAATTGCGTATCACAAGGGAGGGTGATAGAGAGTGCTAGGAAGCATAAATTCAACACAGAACACATGTATATTACATGGGCGTGGAGGTGTAGCAAACTTTAGATATTTTAGGACATGACGTAGCTTGGCTATGGTAAAAAGTATACGGTATAATGTTTGTATAAAAGCATGATGTTCTCTTCCCTATGATTTTTAGCGGCGGTAATTTTATTTATATTTTTTTGTTACATATGGTATTATTCTCTTAATACTGTATTTTCTGACTCTTGCTTATGATGAACTGCAAGATTATTGGTTGTTGCTGTTAAATTAATGTGAAGATGGATGTTGCATGTTTTACTTTTATGATTTATAAGCTGTCTGGATCTTAATTTTATATTTCTTTTAGCTTTTACTGTGAAGCTACACAGTCTCCACTGTTATAAGTTTATCTGACTTTATTATATTGTGCCCGAATCTCTGATATTAGGAGTAATTGCAATGTCATGGTGTCCCAATGATAGCTCTTATTTGCTTACCTGTGGCAAAGATAGCCGAACCATATGCTGGGACACTATTTCTGGAGAGGTGGTGTTTAGTTTTCTTTTACTGCTTTCATATTCATTTTGAAGAATTTCAAAATTTCTTGATTTGGTTAGATTTTTTTATTTATAGGACATTTGTTTAATAGTAACACTTTTTCTTTTTTGCTTGGGGGTGGGCACAGATTGCCTATGAATTGCCAGCTGGAACCAACTGGAACTTTGATCTGCATTGGTATTCTAAGATACCCGGAGTAATATCAGCATCTTCCTTTGATGGAAAAATTGGTATATACAATATTAAGGTACATAAATATACTTTGGAGGGTTTCTTATTTTTAGTTGGGTGAGATCGAATTTTGTTTTGCAAATATGTGCAAGTATACTTTAACTATTCATTTTGAGAGTAATTAGCAAGGAATGATGTAATGCAGTGATGAGGAAAACGAAATACTAGACTAGCTATATTGATTTTTTTTTTGCCTGATTATTATTGTTCACAAGTTTAATAGATAGTAGTTATTATGGCATATGTTGAAGTAGTCTGACAATGGGTACAATGAATTAATATTTTATTCTGCAAGCAAATTTTTTAAAATAACCAATTTCATGTTGTCCCTCCTAAAACAATTCTGTTTGTAATATCAAGTTAGTGCATATCTTTTGCTGCATCTCATCGTTTATCACTTTAATCATGCTATAAGTTGTAAGATAATTAGTTCTTTTTCAAGTTATAGATAGACATTACACTGATCTCCAAAATTATAAATTCCATCTGATTAGTAAAATTCTTGGTTTTTCCTGTCTTTTCCATTTAATTATTGACTTCTGACTATAAATTAGACTTCCACTTTTGTGAGCACAGTGTTCCTTAAATCATATCTATCAGTTTTCATGTATATACTTAGGTTATATTGTTATTTTAAATTTTGCATAGAATTTAGGGCTTCATATATGTAATTTTTTCCTTTTAGTAGACGAAGAAGAAGCCAAGGAAGAAATGGTATAAGCGAGTAGAATAGGTTATGCTTATTTCGACCTTTTTATGTTTTAGGCATATTCTGCTTTCCATATTCCTTCCTGGAGATCTCCTTACTGGCCATATTATTATTATTATTATTATTATTATTATCATTATTATTATTATTATTATTTTTATAATAGTAACATTTTCTATTATCTGCAGGGTTGCCGTCAAAATGCTTCTGGAGAGAGTGATTTTGGTGCAGGTGAGGCTTTCATTTTTTATTTCTATTGAATTAGTTACTATCATATTTACTTTATTATAAATCATTTGCATGTGCCATGCTCATTCTATGTAGATTTTGTTTACGAGCATTTGGTGGTGTATGCTTGTTTTGGTTTTAAGAGGCAAAATTTACTGTTCTTTATGCATGACTTGGTATCAGATATTTTGGGAATCTCTGAATGAAATATGTCTTTTCTGTACAGCACCTCTGAGGGCTCCAAAATGGTATAAACGCCCTGCTGGTGTGTCTTTTGGCTTTGGAGGTAAACTTGTGTCATTTCGTCCCGGTGCTTCTGCTTCAGGATCTCCTGCTGGGGCTTCAGAGGCAAGATTTTATTACTTAGATTATATTTGTTTGGCCAAGTTCCTTAACCTTTCAGTTGAATTCATCCTATTTGTAATTTTCCAGGTTTATGTGCATAGCTTGGTCACTGAAGACGGTCTGGTGAGTCGTTCATCTGAATTTGAAGCTGCTATACAAAATGGGGAAAGAACGTTATTAAGGGTTCTATGTGATAAAAAGTCTCAGGAATCAGAGTAAGTTCTATCCATAAAGCACAACACTGCTCCATATTGTTTGCTTTTGATTGTTAGCCTAACAACAAGGCTGTGGCTCTTGCATATGTTGAGTGTTTTTTAATTGTTATGGCAGATCTGAGGAGGAAAGGGAAACATGGGGCTTTTTGAAGGTTATGTTTGAAGATGATGGAACTGCAAGAACAAAACTTCTCACACACCTTGGTTTCAATGTACCTAGTGAAGTAAAAGACATAGTTAGTGATGATCTTTCCCAGGAAGTAAATGCTCTTGGACTTGAGGACACATCTGTTAATAACGTAGAACATGTGGATACTAATGAAACAAATATTTTCTCTTCTGACAATGGGGAGGATTTCTTTAACAATCTTCCCAGTCCTAAAGCTGATACTCCTCCATCTACGGCTGCAAGCAACTTTGCTGTTCCTGATAATGCAAATGGTGCGGAGAAAATCGAAGAGGATGTGGAAGTGGAAGAGAGCAGTGATTCTTCGTTTGATGACAGTGTTCAGCGTGCTTTAGTTGTTGGGGACTACAAGGGGGCAGTTTCTCAATGCATATCTGCTAATAAATGGTCTGATGCTTTAGTTATTGCTCATGTTGGTAGTACCTCCTTGTGGGAAAGTACCCGGGATCAATACCTTAAGAAGATCCGATCTCCATACTTAAAGGTAGTTGATATTTATTTTATACACTCGATTTAAATTTTATATCCAACAAAAATTCTGTCAAATTCCTACCAGATATATATTTGTGTACATATCTTTCATTTGTGGTTCATTTCCATTTCCAGGTTGTATCAGCAATGGTGAGCAATGATCTCTTGAGCCTTGTGAACACCAGGCCTTTAAAATTCTGGAAAGAAACCCTTGCTCTTCTTTGCAGTGTAAGTCTCATTTGTCTTTACTGCTGGTCTAACTGTGTTTTCGGTTAATTTTTAAAGTATGGTCATCATATTAATCTTCCTATAATTCTTAAATTGATTAAAAGAGAATATAGAGTTACCTAATGAATATTTTTCTAGTGTTCAGAATCACTTGCTATCCTTTATTTTCCCCTGGGATTCTCTTAAAAGTTATTGTTAATTTATGGTCATGTTTTTAATTACTGCATCTTAAAAGCATGCATCAATTTCCTGATCTGGATTGGAAAAAGAAATCTTCATTGGATGTATAAACAAGCTCAAGTATGCGAGAGACCTGGATAATTTATCTTCTGTTTTGATCTAATTCACAGATGTCTTAGCTGCTATAGTTCCCATATTTCCCTTGTGTCCTCCTTGTTGTTCAGCACATGCTACTGCTTCTTGTAACCAATGTTATCAATGGCAGATTAAAGTCTGCCATATAAACATGGCATTGCGGCCTATGGTGGATATTATAGGCGTTGCTGCCTAATCGCGGTTCACAACAACTTCTGTAATTTGAAACCTCTTTGCCACTGCCTCCCACAAATTCCTAATTGCTGGGGTTCTTACTACGAAAAGTTGGAGTCTGTCTGCTTGGGTGGTGGTTCATCCAGCCAGCCAGTTAGCCACTCCTGCCACACCATTGCTTGTTTTTCCAGGTTTCCTTCACTGTCTCAGGCACTCAGCATCCCAACCCACACAATGCATATCGGTGCTTCTGCTATTTTCCAGAGATGTGACCAGCTGGTCTATATACTGCCATTTCTTCCTTGACTGTCTCTCTACTCACAGAAACACCTGTTCCTCTTTCTGCTGCTCTCTTTATCTTCTTTGTTTTTCCTCAGGTTGTTGTCTGCCTTCACTGCTTCATATTTGCCTATTTTCTGATTGTCAGAAAAGTGTCCCAAATATTTTTTTTTTGACACACCTTAGACACTCCTTGAACATTTCTATGGGAGTTAAAGATGTGTCGAAGTAGTGATTCATCAATAAAGGGTTGAAGACAGTTACACTTGATTACATCTTGTTTAGCTTTTCGGTATAATAAATGGACGAATGAAGGTGAAAAATTATCATATTCTGTATAAGAACTTTTCTGCAATGAAATAAATTGCTCAATTTATATCTTTTAAGGATAATGTTCATATTATATTTAATTATAATAAATAAATAATTATATATGTATCAGTGTCGGTGTCTTATATTTTCTGAAAGTAGCAGTGTTGACGTGCCAGAGTTTGCGTTTCATAGGTTATGAACCTAGTTTAATGTTGTGATTGAGAGGTTATTTTCTTCATCTATTATAATTTTTGTGCATATATGTGTGTATATGTATATTTTTTTTCCCTATTAGTAGGATCTTACTCTGCACTACAACCCTCGAGTTATGATTTTTCAACCCCCTCCCGATCTTGCGTAGCCTCTCAATTTTCACAACGTTGTACTCCGCCATCCATCTTGGCTGCCATGGTCGAGTTTCAACACTGGCCAACTCCTATTCACAAACTAATTTAATTCACTCTTTTGACTGCGTTGTCTTCATACTGTTGTTGCTACCAATTGTCATATTGAAGTAGTGAAATCTAATACCATGATGCAACATGTGGATAATTTATCTTCTGTTTTTTTGGCTTATGATTGGATAAAGTTCCAAAACTAGATTTTTTCTAAGTATAAACTAGAAACTCCATAATGGAACATAAATTTGGATGATTGGGTATTTATATAGTACACTCGTATAATTCTTGTTATAACTTATTAACAGTTTGCTCAGAGAGATGAATGGACTGTGCTCTGTGACACACTTGCTTCAAAACTTATGGGGGCTGGCAATACATTAGCTGCAACTCTTTGTTATATATGTGCTGGAAATATTGATAAAACAGTTGAAATTTGGTCAAGGAACCTGTCCGATGAGCATGAAGCGAAATCTTATGTTGACCTTCTTCAGGTAAGATTGTTACTCTTATTTGGATTTGTAAATATGTATAATATAAAAAAACTTGCACTTACACATATTACAGCTTGATAACTGACAATTTTTATGTTGTTAGGATTTGATGGAAAAAACTATTGTCCTTGCCTTGGCAACTGGGCAGAAGCGGTTTAGTGCCTCTCTATGCAAGCTTGTTGAGAAATATGCTGAAATTTTAGCAAGTCAAGGGTTGCTGACCACAGCAATGGAGTATCTCAAACTTTTGGGTTCTGAAGAACTTTCAACTGAACTTATGATTTTGAAGGACCGTATTTCACTGTCTACGGAACCTGGTAAACTTTTTCTTGGATTCTATATGAAATTGTTAAAAAAAGATAGGAAAAATGATAAAAATGCTGTTTATTAGCAATTGACTCTTCACATGGCCACTTCTGGTCATTGAATACTTTCAAGTACTAGCCTTTTTCTGTATTTTATTCTAGTGGAATAGCATTACCATTATAATTGCATACGACATAGGGATAGTTCTATGTTGCTGTCATAACACGTTTAACATTATATACCCAACCCTATTTCCCTTTGTTTTTATGGTGTAAGGGAGGGTTACTACAAAAATTTGTAAAAAAGATATTTGGTAGTCATTGCTGGTTTCTGGAAGTCTCAACTACTCAAGTGATTACTTATTGACCACTCTTTGGACATTGTTAATAACTAGTGGAGTGACTAATGGTTCATATACCGAGTAATTTACCAAATCATTTTTGGTGAATTTCTTATTTTAATTAAAATAATTCAGTATAAATCACATCTGCCATGTAGAACTGCAGTTCACTTCAGATGTTTTCATTTGGTGGAGGAACATGATCATTTTGATTTGAAGGACTTTTGATTCAAGAAGTCTATGTTCATGGTTTTGTTAGTTAATTAATCATTTTGTTATGACTTCAGCTGTCTAGTGTTTCTTTTATTGTTCAGTGTTTGAAGCTTTCTGCACACTTATATTTTCTTCACTTGTTTTTCCTTTTCTAATTATAATTACAGAGAAAGACTTAAAAACCACTGCTTTCGAAAATTCTCAATCACAAAGTGGATCCTTTTATGGTGCTGATAATTCCAATTATAACATAAATTATTACCAGGTAGTTACTTTAACTTTGTTCTTTATTAATTATTTTGTTTGGTGCTAAGCATAGTGTTTCTGCAATTCGAAACTATACCTTTCAATCTCTGTTGGTCAGGATTCAGTGTCCCCTCAAGTGCAGCAGGGTATTTCTGGAGTTCAATATTCTGAAAGCTATCAACAGTCGTTTGATCCTAGATATGGAAGTGGATATGGTGCTCCTGCTCCACACCAGCAACCCCAACAACCTAATTTGTTTGTTCCATCTCAGGCTACTCAGACACCCCAAGCTCCCCAGGTAATTATCATATAAATTTTAAATAAAGGAACGGTTATTGCACATGCAGATGATATTTATGGAGTTAGTATTCAGTTGTCAATGGGTTGTCACCCTTAGGTTTGTTGGGAAAACAGAATGTGAACGTACATATAGTTTAAGTTGCATTAACTACTGATGAAAAGACATCAAGCAATTGCAAGCAGAGGCCAAATTTCATCTGATGCATATTTTTCTCTTTTAAAAAATCTTTGGCCAAATTAATTCTGAAGTGGATGTATTTTTAGAGTGGGAAAGTTGCCTCAGCAATTGCATTAATTACAGTCCACAGAGTATAATTGTTAAGATGATTGTGGACAGTTGTCAGTTTATTTATTGTCGACTGCAAAATGTCGCATATATCTAGTGTATTAATTTTGATTCTGAACGTTTGGTTTTGAAGTGCAAATAGGTTTTGGGATTTAAGTGCAAACTCAAGCAGTGGCATTCATATTATTGAGTTACTACAAGTACATTTAAACTTTCTTGTATGCTAAAACATGTATATTAGGGTATGAACTATGAGGTGTTTTTGCTTTATTTTTTATTTTGGCAAGGCACAATGGAAGAAAGCTCATGCACTGGCTCACTTTCATTATAATTTCGCGGGCTTTTCTAGCAAATCCTGCTTGTATAAAAAATTTATTTTATGTATTAGTTTTATATTTTAAATACTTTTATAACAGTTACTGTGATATAGTGCGAGGTACAGTTTATAGGTTTGTGTGATATGGATGTTATATTCTAAAAAAAATTTGAGTTAGTAGTTATTGATATTTTTCTAGCTTGCATTAATTTTTTTATTTCTTTCTCTTGTAGCTGAACTTCTCAAATACTTCTGTGGCACCACCTCCCTTGAAAACTTTTGATCCACAAACTCCTCCTTTGCTTAAAAATGTGGAGCAATATCAGCAGCCTACATTGGGCTCTCAATTGTATAATGTCAGTTAATTTTTAATTTTGAATTTGATATTATCCAGTACTTTTGACTACTCGCTGCTTATAAAATGATTTTCTGTATTTCAGACAAACTCCAATCCACCTTACCAGCCTACAAATCCTCCTTACCAGCCTACCAATCCACCTTACCAGCCTGCACCTTCTGCTCCATCACCAATGAACCTGGGTCATGGCCAGAACTTACCACAAGTTGTGGCACCTACCTTGAATCCAATGGGATTCATGCCAATCTCTGGTCCTGCTGGGGTCCCAAAACCTGGGGTGGGATCAATGCAACCTCCCAGTCCTCCTCAACCACAACCTGTGCAACCGGCTGCTGCACCGGCAGCTCCGCCACCTACTGTGCAGACTGCTGATACTTTAAAAGTACCTGGTAATATTCTGTTTCAGCAACTAAGGATTTTTCTAAGACTAACTAAATTTGCTGGTGTTTATTTTATCAGTCAGAAGGCTTATGTCTCAAATTATGCAACTTATTTCGTTTATCCTATGTTCCTTGTGTCCGGTTCCCTCTTGGTATTTTTTTTCATATATGCTTTTATTATGTCAGTGCACCAAACACCCATTGTCTCAACATTGACAAGACTTTTCAATGAGACATCGGAAGCACTTGGAGGTTCACGTGCAAACCCAGCAAAGAGGCGGGAGATAGACGACAACTCAAAGAAACTTGGTGGGTTGTTTGCAAAGTTGAACAGTGGAGACATCTCCAAAAATGCTGCTGATAAGCTCCTTCAGCTTTGTCAGGCGTTAGACAATGGTGATTTTGGTACTGCCCTTCAAATTCAGGTAAGTCAACTGAAATTGCAAATTCTGTCATCAACCTAATTATGTCATTACCATGCATCAAACTTAATCTTAACTGTTCTACTTACATGTTGCAGGTGCTTCTTACTACTACTGAATGGGATGAATGCCAGTCCTGGTTAGGTTCACTTAAGCGAATGATCAAAACAAGGCAGAGCGTGAGACTAAGTTAAAAAGTTACAGATTTTGTTTTGCTGATTTTGGAGAATTTTCATGTGATTAGTATCTCTTGAAGTAGTGATTGCGGATACTCTCATCATTGTCCAAAAGACTACTGCCTCTAGATTGCAGGTGCAGGGTTTTGATTTTAATGGACTTCTACCATTTCTAGCAGTGTCTGCAACTTTCACATCGACTGTTATTAAAAGCTGTTACCTTAAGTAGTTTTCAGGAAATGATCAGAAAACGTTCAGCACATTGTTTCACAACCAATATTTGTAATATGGAGAAGTGTTTTGTTTGTTTGTTTTCTCAAATTTCAGATGGTTTTTTCGTCACCACACCCCTATGGTACCAATGGTGATGCTCCAAGCTGTTCTAGTCCGTTATATAGATTGATGTTTCATTTTCGTTGAAAGAGTTTTTGTATCACACTAGTCATATAAGTATTGATTTAATTGCCAACCAATTGAATAATGTAGCAGCATGTTTATTTAATCGTTAATCCTTTAATTTCTCTAAGCTGTATATGTATGTAATTTAGATAAACAGATCCCCTGCAATGACTGTGTGACAGTTATTGCGTTCGACCGTTCAATCTCAATCAATGGTTGAAATGATTTATAACTGATTTTGTGAATGTGTGATTTGCATTGTTCGATCTAAAATTAATAGTCAGAGATCGTCTATTGCTTGTAACTGCATCATTCCCTACAACCTACAATAGAGGATCTGGGGTCCGTGATTTAGATTCACAATTTCTATAGGCTTGACTACGATTATCCATAAATGCAGATTATTTATGGATCTGAATAATTTCATTTCTGGTGATTTAAGGAATGACATAATATTTGGATAAGAGTATAGTAGAATAAGATTGAAACGGTTTGTCCCAAAAACTCAAATTGTCGATGCCTGTTCCCGAATGGAACTCCCTTTTAAACTTAATTCTGTAATTGAACCTTTTAACTTAGTGCATTTCTTTAACTGAACTAATTGAAATGGACAATTGTAAAGTTGCAGCAATGATCATCTTTTCGATTGTTCATTTTAATTGGATAAATAATTTAAATTTGGTTATAAAAATGATAGCTTCTTACCCATGTCCAATGTCATCTGATCGGTTCAGAGGTGTATTTTGGAGACTTTTGAGAACATAGGGGTGGAAAAGAACAATAAAATTCTGGATAAATGAAATTAGAATTGCAATCCAGTCTATACATGCTCTTATTGGATCCTGATACTCAATCACTTGGATATTCTAACTAAAGTCATGGACTAGATGATATGATATTCATCGTCTTTCTCAGTCGTTGACTGTAAGATTGTTTTGTAAGTAATTATCTTATTGAAACTGTCTAGTTTTTTGTTTTTTGTTTTTAAATAAAGGAGCCAATAGCTCAAGACAAACTAGAACTTATGGAACAAAACTCCAACAAAGTTTCCCATATGGGACAGAAATAAAGTTAGTAACATCATTAAAAATTCTTAATTGAGAATCTATACTACTTCATATGTAGCTGCTACTTGATTTGCTTCACGAAAACATGAGTCCACTGAACGTTGTCCCAACCTCCTAAATTTGAGCCATAAGAGTATAGTAACAATTGGATTGCAAAACTCCATCCTAGATCATATTGATAGCTATAAGAGCATGGCTCTCCATCAACATTCTTCACTCTATAATGATTAGCAAGCACAAGGCTAAGGTAAATACCCCAAAACTCCGCCACCACGAAGCAACAACTTCCCACATTATGCGAAAAAGCTAAAATGAAATTACCGTAACTTTCACGAATAACACCACCATACGCCATTGAGCCATTTGAGTGAGAAAACACACCATCACAATTCACCTTTAACCAGCTAGCTAGTGGAGGACACCATTAAATTAACCCTTCATGGATCAAAGTCACCAATACCATCATTCAAGTTTATCCCTCTACCACAAGTGGTTTTCTCTACAATCTATTTGACCGATTGATGATCACGTCCTGATGGGAACTCGAACTACCATTGAAAATATACTCATTCGTTTTACACCATAAATTATCAAGGGTAACTGCAAATAGAATATTCAAAACTCTTGGAAGAATATTGACCCATTAACCAACCATGAGTATCATTGCAAAGTATGAAAGATTGATCAATGTCAAATGAACCCCATGCGCCACCAAAGAAGCACGATGACGATATTTAAGGGCATGAATCATAGTTTCAAGACTCAGAAAACAAAGAGCAAGAACTAGTCCGGGTCATATGACGATGCAATGAACATCATTAGCAAGAATGGATTGTTGAGCAACTCTCCAAAGAAAAGTTCTAATCCTTTTAGGGGTCATACATCTCTAAATCTGTTTGAAAATCGAATGAGGAAAGGGTCTATGAGTATTCAGAAGATTAAGATAAATATGTTTAGAAGAAAAAGTACCATTAACTGAAGTGTCCCACACTAGATCATCACAAGTTATCGGTAAAGGTGGCATCATTTTAATAACTGTATTAGCAATGTTCAGCAAAAGCCTTTGTTGCATCAAATTCACATTCCAAATTCCTTCCAAAAAAAGCACATCTTTCACATGCATGAACCCTCTTTTAGGTAAAGAAGAGGTTCTATACTTACATTTGACCAACATCCATAACCCACTTATTCTGCAAAGGTATATTGAATTACCATTTCTTATCAATCTGATCACAAATTGATCTAGGAATGCTGCATAGTGTAAAAGGGGAGGGTCGATAACAAAGATTTTGTGTGTGATTCCATCGACAAAGGATAAATTTCTCATCTTCCACGAGCTAAGCCTCGTATCCATTTTGTCAAGGTGTCTCTATTCACCCTTTGATGAAGAAAGGGGACCCTAAGGTATTTACCTAAATCTTCTCTTCTAAAAGTTAAAGCCTTAGTGATTTGAATCTGAATATTCCAATGAATATTATTTAAAATTAACATTCTAGAGCGAATAACTTTTTGTGCAATAACGTTGTTTTCACAAATATGACAATGCGAAACAAAAGTACTATGAGTAGACATGAGTTTTTGAGCCAAAAGCTTAGTGACCACTTTACAAGAGAGATTGAAAAGGTTAATCAGATACAAATCTTTAACATTACAAACATCAATTTTGCTTCCCACACCCCTCATTTTACTTCCCACACCCTCAAATTGTTTTAAAACCCAAAATACACTTCCCTCTTTATTCAATTAACTCAACATTTCTAACTTCATCATCTTCATTAACCTACACCTTCATCTCCTTCATCTTCAATCATCTACATTCTTCAATCTCATCAATCATTTTCAACCCTAAACCCAATATAATATTCAATCATCTTGAACACCATCTTCAATCAATCAAGTAAGCAATTGTTGTTTTTCGTTTTTGAGTTAACTCTCTTCATTTTGGAATTCTGGGTTTAACTCTCAACATTTTTTAATGAATGGTTGCTTTTGAATGAAGATGTTTTCTAGGTTTAGGGGTGTTTTCTGGGTTTGATAGTATTTTTAGGTGATGAACGTGAACTCAGATCACGTACAATGATGGAGTTCAAATACGTGAACTGAAATCAAATACGTGAACTCAGATCACGTAGGTTGACGTGAACTTAGCTCACGTAGGTTGATGGAGTTCACGTACGTGAACATAGTTCATGTAAATAGATATAGTTCACGTAGACTGATGAAGTTCACGTAAGTTGATGGTTTTTTTTGTGGAGTTCACGTAAGTTGATGGTTTTTATGTGGAGTTCATGTACGTGAACTCAGTTCATGTAAGTTGATGGTTTTTGTGGAGTTCACGTACGTGAACTCAATTCACATAGGTTGATGGTGTTGTTATGTTGCTGGACTTGCATAAATGTTATATTGTTATGTTGTTTTGATAATGATTATGATTTGTTTATGCAAAAATGGTGCGGACAATGTTTACTGATATAGAGGGTCGTGTTATACTCGACGAAGGGACTGATGGTCGTCGTGTTAGACTAACTGCTTCTGCACAGGCTCACCGTGCTCAGCTTGAATTGCGTGAACAATGAAGATTACAGAAACAACAAGCAGAACAGGCGCAAGCAGAACAGGTCCAAGCGGATGAGGTCCAACCTGAAGAGGTCCATGCGGATAAGGCCCAACCTGAAGCAGATGACATATATATTGGTGGTTCGGTTGACAGGTCTGTCTTAAGGACGTATGGGGATCATGTTGCGACACGACTATAGAACGGCGTGGTAAATATTTGAATCAAATTAAATATTTAATATTAGTTAATGTGTTTGAACTTATATTTGTTCGGTTAATTTATTTCAGGATCGCAAAGAGTTAAGGGTTTTTAGCAATGGAAAAAAATTAAAAAGAAGCTTTCATTGAAAATCAAGAGGTTGAGGAACTTGTTAAAAGTTCCGGTTTATATACATTGCTAAAATACAGTTACGAGATGATCAACAAAGGTCTAATTTCTGCCTTTGTCGAGAGATGGCATCGTGACACCAACAACTTTCATCTTCCAATTGGGGAGATGACCATTACTTTGGACGATGTCTCTTCGCTGCTGCATATACCCATAACTGGTGCATTCTTTAGCGTTAATATATTTAATAAAGATGACGCTGCAAAATTATTGGGTGAGCTCCTTGGGGTTAGTCTGTTTGCAAAATTATTGTGGACATTGCAATTGTATTTTGTCTCTTACTTGACCAAGATATTAAGGTGTCACCTAAAAATGTGCAGTTGCCACTAGTTCTCTTCCTCTCAAGTTTATCTCCAACATAGTTAGAATCACAATATCCATTAAATTTGTACTTAGTAGATTTCTTGTAGAACAAGGTATGGTTGGTAGTGCCTTTTAGGTATCTGGGGATTCTCTTAACAACAGATAAATGTAATTCAGTAGGGTTAACTTGAACTCTTGCACATTAAATATGATGTCAAATTTGGAAGCGAAAAGGTACGGTAGGGATCTTATCATTCTTCTATAGAGTTTTTGGACAATTTTTTTTTCCCCCGCCTAAATCATTTTTTTTTCAAGTGAACAAGTAGGGTGCATTGGTGTAGCCATAGGTTTGCAATCACTCATCTTAAATTTCCTAAGAAGCTCTTTTGTATATTTAGTTTGATGAATGTATATATCTTTTTAACTTTGCTGGATTTGCATCTCTAAGAAGAACTTAAGTTTTCCCATCATACTCAATTGAAATATAAGCTGCATCAATTTAGAAAATTCTTGGCAAAAAGTGGTATTAGTAGATCCAAAAATAATGTCATCAGCATAAATTGAAATAATAAGAATGTTATCTAAAGAGTGTATTATCAACTTGTCCTCTTTCAAAATTATTTTTAAGTAAAAAGTTACTAAGTCTATCATACCATGCCCTAGGTGCTTGTTTTAGATCATACATAGATTTCCTAAGTTTAAAAACATGATTTGGAAATTTAGAACTTTCAAAACTTGGGGGTTGTTTAACATAAACTTCTTCACTTATATAATCATTTAGAAAAACACTTTTAACATCCATTTGAAATAATGTAATGATATTATTTGCAAGAAAAGACAGTAGAATACAAATAGCTTTTAACCTAGCAACTAGAGTAAATGTCTCAGTGTAATCAATGTCATCTTGCTGATTGTAGCCTTGTGCGACAAGTCTTGCCTTATTTCTAACCACTTCACCTTTTTCATTTAACTGGTTTCTAAAAACCCACTAAGTTCCAATAATGTTCTTCTTTTGTCTATATACTAGATCTCAAACATCATTCCTCTTAAATTCTTGAGAACCTACAAAATACTTATCTATCTTTGATTTTGAAGATCAAGTTTCTTGTTATCACAGTAAACATAATATCAGACAATAATTAAATTTGAAGAAAGATATCACCTATATGTTAACAATTTCAGTTTCACTATGAAAACCCTCTTAGTTCTTCTTTTCTAGTTTTCAGATTCTGAGTTTGCATATTCTCTGATTCGAAAGTCTGGATGAAGGGATTTAAATTCCCATCTAGATTTGTAGTCTTGATGAACTTGATTGGAGTGTTCAAAGAAGTCTCTTAATTATGACTTTTAATCTACCATTTGTGTTTCTGCTGATGTATCGAGTTTCTATGATGGTAATTCTGATTCTTCTGGTAGTTCTAGTTCTGTTGATATGTGTGATTTCTCTGTCAGTTTTGAGTCTGTTGATACTCCATATATTTCTGGTTCATCATATGGTTCTGGTTTTGGTTCTTATAGACATTGTGTTGATTATTCCTTCTTCCACCATAGTCAGTTGGCTTCTGTTTGTTAGATCTTGGAACATAGACAATTTTGCCTTCATATATTGCAAGCATCTATTGACTAGGCACCATGACTGGGGTTTTAATTTGGTTGCTTAGAACATCTACAACATAAATAATTTTATCTTTTGGTACCCAAATCTGGTTGGGTCATGGTTTGTTAGATCTTAAAGATTTCTTGTCTTTCCATGTAGTTAGCATATGACAAGATATTTTAGTGTGACATTTCTTATAGCAAATAGTATATGAATCATCAGAGGAAACAAACTTATATTTAGTTACTTTTTCTTGAAATCATATTCCTCTTTTATCATTCTTACTAACCCCATAAATCATACATGCATACTTTCTTCCTTCCATATCATTATCAAGAAAATATTTAAATGCATCTTCATACTTATCAGAGTTACATGTGGTATTTTTAATTGACGTTGAACAATAATTACTTTTCAGAGTTAGATTTTCAACCTTAAGTTCAACATTATTAGTTTACAAATTTGCATTCTCTATTTTAAGTTTAGTAATATCATTTTTCAGAGTTGCATTATATGTGTTAAGTACAATAATATATGTTTTCAGAGTTGCATTTTCTGTTTTAACTTAAGCACTATGATTCTTTAAAACATTAACTTTTTCAGTTAGATTTGTATTTTCTTTCCTAAGTTTTTTTTCTTTCAATTTTAAAGACAATTTGTGATTCTTATTTAAAAAATCATTTATAGCAGTAATTAAATCAGATCGAGTTAAATCAGAATCTGTGTAGGATCCAGATTCAGAGTTGGTAGGAGCCATTAGAGCCAAATCTGCCAGCTCTTCATCTTCTTCTATCTAGAACAACTCATACTTTTTGACTAGAAGGTTGACTTTTGCTTCTTGAACTTGCTTACTTCCTTTATAGGTTAGAATCAAACTATCATAAATACTCTTTGTTGGTGCGCTTATCAAACTCCTTTAAAGTGAGTGCATTTATCATGAATATTCTAGACTTTTGATGCATCTTGTACATCTTCTTTTGATCAACATTCATCTCCTTTCTTGGAATTTCAATACCATCACTATTCTTCATAGCACTATAATCATCTTCCACCAAGTTCCAAAGTTCAGGATCTTGTGAAATAAAGAAGCTTCTCAACATGTCCTTCCAATACTCAAAATGTTGTCCATCAAATAGAGGTGGTCTGTTGATGTTTCCTTCAACAACTTCTTCATTGAATCCAAACATTTTGAATCCTTGGATCTTTTCTCAAACAATGTAAAGTGTTCAACCTTGATACTGAGCTCTGATGCCAATTAAAGGTGTAAAGACAAGAAGAGAGTTGAATTGTGTTGCTAAAGTTGATAACTTTTTGCTAATTTGATTAAGGTTGGTTGATTTTTATGAATTACTCAAATAAGAAGCAATCGAATTTAGAAGCAACAAACAATGAAAATATAAATAATTTGACACATAACTTTATCCTGGTTCACCACTTACTTGACTACATCCAGTCCCTTCATTCATAAGGCTTTAATCCATTAAATCAAATACCTTGAATTACAAAGCACTTAACCCTCCAAGCCAATCTTCCCAAACAGACTGACAACCCCAAACTTTTGAGAAACTAACCACCTTCACCCTACAAAATTTGGTGTCAACAATAAGACCTATCACTAATTTTTCCATGAAGTTACATAGCAGATAACAACCATCCTATTATGATCTCAACGACCACCTTTGTAATAATAACAACATATGTGACTCCAGTCACTCTATAAATAGGAGATTCACCCCAAGTGTTTCACACATTACACTTTGTCTTACTTTTAAATCAATGTCTTTGCATGTAAACCCTTCATTTGGATTCAAAATGTACGAGAAGAAAAAGTGGGGACTAAAGCTTTTCCGCAGCAAGAAAACGTGACCACCATTAGAACTTGAAGAAATTTACCCAGACTTTAAGATTCCACCACCATGGTTGTCACGAGAAGTAGAGCTTTTTTAGAGCCATCACAAGGAGAACCAAGTCAACAAAACCATGAGGTTAACATTCAAAATGGTGGGCCATTCGTCCGAACTTGCCACTTTTAAGACAACCCAATAAAGATAGATTATCTCCTTGATAACACTTTTTGTCTCAATGAAAGACCAATGTTGAGAGATTTAGGCATCGAGACCCATCGTCATCTCAACAACATAGCAAAAATAAGAGAATGACAAAAGATACCATGGACTAGTTAAAGGCCCAAATCAGGAGGTTGAAAAAGAAAGTATTGTTGATCGTAGAAAATCAAAAAAAATTCATCAGTGATTGACGACAACGTCGCCAATTCAGAGCTAGGAAGTGAAGCTTCTTCCCGTGTTGCTCATAAGAGGAAAAGAGTGAATGGGGGTGTGACATAACTCTCATTCACAAATGAAATCAATAAATAACCAATACCCATAAGAATTCGCTTGCTAACTAAGGAATATGATGGGAAGGTAGACCCATATGAACACCTTACTTCTTTCAATACTAGGGTGGAAATTCAAAGAATTCTAACTTGTATTGTCTTCCCATGAACCTTAAAGAGATCTGGTCTCATGTGGTTCTCCCTCATTCCCAAAATACATGTCAAATCTTAGAAGCAATTAGCATCCAAACATCCCTAAATCCTAAACCCTAAATCCTAAACCCTAAGAATCTCAACGTGTTTAATTGGTTTCATGAATAAGCCAAAAAATTCTCTTAGCTCGTTCATGGATTTCTTCAATGATGAGACATCTCTTATCAAGAATTTTAACGATGTTGTAGCTATACATGCTCTAGCAATGGGTCTAAATCTAGGACCATTTTTTGATTCACTAGCATGAACACCTTATGAGACACTCGATGAACTCAGAACAAGAGAACATGGATACATAGCTATAGAAGAAGTAGCTACAAAAAAAAAAAAGGATTACATAAGGTCTCTTCACAGCGACCAAGATTGAAGTCGAGGAAAAAGTGATCGAGGAAAAGACAGATGAAATGAGTACTTCACCCGCTTCACTACACTGATAAAGAGGCCTAGAAGGATCTTTAAAGTTACATACGACTCCAATTTAATCAATCTACCTTGGCAAAGAGAGTTTAAACCTAATGTAGATACAAGAGTATATTGTGAGTACCACAAAATACACAAATATTCTACTAATGATTGCCATTGATTGAATTTCAATATCAAAAAGTTGATATATGTGAGAAATCTACAAAAGCATGTGGATGGAAAAGACCTCCACGAAGATTCGACAAGATCTCGACCTCAATGGAGAAGCTCTGGATCACCGAATCCTCATAGAAACTATCTTACATACTCTTACATATTTCCCCAAGCCCATGTAGGTTTGGAACAATTTTAATTTTCCATCTCACATTCATTTTATGAGCATGATATGCATAATTGGATCAAAATAATTGTGGTTGCCAATTAAAGTTCTCTTTTTCTAATTTTTTGTTGGATGATCTGAAAATCTTGTGAAGAAACATTTAATGATAATAATCACTCTCTTTGAATTAATACTTTTTTTCACTCTATTGAGAAGGCTTTTAGAGGTTCTGATAAAGCCCTTAACCCCTAAACTTGTTTCTTGGCACTTTTCCCCAAAGATTGTAATTAAGGTAAATGTTGATGACAATTTCATCGGTAATCTAAACAATCCGATTTTGGTGAACATTAGAGAAAATCAACTGGAGGTTGGATTACATGTTTTGTAGGAAGTTTTTGTTTAACTTCTAATATTAATATTAAGCTTCAAGCCATTTCTCAGAGTCTTGATATTGCTTGTAAAAAAAATAGTAAAATATGAATCTTTTTTGTTAATTAAATTTTCTTTTAAGGCGTAAAACAATTGTGTAGCGACTTTGCGCTTAAATCGGTCATTGCAATTAGACGTGGGCAAAGTTTAATTCTGAATTAGAACTGTTTGAAAATAGAACTGAACTAATTTTAATTTTAAAAAAAATTGAATTGAACCAATTTTCAGTTCAAAAAACTGAACTGAATTGTTTTATAAACTCGTAAACCGGTTTATTACTTTGACTCAAACCAAACTGGTTTAACATTAGTTTTTTTTGTTCATATAGACCAAATTTTATATGATTACCCCTAATTACTTCTAAAAAACAATTTTGGTTCTAGTTTTTCGAACTAAAAACTAGTTTGATTCAATTTTTTTGAACAGAAAAATAGTTCAATTTGGTTTTTTTGAACCGAAAATCGGTTCGATTCTAGTTTTAAAAAATCAATTCGTAAACAGTTTAGTTCTCAATTTTTATAAACAAGTTCAGTACAAAAATAGTTCGCCAGAGGCGGTCCAACATATTATGAGGCCTAAAGCAAAATTATGAGATAGAGCATTTTCAACGTTAATAAATAAATTATTAATATTTTATTTAAAATTTATCTTTCGCACTTTTTCTATGCAAAATTATTTATCAAATCGTTGTAATCGATTTCATTTATCTAATTTTTTCAATCGATAATAAAAGCCAATTCATTTAATCTTTCTTGTAACATAGTTGATTATAGATAAGATTTAATTTATTTGAGTTTCAAAAAGCTTCTTTTTGTCGAAACGCCAGTTATATGAATTGTTTCTATAAGCAATTTATGTATTTGGAAAAGAATCTAACTTTCTTATATAATTAAGTATGTCAATTGATGTGTCATTCTCTACTTGAATTATCTCTCTTAGAATTTTAAATTCTACAAATAAATTTAATTCATCAATGTCTAATTTGTTCTTATCTTTTAAAGAATGTTCAAGTTTAATGTAATTTTATTTTAATTTTTTGTTATCCAAATGATTTTAATTTCTCAGTAATAAATAGAAAATGAAAAATATCTATATACAATTTAAATTATTTAAATCTAATATGAAATGAGTTAATTGATATTTAGAAAAACAGTATCTTTAATATCTTGCTTTTTAGTGAAAATCAATACCACTCCAACTATACGCTATGATCTTCATCATAAATAGTTGCATCATTATATATGATTTTAATTGACTACAATCAATATAAATATAAATTTAATTATGCAAAAAATTGGAAATTAAAAATTTTAATAATGATTATGCTAAAAATTGAAAATTAAAATTTGTTAGAGGCCTTCTTTTGTTTATGTGTATAGTTGTTGGGAGTTTAAAAAGTTTTTATAATATATTATTGGGTCTATGTGTAAAAATTAAAATTAAATTTTTTGTAAAGGTCTTCTTTTACTTATGTGTACAGTTGTTTGTTGGAAATTTAAAAAAAATTTATAATATATTATTGATATTGTATAAAAATTAAAATAAAATAAAAAATTGTTGGTGAGACCTAAAGCAAAGGCTTTAGGTGCCTCTTCTTTGGATCAATAGCTTCAGTTCAGTTCAATAGTTTGATTCTATTTTTAATTTTTTTTAATTTAAATAGTTAAAGATAGTTAAAATATTTGATGTTTTAAAGTACATATTTGAATCTATGATATTACTCTTCCAATCGTATTTGAGTGCATTTGGTTATGCGATCAGTAAAATTAATTTTGAGTAAATTGATTTTGTAAAATAAATTTTAATTAATAGTGAGTTAAATTTAAAATAATATATATTTAAATGAAAGTGTATTCATCAATAAATTTAAATATAAAATTTATATTTAAACTAAAAATTTAAAAATATTAATTTCAACTTAAAATTAATTTAAAAAAAAGTAATTTTAAAAATAAAATCAATTATATTCGATAGATACTAATCGTATTAAAATTAATTTTAATTTTAGCCTCTCTAAAATTAATACCAAGCCTGAAAAAGAAGACAAACTAAGAAGTACAATGAACCTTGAGAAATTCAAAAAAGAGATATATGAAAGGAAACTTGTCAGCTGTAAAGCCTAAATTTACGGAAAGGAATATAGATTTTCATCTTTACGGAAAACAGTTAAAAAGTAAAAGACAATAACTTTCTTGTAGTTAATAAATATTTCTTGGATTATGAAGCTAACACTTTAGTCGGTCTCTTCCTATTTGTCTTCACAGTTGAAAGCCATTGTCTGACCGAACGAGGATAACTCCATGTCTGTGTAGTCACTTTCTTGGTTAACAATTTTGAATTTAGAAATATTCATCTATAAACAAAAGTATGTAAAAAAAATTAATGTATCCAAATTTAAATTAAATTAAAAGTTTACATCTTCGTTGGCATGTTATGTCATAAACTTAAGATAAATTAAACAAGACAAAGACATTTTGAATTTATTTTTAGTTTAGGAATTTTTTTTAATATTGTAAATATGACTGAAAAAATAATTCAAAAATGACATTTTATTTTTAATAGTATCTAAAATTATTTGCATAATAATTTTATTAAATATAAAATCTTATTTAATTCAAAATTTAAAATTTAAACGATAATTAAACAATTTTTTTAAGATAAAGACTAAAACTGTTTTTAAAATAATTTTATAAAAATTAAAAAAATTAAAAACGAAATTATGATATTTTATAGGACAAAAAAGCATTTGACCGTTTTATTTTATTTTATATTCCTCAGTTAACAATAGATGGCCAAATTAAATATGAAAAAACATATAAATCGACAATAGAATGCACTGAAGATTTATTGTTTACATCACTTTTAGTGAATGGTGTGGAATCATTGAATATCTAGTTGTAACATATATAAGTTAATTACAACTATATTATATCATTCAATAGAAGTATTATTAATATAATTTGTTGAAAATTCTATTACATACATTTATATATGAATCAATGCTTCTTTTGTGACTAAATCAATAAATGTTAGTAGAGACAATATTGAGCTTTGTATCATGATATAATAAAAGCTACACTTATAACATCCAATTTGTAGTCTCAGATCAGTTCATCTATTTTGTATTAGGACTGAATATCCTTTTCTTAAAGCCCTTGCCTGCGAATCATAAATTTATTTATAAGGTAAGTTTGGCAGTTTAAGAGAACAGAGGATGAGATGAATTTGAAAGAAAAAAAGAAAAGGATAAAGTGGAAAGAATTGAAGACTTTTAGAAGGAGATAATTTGGAAGTTTATTTTATTTCATAATATAATTTTTTTTTAATTCAAAAAACTCAAAAACTGTACTGGAAGAGGATTTTTAGAAATTTTGATAAATTCTTCAAACTCAATATTTGTTGGTATAGTACTCTCAATATTAAAAATATATTAATTATAAATATTTATTTTTCATTTTTTATAAAATACTCTCTAAAAAGGTATGATAAATTTCAATATAATTTTTGAATTATCTCAAATTGGGGAGATAGGATTATAAAGAAAAATAAACTACGAAATTTATCAAACAGTTCTCTTTTTCTAGTTATAAGTCGCCATTTGAAATGGCGACTTCCTTAAGTAAGTCCAAGTTTCAAATATCAATTTCTTGAAGAATTTTTTAAAATAAAATCAATTTTTTTTTCAATTTTTATTGAAATAATAAAAATAATATATATATATAATTCATAAAATACATAAATAAAAAATTTATATTACAATAAATTACATAATTTATTCATAAAAAATATCACAAATTTTAAAAAAATTACGATAAAATTAATGTCGAAGGTGGCCTCCAGTACCACATTGCCGAGGTTTTCTCACACGTACGAGATTTTGACGACACCTTGGTACATTACGAGTTTCTTCTTCTTCTTGATCTTCGTCTTCTTGTTGTTGAGGATGTATAGGAGGAAGTGTTGCAGAAGAACTACTTTCACCTTGAGTCCAGTTGGATATTTGATTCAATGGAGTATATTCATTCTCAAAGCTTGAAATTTGAAAGTTTTGTTGATACATATTATTCAATAACTGGGTAGCTGACATGTACAAGGTTGTTAGTGTATTTAACATCTACAAAGAAGAGTCTTCACATATATCTAATGAAGGATATTGGCCCACATATAAAGGTGAAACATTGTATCACAATCCTCAAATGCAGAGAATTAAACAAGGGCGTCCAAATAGTACCCATATTAGAACTGAAATGGACGTTAAAGAAAAAGTATCAAGAAAATGTGGACTGTGTCGGTTAACTGGTCATACTCGAAAATATTGTACAAATGTTACAGTCAGCTCTAGTTGATCTATGTAATTTTTTTTTAAAATCCTTTAAGAAATCGTCATTTGGAATTTGAGTTTTCTTTAAAGGAGTCGCCATTCTAAATGATGACTTTTAACTAAAAAAAAAAAATGTAGTTTGGTATTTAAGTTTCAAAATGGAGTAGTTTGATAAAACAAAAAATCAAAAAAGGGTTATTTAAAAAAAATCTGGATTTTGGAGGATTTTAAAGGACATCGATAAATTCTCCAAATCCAATCTATTACGTTATTATACTCTTAATATTAAAAATATATTGATCATAAATATTAATTTATCAGTTTCTACAAAATTATTCTCTTATAAAATATGTAAAATATTGTTATTTTGTCCTTACTTCCTTCCCCTTAAGGCCCTCCCTCCCCTCCAAACTCTCAACTAATGCTTTATAAATACTCAATCCGTTAAGATAAGGTCTATTCAGGGTGCTTGCGACTTTTAACATTCTGATTTTAAGTCAAATTCAAAACCGAAACATGTTCATGTAAAATGATATTGAGTTGATTTTTTTATTTAATTTCAAAATAGTTTTTATGTAAAATTAAAACAACAAAAAAATAGGTTTTATAATTTAGGTTTTTGTTTTAAAATTTACATGATACCATTAGTAGGCATAAGCACCACTCCAACAACCGCCGACCACCGCCACCATCACCAACCACTCACTTTCGACTACGCCACTACCACATACCACTTCTCATCACCAACCATCAACCACTAACTAATCGTCGTCGATCACAATTTATCACCACCACTACCTTCCCACCATCTATGAACACCACCTCCACCACCCACCATCGATCTCCCACCCACCTGTAACCACCATATCCTATCAACGACCCACTTACTATCGATCATCATTGACCAACACCACGACCACCCACTTTTAACAATTGTTGTCATCATCACCGACTATCCACCATCTTACATCATCGTCCACCACTATAGTCGTCGTGGGGAACAAAACAAATACATATTATGCTTGCAAGTATACAATAGCTTTAGGAGAACAAGTTAACAAATTGTCACTTAAAATTAAAATAAATGACCAACTCAAAAAAAATATAAAAGACTAAAACGTTATTTGAAATTAAATTAAAGGACCGCATATATAATTTAACATAAGAGTTATGCTATATTAACAAGTGTCAAATAATATTTGTTAAGAAAATCAAAATAAAAAAGAATTATGTTAAAAAGAATTTTTTTTTAACTTCCAAAAATACAATTTCTAATATATTTTTATCATAATTGTTTAATAAGTGTTTTAAAAACTTTTGTTACTATTTTCCAATAATTAATTAAAAAACTAATAAATCGTATAATGTCGTATTACATGAGTTTGTGATTGCAAATAACTTTTGATGGTTAAAAATCAGAAAAAAGTATCTAACTTTAAAAACGGAAATTCACATTAACTTTGTCTCTATTTTTATCTCTTATACTTGTCTCTCATTTTTAATATTTTTTTAAATCGAGTATTAATCTTTGAGCCGGATAGAATCAAAATGGAAGATAAAACTCTCTCAAGAGATTTAATAATGTTGTATTTCAAAAATTGTATTTAAACTCAAAATATCTAATAAGTTGAAAGAAATCCTTACCATCTCAACTAAGTACTTTTAGTATTTTTTTTTTTTAATTTCTTAGAAAGTGGCCTTAAAACACTTGTTAGCATTTTTCTATTTTAATTGTATTATTTATTTAATATTATGGAAAAAATTTAATTGTATTATTTATTTAATATTATGGTACTA
>JBBPBS010001012.1:1479967-1491002 GCA_037974835.1 Cicer judaicum
TTAAAAATATTTATTTTATTTTATAAATACATTTTTATTTTATTTATTTATTTAATCTCATACTAAATATTAAATGATTATTTTATTTTATTTATTTATTTTCTATTCATTTCATTTTTTTATAAATCAAACAAAGTGTAAAAAATATAGACATTAAATTGTCTCAATTTTCAGACAAGAAAACTTGTTCCATGTTATTTTTCGCAAGACTAAAGTTATTTTTATTTTTTTATGAATAATAAATTAAATTTAATAATTTTTTCAAGAACTAATATATATTTTCTCTCATTAAATTTTAAAATTTTGTCACCTAAATAAAATTTATCCCATAAATTTTTTAAATTGTCTCATTCAAATAAACTTTATCCCATCTAATTTTTTCAAAAAAATTAAAAGTTATTTGAATTTTTAAGTACTAAAATTGGGTCTAACAATTTTCTAGAAAAATAAAATAAATTTGTGGATTAATTTTTGTTAAAGTGTAACTTATATCAGTTAAACTTAGATAGAAAAACAATTTTATAAGATATCTGATCAAACCTGAAATATATTGTGTTGGCTTTCCACCGTAATTGGTTTTGGTGGTGGTGAAATAAGTAGGATGTCGAACGGTGGAAAGGTGTCTTTCAAAGTCACTCTCACTTCCGATCCAAAGCTACCCTTCAAAGTGTACGTCATTTCTCTCGTTTTTATTGCATCGTTGTCAAATATTCTAATTTTCTCTTTTCACGATTTCAGGTTCAGCGTTCCTGAAGCTGCACCTTTCACAGCCGTTCTCAAATTTGCAGCCGAAGAATTCAAGGTTCCTCCACAGACAAGCGCTATTATCACCAATGGTAATTTCTTTTATCATCTCAAATTGCAAATTTATTGTTTTTTTATAAAATTATTATTATTATTATTAATGTGATTTTTGATAGATTAAACTTTTTGAATTTATTATCGAACGGACTTCCAGGGAGATTGATTCATCTATATTGCCCTTATTGCTAAGGAATTGATTAGGGTGTTGTAATATTTGTTTGAAATGGTTTATTTACTGATTGACTATGATTATGATGTTATGAACTTATTAGGGTTAACTTGACGATAGAGTTTTAGATTTTAAAAACTCATAGAAAGAGAAGAAAATTGAAAAAAAGAAAATAGTTTTTAAAATAATTACTTCAACAGTGAAATTTGTTTTGAAATGTTATCTAAATTTTGGATTTTGTATATGAGTAGAATTGTGGTTTTGTGTTATCACTGTCGAAATGTATATTTAAGTTTAATATGTGTAGGTCACACGCTAACCAAAGGGAATGTGTCATGTAGATCGATATGTCACGTAGATTAGTATGTGTTGAGTGTTTCATAGATTGACATTTGTAGAGTGCATCATGTAGATTGATATAAGTATAGAGACTAAAATTTATTTTACTAATTATTTTAATTATTAAAATTGTACTTTTTTTTATTAGAGACCTAATTTTAAAGATTAAACTTTGTTGTAAGGATGGAAAGAACATCGTGATTCATAGGATCGTTAAAACTTTTAGTTAGATCTCTGATTGTCCTGAATTTTTTTAAATATTGATCTGTTGTACAGCTGAATGTTTTAATGTTCCATTCTTTAGGATGTCTTGTTTCTCGAAAAAGTAGTGTATAAATCTAACTGTATCTTTCTTTTCCCTAGACGTTACTGTCATCTCTAGATTGGTATGTCAATTTCTGTATACATGTCATTTTTTATTTTTGCATTTGTACACTTTTGAAACTTGATAATGACTAAACTAGGTATGCTGTTTATTTTGTTTGATTTATGACTTAACTTGCTTCTCTGTGGGCAGAAAGAGAGATACTAAGGTTATTTCTTGTTGTAATTCATAATTCAATATAAACAATTCTAGATTACAGATTAAACCTAAACAAGAAATTCCATTCTTTCAATGAGTTAATATAGGCAACTTCTATTGAAATCTTTAGGGTACAATTACATTCCGTTTCCCTACCAGATGATCAATCATGCTTCTTTTTCACTGTTTTGAATAATTATGCTCCCCTCCTTAAGAGATGAATATGTGTTGATCTTTAGTCATTCATAATGTAAATGAACCTTTTAAGCAGCAATCAATAACTATGTATGTCTTTCTTAGTGGCATTTTTCCTCTCTTAGTGATTCTCAATGTCTCTGACCAGCCGTTTATAAACACTTCTACTGTTGACTTTGGAATTTTAGAAGATGAGATTAAGTTTTGAACACTCTTTACTATCACCTTTGCAGCTTCACTCAAAATCTGCGTTTCATCTTTTATGGTACCAAACTCAATAGTAGGGGTTAAAAATTAGGCAACTGTTGTGACAGTGTTACAGAGAAAAATTGTCACTGAAAGATTCTAAGGGGTAACTCTAGTTAGTTAGTTAGTTAGTTAGTCAATCAATTAGTGGGCTTAGAGGGCATTCGCTCAATTAATAAATCAGCTTGGGATTACAGAGAGACCAGGTTCTCTCAAAAAATGTGAGTGTATCATCCATTCATTTCAATACAGAGTTCTTTCTTTTTCTTCTTTTCTATCATATTCATTCACAAAAATGTAATACATTAATATATGAAGGATGAGTATAATATAATATTTTCGAAATAAAAGAGAGGAATAGAACCACTCTATTTAAGCATTCTTCATGGACGGAGAGTGTAATTTACCTGAAAGTTCATTTCTTATTTGTAAAATGTGGTGCAATTTCACTCCATTGTGTTTCATGGTATTGACATTTGTGCTTTAACTTAATAATTTTCTGAATTGGTGCCAATGTTGTCTACTGATGGGAAACTAGATAGGCCCAGTAACCTAGTAGATGAATATGTATTGGTGGGCTTGAAGCATGACAAGCCTAGAGTGTGGAGAGTTTATGAAAGGAAAAGGAAGAAAAAGAAAGGGGATGCTGTCAGTGTGGCAGTTAGTTAGGATATTCCACTATAGTAACAGTGGATGGAAGGGAATGGAAGGAATCGTATGATGATTGTATTTTGTTAGGAACCTAGTAAAAGAAAATGTTTTCTGAAATCAAGGAAGTTCTTAACTACTAAAACATCAAGGCGGTGTTTAGTTAATTGTTTGGTTTTGTAACAATGAGGGTTGGCTTAACTGGTAGGATCAAATAGTGTGGCAGATGCAATTCTTGCTGGTTGTTGTCAATTGGTAGGTATAAAAGCCCCTGATTGGCACTGTGCCTTGTGGCATGTCTTGATCTTTGCACAGGAAAACTCCTTCCCCATAAATTACCATAACTAAAAAAGAGGGTTCAATGACGTTAATTAACGAGGAGGATGTCTTAGTGGGCTTGAGTAATGAGACGCCCAAAACATGGAGAGTGTATGAGAAGAGAAAGAAGAAAGAAAGTCAGGAAAAAAATGTGAGTGTTACAGTATTCCCAAATAAAGAGGATGAGTGGCGGGAATGGTAGAATTAACTAATCATTAAATCAGTACCATTACTGTAAGGCAGTGAGAGAATAACCATTTTCTCTGGAATTGTATTTCATTTTCCATATTCCATCATCATCAATAATAATCATTCATCCATATCAGTGTTCTATCTCAACTTTAATATTTCTGCTATATCGTTAATGAATCTATTGGACGAACAGTATTTTTGGAGGTAATCCTAGTGCATTGCGTAAGTACAAGGGATTTTTGTGGGTGTTTAAATAATTGATCCCTGTCTCACAATGTTTGTCGATTAAGATTTTTGCACATATTAATAAATGCAATAATTAGAAGAAAAAGAGAAGTCATTTTATCAAATTACCCATCTTAACTATTGGTCGATTTTTCGTATTATCAATGTGAAGTGTAATAATGCTTTGGAAGCTGTGTATATAATAATCATTGAAGTGTAGTGTAGGAAAATAATAGTTAAAGTTACATTAGACAATTTGTTTTGCTAAAGTGACACTTATTGTGAGATGGAGGGAGTTTATCTATATGTTGAACACACAATGCAAGAGAGGGAGATAGTTTACTCTATTCTTTCATATTTATGTTGTAGTATTATGAAATGCAGATTTGCTATAACTCTTACTTGTTACTATGCTTGCAGATGGTGTTGGGATAAATCCTCAACAGAGTGCAGGTATATCCTTGGATGGTTTTCTGTTTGTGTCTGCTTTTTTATTTTCGTTGTGCTCACTAACATGTTTGCATACCATTTCTATTTTCATACATTGCATACCTTTATTGAAGTTTGTTAAAACATTCATCATATTTTCCCGATCAAAGATGTTCTGTTACAAGTTTTGTTCTAAAAATCTTATTTTAGATCATTAATTTTCTTCTAAAAATCTTATTTTAGATAATTTTACCAGCAACCAAAAACAAGTAGAATGTTGCATTCTCAGTTTTTTTTTTCTTTGTGATTTGATTAAATTTCTGGGATTGGAATAATCTGATATTCTGTTCCAACATTTTGATATTGGTTTTGGTGCTATCCTTCAAATGGTTTGTTATGTTCTCTAATGCAGTTTATGGATTCCTTTTATAAGCTATATAAATGTTTATCTAACATGCTATGTTGTGACACTTCTGCAGGAAATGTCTTCCTTAAGCACGGTTCAGAACTTCGTCTGATTCCACGTGATAGAGTTGGTGCATCTGAGTCTGAGTTGTTATTAGAAGTCCGAGTTTGACCACTTTATCTATCTATCTATATTGACTGTTGTAGTTGAATAAACACCAGTACTATATTGATATCCATGTAATAAACAAAGTTTCGTCAATAATGAATAGCCTCCACCTCCACCCATTGCGAGTATGTTTGTAACGGAGGATTGTGCAAGATTATTCAGCAAATGGCTTTGTAATGGAAATAGGGGAAAATATATCATCTAGCTATTCTCAAATATTATAATTTGTAATGGAAACAGGGGGATGATATAGCTATTCCTTAACATGTCTTTCTAATTCGTTGTTAAAGTTTTACACTTCGTGGAACTATATCCAACCAACGAACCTACCATTTTCCTTCCCAGATGAGAGCATAACCAAGACATGTTGTGACTCAATACTAGAGCATATACTCCTTTTTTTATAAAAGTAGGAATGATTAAGATGGTAGTTTAGGAAAAGTGCAGAGACATTGCCATATCCTGACAATAATATATATATTTTGTGAAACTAACCAAATCAAGAGATAGACATAGGAATAATATGGATGGAGATAAAGAGAGAAGAGAAGAGAAAAGAAAAGAGAAGATGAAAGAGCTAATAGTGTTATTTTTTTGATATATGTTATTTTATTTTTATTAAAACTAGATGCTAACCAACGTGTTATGTAAGTATATTTTTATTTATACAATTTAAGTGAATTTAAAAAAAATTAATATGAACTTTTAAGTTTCAATTATCCAATGATCTATAATTAAGTAGTTATATCAATAATATACATACAATTGTAATTTATAATAGAGAAGTACCATTGTTAGGCGAATGACTTGAATAAATGAAATAACATATTAATATTGAGATTAATGTATATGCCAAATGTTGAAGTAATGTATTTGATAATTGAAATTAAGAGATACACTCAATTGATATACAATCAAGATACAAATATATTTACTTTATTGCTGAAATTATAAATATTTAAAGTGAAATAGTTAAAAATACATTCTTGTATTCTTGATTTTAAGTTTTTCATATTTTTCTGGATTGGCCATGAAACTAGGCAATGAAAATTGTCATGATGAGCACAAAGCTAACAAAAATTAGAAAAGTCCGAACTTCAAGCGATAATGCATAGTAAGAAAAAATTTGAGCTAGTTTGCTTAATTGGGTGCCAACATAGAAAGGATTTACGATGTTACAATGGTTTCATTACGAGCTAGTTTGCTTTTAAAAACTTTACATTTATTGAACAAGCATAAATAAATAGATAAATAAATGAATAAATACATGGTAAAGTAATTAATAAATAAATAATTAAGTAAATAAATATAGAATTAGGAAAAGCTACGGCTGGGTATAATGGCTTATGATCTGAAGATTTTTAAATAAATAAGTACGTATATTAATAAATAAACAATAAATAAGTAAATAAATAAATAACAAAATAAATAATAAATAATTAAGTAAGTAAATGAATAAATAAATAGTAAAATAAATGATAAATAAATAAATAAATAAATAAGTAAATGAATAATTAAATAATAAAATGAATTAATAAAAATTTACTAATAAATAAATACGCAAATTAATAAATAAATAATAAATAAATAATAATTAAATAAATAAATAACAAAATAAATAATAAAATAAATAAGTAATTGAGTAAATAAATAATAAAATGAATGATAAATAAATAAATATTAAATAAATAAATAAATAAATACTGTGCTTGGAAGGGAAAGTACGCTTGGAAATTGGAATGGAAAGCACGGCAGATTTTTTTTTTTTACAACCTATTTAGCCTATCACTTCTACATATATATATATATATATGTGGGTAACTTAGGGTTGGTGATCAAGGCCTGCTAGAAAACATGGGCTTTTTGTGGCCATTGCCCATTCTCACTACTAGAGTTATTATTATTATTATTATTATTATTATTTATTGAAATGGTTACTATTATTATTATTATTATTATTATTTATTATTATGACTATAGTTATTCTTCTCATTAACCCATTTTATTAGTGTTAAAGATACCAATTAAAACACATATTAACACTCATATATAAAAATAAAATAAAAATATAGTATTGTATCATTATACTATTTAAAATAAGGTAAAGAGAAATTGAGGTGTTACATACGCCACGAGCATTTTCCTAAAAAACAAAATCAAGCAACCACCTTGTGGTCATTATCAGTGACAACATCAGGAACAAACTTTGTCCAAAACCAATGAGACTTCCACACTTTACTCATTTCTTCAATGGGGACGTTGTTTGTCTCGGGCAGAAACAAGGCAATGAAAATTGTCATGATGAGCACAAAGCCAGCAAAAAAGAAGAAAAGTCCGAACTTCAAGTGACAAAGCATAGTAAGAAAAATTTGGCAATGGCAAAGGTGAACAACATGTTCAAAGCAACATTGGTAGCTTGACCTGCAGATCGAACCTCAAGAGAGCATATTTCACTAGGCACTGACCATCCCAACGGACCCCAAGACCATGCAAATGCCGCAACATATGCACATATAAAGAACAAGAGAAGATTGGCTTCATTTTTGGTAAACGATCCTTCACCGCTAACTCCAAACTTGATAGCAATCATGCTTCCAACAACAATCTACAATAAATGATTATAACATTTATATTAGTCATGATTTTAAAATGGCTTAGTTTGAGCGGTGTGTGGATACAACGAATTAATTACTCGTTAAGTTGCAATTTTCACCTGGCAAATAAACATTTGGACACCACCTTCAAGGAACAAAATCCTTCTTCCAAACTTGTCCACAACGAAGATGGAAACAAAAGTAGCAACAACGTTGACACCTCCGGTAATTACTGCGGACATGAGCGAAGCATCGTTTCCAAAACCAAGAGTTTTGAAAAGCACAGGTGCATAAAACATGATAACATTGATGCCGGTGAGTTGTTGGAAGAATGGAATGAGAGAGCAAAAAGTGAGTTGAGGCCTGTATCTTGGTTGTGTAATATTCTTCCACGGGTGCTCCACCTTTTTGGCTTCCTCGCAAGCATCAATTAGATCTTGGAACTCCTCATCAACATTATCAATGCCACGAATCTTTTGCAGCATTTTCTTAGCTCCTTCTTTTTGGCCCCTTTCAATCATAGAGTTTGGTCTGTCACCTAAGAAAAAAGATCCTATACACAACATGATTGCAGGGACGGCTCCAATACCCAAAGAAATTCTCCATCCGCTCTCAAGATTGGCAGTCCAGTAGTTGATAAGATTTGCACCTAAGATTCCAATTGTGATCATCATTTGGAAGCCAATGTTGAGTGCACCTCTGATATGTGCTGGAGCCATTTCAGACAAATACACTGGAACCGACTGTTTAGGAGCGACAAACAAAATTAAATGCAATCAGTCTTGCAATATTCTTGACCTTTTATACATCACAACATGAAAGCATAAGATTGATACCAGTTCATACCTGATTACAATATCCTACACCGAAACCAAGCAATAGGCGACCGAGGATAAGCATTTCAATGTTGATAGCAAAACCATTCAACAAAGCCCCAACAAGGAAAAACAAGCCACTTGCAAACATTGAGGCCTTACGTCCATACATTCTTGTAGTCGTGGAAGCAAAGAAAGAAGCTATTAATGCTGCAAGATACAAGGAAGATGTGAACAAAGTAAGGAGCTCGTTGTAAAATTTGCAATATTGGCTCTCGTGCCCAGATTCATCTTTCATTTCCTTGTAAACACCAGGGAAGAATTTGACAAGGAATGGTTCCATGGAAGTCACTCCTCCTGTAATACCAAGATCATAACCAAAAAGTAGACCTCCCATGGCCGCCACCAAACATGTGGCCAACACAAATGATGTGACCTTCCCTTCATAATGCCTTCCATTTTTTGAAGCGACTACGACTCCACCAGCCATCTTTCAAACCCGTGTATCTTAAGGTTTAGGTATGTCTGTGAGGTAAACTTGTTCTCACTTTGGTTTCTTGATGTGTTAGATGTGAAATATTATGCCCATTTTATAGAGTAGACAATTGACAACAAGATAAGAGGAAGTTATGGCGACAGTACACGCATTTTGAATATTCGTAATTATTTGCATCATAGTAATTTGCTAAGATAACAACATTCTTTCTCTAAATTTGGTGTCGAAACAATATTATCGGGACATGGGATAAGAGCTAATTTTTGGATTAGATTACCAAACGTAATGATAGAACAAGCCTCATTAAATAATATTTAACGGTACTCTTTCAATCTATTTAAGGTGTAACAAAAAAAAATATTAAATGCAAAGTTAGTCGAATTCCATTTGTTACAAACAAAAGAAAATCATATAAATTATTTGAAGTATTTCAAGGTTAAATAGTTTTAATAATCATTGAAATTAAATATTTTAAAATTTACTTATTTGAATTAATAAACAAAAATATAAATCAACGAACCAATCAAAGTTTTCTTACAACTCGTACAAGATGAGGTTGGACCGATAAATGAACGATCAAACATATAATTGAGTATGTTATATTTTATGATGGAGTTGAGATTGTAATTTTTATTTGACCATTTTTTCATTCTGCTACAATTAAATGTCCTTGTTTTCTAGTCATTATAATGACTATCACTCTACTAGTATTATTTTATCTTTTCTCTTTTTGTTTCAGTCCATCGTATATTAGTTTGATTTACTAATTAATTTTCATATTACTAAAATAAATTACTCTAACATGTTTGAATAAATAAAAAATGAAAAATTAAAATGGAAAATCTTATTTGTTACAAGGATCAAAAGCACATTAAAATACATATTTTTATTATTTTTGTTTTATATGTACATGTTGTTTCAAAATAAGTAGTGATATATTTTATGTAAGTATTGGTTTGTTTAATTCAAACTTAGTTGGTTGTCAGCATAGAAAGGATTCGCGGTGTTACAATGATTTCATTACGAGCTAGTTTGCTTTTAAAATTTTTACATTTATTGAACAAGCATAAATAAACCACAATAAGATTTCTTTAAATTATCAAGAGTGTTGTTACACATTCATATTTTTTAATCTTCCATAAGTATTTTCTTTCCTAGATAAGTATGTTTTTTCATTTTGTTGTTGCCTTCGTCATCAAAAAGTGTTATTTTGGTTTTGCAAGTCTATTCGTGGTAAAATTAGTTTCCAAACTTCTTTGGGATGGTTTTGACAGTGTCATTCGATAATAACACAAATAACGTTTATCCTAGTACAACTTGTACGGTTAGATCAATATTCTCCGCTTGTTTGTTAATATTTAGAATGAATAAATATTCAAATTTATTGGTTACGAGGTTTGTTGGAAGAATTTTAGTGACTTTCAGCTTATGAATAGGATTATATTTTGATAAAAAAAATGTCTTTTGTGAAAAAAATAACACCACTTAAAAACTATTTTTATCAACTTATTTTGGGTCTAAATATATTGATGTGATTTTTAATTAATGAACTTCACTAATATCAAAATTTTCATTGAACTAAATTGATGGGAATATAAATCGATAATAAACTAATTCATTTATCTTCACATACCGAAAACCAATAGTTCATTTACTATAACATACAAATATTTCAATTTAATTTAGTTAGGAAATGACATAATTTTATAGCTATATTTTGTTTTTGGATAGATTTTTCTTCCGAAGTAATAAATTAAACTAAAGAAAACTAACAATGTCTTCAAACTACAAGTACATTATATTAAAACATCAATTTATAAAAGATCAATCTTAAATAAATACAATTATAAATAAATTTGTAGATACAAAAATCAAACTAATTTTACGGAAACTATTATATCACACATCGTGGTTTACGCCACGAGCATTTTCCTAAAAATCAAAATCAAACAACCACCTTGTGGTCATTATCAGTGACAACATCAGGAACAAATTTTGTCCAAAACCAATGAGACTTCCACACTTTACTCATTTCTTCAATGGGGACGTTGTTTGTCTCGGGCAGAAACAAGGCAATGAAAATTGTCATGATGAGCACAAAGCCAGCAAAAAAGAAGAAAAGTCCGAACTTCAAGTGACAAAGCATAGTAAGAAAAATTTGAGCAATGGCAAAGGTGAACAACATGTTCACAACAACATTGGTAGCTTGACCTGCAGATCGAACCTCAAGAGAGCATATTTCACTAGGCACTAACCATCCCAACGGACCCCAAGACCATGCAAATGCCGCAACATATGCACATATAAAGAACAAGAGAAGATTGGCTTCATTTTTGGTAAACGATCCTTCACCGCTAACTCCAAACTTGATAGCAATCATGCTTCCAACAACAATCTACAATAAATGATTATAACATTTATATTAGTCATGATTTTAAAATGGCTTAGTTTGAGCGGTGTGTGGATAC
>JBBPBS010001012.1:1503243-1529666 GCA_037974835.1 Cicer judaicum
ACTACGTATATTAATAAATAAACAATAAATAAGTAAATAAATAAATAACAAAATAAATAATAAATAATTAAGTAAGTAAATGAATAAATAAATAATAAAATAAATGATAAATAAATAAATAAATAAGTAAATGAATAATTAAATAATAAAATGAATTAATAAAAATTTACTAATAAATAAATACGTAAATTAATAAATAAATAATAAATAAATAATAATTAAATAATAATTAAATAATTAAATAACAAAATAAATAATAAAATAAATAAATAATTGAGTAAATAAATAATAAAATTAATGATAAATAAATAAATATTAAATAAATAAATAAATAAATACATAATTTAGTAATTGAATAAATAAATACTGTGCTTGGAAGGGAAAGTACGCTTGTAAATTTGAATGGAAAGCACGGCAGATTTTTTTTTTTTAAAACCTATTTAGCCTATCACTTCTACATATATATATATGTGGGTAACTTAGGGTTGGTGATGAAGGCCTGCTAGAAAACATGGGCTTTTTGTGGCCATTGCCCATTCTCACTACTAGAGTTATTATTATTATTATTATTATTATTATTTATTGTAATGGTTACTATTATTATTATTATTATTATTTATTATTATGACTATAGTTATTCTTCTCATTAACCCATTTTATTAGTGTTAAAGATACCAATTAAAACACATATTAACACTCATATATAAAAATAAAATAAAAATATAGTATTGTATCATTATACTATTTAAAATAAGGTAAAGAGAAATTGAGGTGTTACATACGCCACGAGCATTTTCCTAAAAAACAAAATCAAGCAACCACCTTGTGGTCATTATCAGTGACAACATCAGGAACAAACTTTGTCCAAAACTAATGAGACTTCCACACTTTACTCATTTCTTCAATGGGGACGTTGTTTGTCTCGGGCAGAAACAAGGCAATGAAAATTGTCATGATGAGCACAAAGCCAGCAAAAAAGAAGAAAAGTCCGAACTTCAAGTGACAAAGCATAGTAAGAAAAATTTGAGCAATGGCAAAGGTGAACATGTTCACAGCAACATTGGTAGCTTGACCTGCAGATCGAACCTCAAGAGAGCATATTTCACTAGGCACTAACCATCCCAACGGACCCCAAGACCATGCAAATGCCGCAACATATGCACATATAAAGAACAAGAGAAGATTGGCTTTATTTTTGGTAAACGATCCTTCACCGCTAACTCCAAACTTGATATCAATCATGCTTCCAACAACAATCTACAATAAATGATTATAACATTTATATTAGTCATGATTTTAAAATGGCTTAGTTTGAGCGGTGTGTGGATACTAATTTTAAAATATAACGAATTAATTACTCGTTAAGTTGCAATTTTCACCTGGCAAATAAACATTTGGACACCACCTTCAAGGAACAAAATCCTTCTTCCAAACTTGTCCACAACGAAGATGGAAACAAAATTAGCAACAACGTTGACACCTCTGGTAATTACTGCGGACATGAGCGAAGCATCGTTTCCAAAACCAAGAGTTTTGAAAAGCACAGGTGCATAAAACATGATAACATTGATGCCGGTGAGTTGTTGGAAGAATGGAATGAGAGAGCAAAAAGTGAATTGAGGCCTGTATCTTGGTTGTGTAATATTCTTCTACGGGTGCTCCACCTTTTTAGCTTCCTCGCAAGCATCAATTAGATCTTGGAACTCCTCATCAACATTATCAATGCCACGAATCTTTTGCAGCATTTTCTTAGCTCCTTCTTTTTGGCCCCTTTCAATCATAGAGTTTGGTGTGTCACCTAAGAAAAAAGATCCTATACAAAACATGATTGCAGGGACGGCTCCAATACCCAAAGAAATTCTCCATCCGCTCTCAAGATTGGCAGTCCAGTAGTTGATAAGATTTGCACCTAGGATTCCAATTGTAATCATCATTTGGAAGCCAATGTTGAGTGCACCTCTGATCTGTGCTGGATCCATTTCAGACAAATACACTAGAACCGATTGTTTAGGAGCGAGGAACATTCTTGTAGTCGTGGAAGCAAAGAAAGAAGCTATTAATGCTGCAAGATACAAGGAAGATGTGAACAAAGTAAGGAGCTCGTTGTCAAATTTGCAATATTGGCTCTCGTGCCCAGATTTATCTTTCATTTGCTTGTAAACATCAGGGAAGAATTTGACAAGGAATGGTTCCATGGAAGTCACTCCTTCTGTAATACCAAGATCATAACCAAAAAGTAGACCTCCCATGGCCGGCACCAATCATGTGGCCAACACAAATGATGTGACCTTCCCTTCATAATGCCTTCCATTTTTTGAAGCGACTACGACTCCACCAACCATCTTTCAAACCCGTGTATCTTAAGGTTTAGGTATGTCTGTGACGTAAACTTGTTCTCACTTTGGTTTCTTGATGTGTTAGATGTGAAATATTATGCCCATTTTATAGAGTAGACAATTGACAACAAGATAAGAGGAAGTTATGGCGACAGTACACGCATTTTGAATATTCGTAATTATTTGCATCATAGTAATTTGCTAAGATAACAACATTCTTTCTCTAAATTTGGTGTCGAAACAATATTATCGGGACATGGGATAAGAGCTAATTTTTGGATTAGATTACCAAACGTAATGATAGAACAAGCCTCATTAAATAATATTTAACGGTACTCTTTCAATCTATTTAAGGTGTAACAAAAAAAAAAATTAAATGCAAAGTTAGTCGAATTCCATTTGTTACAAACAAAAGAAAATCATATAAATTATTTGAAGTATTTCAAGGTTAAATAGTTTTAATAATCATTGAAATTAAATATTTTAAAATTTACTTATTTGAATTAATAAACAAAAATATAAATCAACGAACCAATCAAAGTTTTCTTACAACTCGTACAAGATGAGGTTGGACCGATAAATGAACGATCAAACATATAATTGAGTATGTTATATTTTATGATGGAGTTGAGATTGTAATTTTTATTTGACCATTTTTTCATTCTGCTACAATTAAATGTCCTTGTTTTCTAGTCATTATAATGACTATCACTCTACTAGTATTATTTTATCTTTTCTCTTTTTGTTTCAGTCCATAGTATATTAGTTTGAAATACTAATTAATTTTCATATTACTAAAATAAATTACTCTAACATGTTTGAATAAATAAAAAATGATAAATTAAAATTGAAAATCTTATTTGTTACAAGTATCAAAAGCACATTAAAATACATACTTTTATTATTTTTGTTTTATATGTACATGTTGTTTCAAAATAAGTATTGATATATTTTATGTAAGTATTGGTTAGTTTAATTCATCCTTAGTTGTCAACATAGAAAGGATTCGCGGTGTTACAATGATTTCATCACGAGCTAGTTTGCTTTTAAAAACTTTACATTTATTGAACAAGCATAAATAAATCACAATAAGATTTCTTTAAACTATCAAGAGTGTTATTATGCATTCATATTTTTTAATCTTCCATAAGCATTTTCTTTCCTAGATAAGTATGTTTTTTTATTTTGTTGTTGCCTTTGTCATCAAAAAGTGTTATTTTGGTTTTGCAAGTCTATTCGTGGTAAAATTAGTTTCCAAACTTCTTTGGAATGGTTTCGACAGTGTCATTCGATAATAACACAAATAACGTTTATCCTAGTACAACTTGTACAATTAGATCAATATTCTCCGCTTGTTTTTTAATATTTAGAATGAATAAATATTCAAATTTATTGGTTACGAGGTTTGTTTGGAAGAATTTTAGTGACTTAGAAATAGATGTTGTGTCAACTCAGCTTATGAATAGGATTATATTTTGATAAAAAAAATGTCTTTTGTGAAAAAAATAACACCACTTAAAAACTATTTTTATCAACTTATTTTGGGTCTAAGTATATTGATGTGATTTTTAATTGATGAACTTCACTAATATCAAAATTTTCATTGAACTAAATTGATGGGAATATAAATCGATAATAAACTAATTCATTTATCTTCACATACCGAAAACCAATAGTTCATTTATTATAACATACAAATATTTCAATTTAATTTAGTTAGGAAATGACATAATTTTATAGCTATATTTTGTTTTTGGATAATGATTTTTCTTCCGAAGTATTAAATTAAACTAAAGAAAACTAACAATGTCTTCAAACTACAAGTACATTATATTAAAACATCAATTTATAAAAGATCAATCTTAATTAAATACAATTATAAATAAATTTGTAGATACAAAAATCAAACTAATTTTAAGGAAACTATTATATCACACATCGTGGTCTAAGCCACGAGCATTTTCCTAAAAAACAAAATCAAACAACCACCTTGTGGTCATTATCAGTGACAACATCAGGAACAAACTTTGTCCAAAACCAATGAGACTTCCACACTTTACTCATTTCTTCAATGGGGAAGTTGTTTGTCTCGGGCAGAAACAAGGCAATGAAAATTGTCATGATGAGCACAAAGCCAGCAAAGAAGAAGAAAAGTCTGAACTTCAAGTGACAAAGCATAGTAAGAAAAATTTGAGCAATGGCAAAGGTGAACAACATGTTCACAGTAACATTGGTAGCTTGACCTGCAGATCGAACCTCAAGAGAGCATATTTCACTAGGCACTAACCATCCCAACGGACCCCAAGACCATGCAAATACCGCAACATATGCACATATAAAGAACAAGAGAAGATTGGCTTCATTTTTGGTAAACGATCCTTCACCGCTAACTCCAAACTTGATAACAATCATGCTTCCAACAACAATCTACAATAAATGGTTATAACATTTATATTAGTCATGATTTTAAAATGGCTTAGTTTGAGCGGTGTGTGGATACTAATTTTAAAATATAACGAATTAATTACTCGTTAAGTTGCAATTTTCATTCTGCTACAATTAAATGTCCTTGTTTTCTATGCAATTTTTATTTGACCATTTTTTCATTCTGCTAAATTAAATGTCCTTATTTTCTAGTCATTTTAATGACTATCACTCTACTAGTATTATTTTATCTTTTCTCTTTTTGTTTCAGTCCATAGTATATTAGTTTGATTTATTAATTAATTTTATTATTACTAAAATAAATTACTTTAACATGTTAAAATAAATAAAAAATGATAAATTAAAATGGAAAATCATATTTGTTACAAGGATCAAAAGCACATTAAAATACATATTTTTATTATTTTTGTTTTATATGTACATGTTGTTTCAAAATAAGTATTGATATTTTTTATGTAAGTATTGGTTAGTTTAATTCAAACTTAGTTGGTTGTCAACATAGAAAGGATTCACGGTGTTACAATGATTTCATTACCAACTAGTTTGCTTTTAAAAACTTTACATTTATTGAACATGCATAAATAAACCACAATAAGATTTCTTTAAATTATCAAGAGTGTTATTACGCATTCATATTTTTTAATCTTCCATAAGTATTTTCTTTCCTAAATAAGTATGTTTTTTCATTTAGTTGTTGCCTTCGTCATCAAAAAGTGTTATTTTGGTTTTGCATGTCTATTCGTGGAAAAATTAGTTTTCAAACTTCTTTTGGATGGTTTTGATAGTGTCAGTCGATAATAACACAAATAACGTTTATCCTAGTACAACTTGGACGGTTAGATCAATATTCTCCGCTTGTTTGTTGATATTTAGAATGAATAAATATTCAAATTTATTGGTTACGAGGTTTGTTGGAAGAATTTTAGTGACTTAGAAATAGATGTTGTGTCAACTCAGCTTATGAATAGGATTATATTTTGATAAAAAAAAATGTTTTGTGAAAAAGATAACACAACTTAAAAACTATTTTTATCAACTTATTTTTGGTATAAGTATATTGATGTGATTTTTAATTTGTGAACTTCACTAATATCAAAATTTTCATTGAACTAAATTGATGGAAATATAAATCTATAATAAACTAATTCATTTATCTTCAGATACCAAAAACCAATAGTTCATTTATTTTAACATACAAATATTTCAATTTAATTTAGTTAGGAAATGACATGATTTTATATTAAAACATCTATTTATAAAAGATCAATCTTAAATAAATACAATTTTAAATATATTTATAGATACAAAAATCAAATTAATTTTACGGAAACTATTATATCACACATCGTGGTACTTTGGCCTATGCAATGCTTTTGGCACTTTCCAACTGTGCATGATTAGTATTTTCTTTGACTTGATAGAACATTGTATTGAAGTTTTCATGGATGATTTTACTATGTATGGTTCCTCATTTGATGCATGCTTGAACAATTTAGATAGAGTTTTGCTTAGATGTATTGAAACTAACTTTGTACTGAATTATGAAAAATGTCATTTTGTGGTTGAACAAGGCAAAGTTTTGGGACATGTGATCTCTAAAAATGGGATTGAAGTGGAGCCTGCCAAAATTCATGTGATTTCTAATTTGTCGTACCCATCTTGCGTCTGCGAGATTCGTTCTTTTCTTGGTCATGCAGGTTTTTATATTCGTTTTATCAAGGATTTCAACAAGAGACCTCTTCTGCTGTCAAATTTTTTGCAAAAAGATGTCGGTTTCACCTTCGATGACAAATGCAAGAAGGCATTTGATTTCTTAAAGGCAACACTGACCTCTACTCCCATAATTCAGCTACCTAATTGGACCCTCCCTTTTGAAATTATGTGTGATGCATCTAACTATGTAGTGGGAGCAGTCCTTACACAAAGGGTTGGTAAGGTTGTCCATGTTATTTATTATGCTTCTAGAACTTTAGATTCTGCATAGGCTAATTATACTACCACTAAAAAGAAACTTTTAGCTATTGTTTTTTCACTTGATAAGTTTAGATCATATTTGTTAGATTCGAAGGTAGTTGTTTTTACTGACCATGCAACTTTGAAGTTGTTGTTGAAGAAACCAGAAGCAAAACCGAGATTGCTCTGATGGATGTTGTTACTCCAAGAATTTGATTTAGAGATTAAAGATAAGAGTGTAGCTGAAAATTATGTGGCATATCATTTGAGCAGAATAGAAATGGATGAGGACTTCATCCCCACTCAAGATAACTTCTCTAATGAGAAACTGCTACCGTTGCGTGAGGTAACTCCTTGGTTGGTTGATTTAGTTAATTATCTAGTTGTTGAGTCTTTCCTACAAATGCATCTCGAACACAAATTCACAAACTTAAAAGTGATTCCAAATACTATGTGTGGGATGATTCATATATGTGGAAATTCTGTAATGACCAGGTGATTAGGCGATGTGTTTCCCACCATGAGGCTCAATCAATTCTTCATTTTTGTCATGCCTCTCAAATTGGAGGACATTTTGGTCCTCAACGGACAACAAGAAAAGTCTTAGAGTCGGGTTTCTTTTGGCCCACTTTGTTTAAAGATGCTTTAGAGACTTACAAAACTAGTGAACAATGCCAAATAATGGGAACAACAATCACTCGTAGGAGTGAGATGCCTCAACAATCTATACTTTTATGTGAAGTATTTGATGTGTGGGGCATTGACTTTATGAGCACCCGTTGACTTGTGGTTCTTTCTCAGCTGGTACTCCTTATACCTTGAACGCTATTCAGATGGGGAGAAGAGGCTAGTTGCTTGCGCATGTTATTGGGTTCCTATTATTCTCAAATGGTCCATTGACATTCAGCCATAATTTTTAGCCCACGTCAATTAATTAATCATTTAATTAATTACTTAATCAGAATATTATTTAGCCTTATTTTTAATATGATCACAATTCTATTATACCATTTATTAACAAATAGCTAATATAATTATAATAAAAATATGTATGCTTGCATAATATTGTTGGAATATAATATAACTACTTCAACATTCTCCCACTTGAAAAATGTAATAATTATGTCAAATTTATTTAGACACACATCTCAATGCTATTTATCTTTAGATTTCTACTTTACAGTTTGGTCCACTTCATACATCAATAATGGAATCACCGTATTTGTCGTAACTAACGTATAATGTGACTAAATCCCAATGATCATTATATTAATGCATTTGATGACATAGATCGATATGGATGAGAGATATGAAAATTTCAAGCAATATAATCTCTATATCATGCATATTTCCAACAGGATTAACTGAAGTATTTTGTAAGATCAAACTGAAATTTCTTAAGTGCGAATTTAATATTTGCACACACGATGTAACACCTCAAATTTTATAATAAACTATTTTATTAATTTAATATTATTTTAGATAATTGATATGGGGTTAACATTATTTTAGATATATGTCGATTAGTTGTATGATTAATTTTCTTTATATGTGTGTTTTCTACGATGTGTTAATCTGTAGATATTTGACTAAATGAGGGATATAAATAATATATTTTATATTTTATATTTTAGGCTTAATTGCACTTTTGGTCCCCCTATTATAGGTGAAAATTGAAAGTAGTCTCCCCATTTTTAGTCCCTCAAACAGAATTTGAGGCCAAATCATGATGAGTTGTCATTTTTTAATGACGTGTCAAAAAAAAAAGGTGACGTGGCAAACGCTTACCAATAAACACATTATTATATTAGTTATGATTAAAATAATATAATTTATATTTTCAAAAATCATTTTTATATGCAATAGCTTTAAAAATACAATTAAATTGTTAAAATAAAATTAAAATAAAATTAAAAACATCTGCAGCAGCATGAAGGCAAATGAAAGTCAAAATCATATGAAATAGCTTGAACCCTAAATCAAAATCAGCCCCAATTCACCAAAAGGACCATTTGTTGAATTGGTTGGATCTACAACTTTCATCTTATATGGTTCTTCCCTGTAGTTGTACTGTTGTAGGTAGGACAAATAGATCTGCCATTCATTTTGGTTAGAAACACCTAGCATAACTGTTGAAATTTTTTACCATCAGTTGAAAGAAAATGGATTATGTATTTCTAAAGTATGATTCACTTTACATATATGGTTCTAAATTTACCTTATGCAGATATGTTGCTTGGTGATGAGCCGTTTCTCAAAAGTTACGGCGAACAATTCCATCCCTTCATAATTGGAGCTACTATGAACATTCAAGCTGCGTTAAAGAAAGCAAAATTGGACAACAAAGTGAAAGTTGTAGTTCCATGCAGCTTTGATAGTTTTGAGTCTAGATCCAACCAATTCAACAAATGGTCCTTTTGGTGAATTGGGGCTGTTTTTGATTTAGGGTTCAAGCTATTTCATATGATTTTGACTTTCATTTGCCTTCATGCTGCTGCAGATGTTTTTGATTTTCTTTTAATTTTATTTTAACAATTTAATTGTATTTTTAAAGCTATTGCATATAAAAATAATTTTTGAAAATATAAATTATATTTTTTTAATCATAAATAATAGAATAATGTGTTTATTCCACGTAAGCGTTTGCCACGTAACCTTTTTTTTGACACGTCATTAAAAAATGACAACTCATCATGATTTGGCCTCAAATTCTATTTGGGGGACTAAAACTGGGGACAAACAAAATGGGGGGACTACTTTCAATTTTCACCTATAATAGAGGGACCAAAAGTGTAATTAAGCCTATATTTTATTATTTTATACATTTTTCTAAAAATAATAGTATTTTAGTGTAATATTTTAAAGAATAAGATTTTATGCAATTTTTCGTGTATATGGGCGTAAGTAATTAATGAGATGTTTTCATGTGCGTTTGACTGATATTAAGTTGCACATAGTTATATTTTAATTATTTCTAACTATTTCCTATTTTTAGTTATTTATTTTAGATTAAAATTATCTTGGGATATTAATATTGGGTTTGATTCCCTTTATTTTGATATACTGGCGTTGTGATTTTATATAATTTTATTATGATTTAGTAATTAATATAAAGTGTTATGCTATGTTATTTATTTTGTGATTTTGAGTATCCTCTAATGATGGTAGTATTTGAGTGTTTTGAAAACTAGGTATAAATGTAGTGACTATTTTGAATATGAGTTTCAATCGATAGTAATATGTATTTTTTTAAAGGTTAATTATTTTAATTACTCTAGTTTACCATATAATAGTTAATGTTTTGAAAATTAAATGATGCTTAGAGGAGTATTAAATTAAGTAACCATTAATTTTATTTTAGCAAAATAATAATAATAATAATAAGTAAACATAGAATAATTAAGGGAAGCAATGGAATTGGTCCACGTGTGTGAATTGTTGATAAAATAAAGGCTTAATTGCACTTTTGGTCCCCCTATTATAGGTGAAAATTGAAAGTAGTCCCCCCATTTTGTTTGTCCCCAGTTTTAGTCCCCCAAACAGAATTTGATGCCAAATCATGATGAGTTGTCATTTTTTAATGACGTGTCAATAAATAGATGACGTGGCAGACGCTTACGTGGAATAAAATTATTATTATATTATTTTTGATTAAAAAATATAATTTTTATTTTCAAAAATCATTTTAATAATTGTGAAATATTTTTAAAAAATATAATTAAATTGTTAAAATTATATTAAATTAAAATAATTCTGCAGAACCCTAACAATAATCAAAAGCCCCAAATCATCCAAACCCTAACTGTTCCTCTTTTTGATAGCCTAATCAACAAACCTTTAACCATCAATCTTACTCTTCTCAAACACCACTCAATTTCTTATTCCAACAACTCATAGCACAATCATCCCAATACAAATTCTTCAAAACTACCGAAGCAATCAACGAAGAAACCTTCATCTCTGGCTTTTTTCAATGTAGACACGACATCACCATACAAGATTGTTTCACATGTGTAACAACTTTACTTTCAAACACCTTGTGCAGTGATTCCACATCAGCACGAGTACAACTCCAAGGTTGCTACGTTCAATATAAAACAGAACAACAACAACAACAACAACAATTTCAAGAAACAACTATTCCTGAATCCAAAAATAACAATATTTTTCACAAGGATTGTGGAGTACCCTTTGTAGAGTTAAAAGAGTTGATGGATGAGGCATTTATGAGATTGGAAAATGGGATTATAAATAGTGATGGGTTTTGCACGATGAATTATAAAAGGGTGAAATTGATGGCACAGTGTGAAGGTGATTTCCAGGCTGTTGATTAGGCTGTCAAAAAGAGGAACAGTTAGGGTTTGGATGATTTAGGGCTTTTGATTATTGTTAGGATTCTGCAGCATCATTTTAATTTAATATAATTTTAACAATTTAATTATATTTTTAAAAATATTTCACAATTATTAAAATGATTTTTGAAAATAAAAATTCTATTTTTTTTAATTAAAAATAATATAATAATAAGTTTATTCCACGTAAGCGTCTGCCACGTCATCTATTTATTGACACGTCACTAAAAAAATGACAACTCATCATGATTTGGCATCAAATTTTGTTTGGGGGACTAAAACTGGGGACAAACAAAATGGGGGGACTACTTTCAATTTTCATCTATATTAGGGGGACCAAAAGTGCAATTAAGCCTAAAATAAAAGAATAAGAAAGGGAGATGAGTTTCAGCGGCCACTGTAAAGGGAACACAACAACTAGTCTATTATTTGACACCGGTAAGTGATAATTGTTACAGACAACTTTCTCCGTTTTCGTCCAAACTTCATTATGTTATTTCACTCTTTTAGTTAGTCAATTAAACACATTTTCCTGAGATTTTTAACCACCTCAATTTCTCTTAAATATCTGACTTCTCCGTTTATAAAATTTCTTATTTTGCATTGTTCTTCTTCACCGTAAGTCCGATTTGAGTGAAACCAATGCCAAAACGGTCGTGTAAAAAGTGGCTATATTATCCACTAATTGGTTTTCTGATTTATGGTAAATTTCTTTGACCAAATTCAGAAATTAGTTTTTAAAGTGTATTCTCATAATTTATTTTGACGTTCACCCATAAACTGTCGAGTTAGATCGATTGAAGGACAAATAGTCAAAGCACAAAGACTGCTTGCTCGTGGAATCGTATTCGTGAAAGCGTCAAAATAGGGTAAGGGGTGAGAGTACATTATAATTCTTGAATATAATATATTGTGAGATGAATGGGAAAACCGTATTTCCCAATTATTCATTTGGAGCTCGCTACGTACGGCAATGGTCATTTGAGGGATTACTTAATTAATGTGCAAATATGTAAATTGTGAGATTAAATATAGAATAGAAATATTTTTAAGGTGTTGAATAATTTAATTTTTGTAAATGTGCGATATTGGGTGTCGAATTAATTTTATGTATATGTTTGATTAAATGATTTCATGTGCTGTGATAATAAAATAGGGATGCGTTGTGATAATTTTTTATGATGATGTTGATGTATGGTTAATAATTGTGATGTTATAAATTTGTGATAAGTTTATGTGATAAGGTATATGATTAATGATAGTGATGTTACAAATTTGTGATGAGTTTACAAATGATGATGATGTGCGATTAATGATAATGATGTTATAAATATTGAAGTAACCCCATAGTTGATGAAATAATGGTGATTGTAATTTGTGTTTGAGATTACGGTCTTAATGGAGTAATAAAGGACAACAAGTGGAGAAAATAAATATTGAGAATTTGTGAAGTGGAGATTATTTTGTCATCATATAGGTAGGGTCTGACAAGCCTAATGATTATGGGGAAGTACAACTGAATGAGCTTGATCGTGGCGGTCTGATGTTGAGCCTTAAGGAAAAATTGTTAGACCTTAGAGGTATCTAGGTGGGGAATTCTTAGGTGGCTTGGAGGTAGCACTCCAAATGTCGAGAGCTAGCATGCAACACACGTTTACCTCGACTGTCGCGTATATGTGTCTTAGGTTGAGTTAAGGGGATCTATGAGGACAATGCCAATTTGAATTGTCCGTCCACCAAGTACTTTAGAGTTAGAATGGTACCACGTTATGAAGTAGAGTCTAAGCTCATTCATAGCATTACATTTTCTTTTCAGTGTTTTGTTGTGATTAATATGTATTGTGTGCGATAATAATTTAGCTTAGATAATTTGATGTTATAGTGAAATATATTAATTTTCCTTTATGTTATTTTGACTTTTAATGTGATATTTTCTTGAAGAATGTTTGTGTAATGATATGGTTCTATTATGATTATTTGTGTGTTCTTCTTACTTGTATTATACTATCAACATGATTGGTTTGGCCGTGCGTTTGCAAAATCACAATTATTACTGGTTAATGAGTCTTGAAGTTCAAGTTTGGGAGAAACCCATAGGTGAGGGGGAATACGAGTTGTAAATTGTATTTCACTTTTAATTTTTATTAGAAATGACTTTTTTTGTATGAAAATCTTATAAGTACTAGTATTTTTTTGGAATTAAATTAAGAAATTCTAGTTAAATCAAGTTTATGAAAATTGCACCTTTTTATAAGAGGAAAAAGTTTATAGTGTTTCTTTTTAATTTTGAGAAATGTGATATTCTAAATTAATTATTAAAGATTTTATTTCCTTGAAAACATATCTTCTTTATCCACTGCGAATGTGCCAAATACAAAAAAAAAGTATACTATAAATTGTTATATATAATTTTGGGGTTTAGGGTGTCATATTAGTGGTATCATAGCAAGTCAGTCTAATCAGGACGAGTGGGTCGAATGTCGTGTTAGTCGAATGTCAATTGTGTTTTCTTGTGTTATGCGCAATATAATTTTGTATAATTATACATGTTTTTGAAGTTACTAATTAACTATTTACTGTTTGCTTACTCAGATTGCATGTATGAAATTATTTGTTAAAAGTTTGAGTTAATTTGAATTGTTAACTATTTATTGTTTGCTTACTTAGGACATCTGTATTCGAATACCGCATTCTTATAGTCGAATATAGTGTTGTTTCATAAGTCAGTAGCAAAATCAGGACATCGGTATTCGAATACAACCTTCTTGTATTTGAATACAACAGCAAAAAATAGTAGAAATCAGCTTTTAAAAGGTTTCGCAATCAACCAACACTTACACGCAAATCCAAACAATCACACTTACCAATTAAGGCACAATCACAACCACAAATGAGCATACATATACAATCATCACAGTATATCAAACATGACTCGTGTGCCAAGCACCCTAATGCAATGCGTATATGCCTAAAATGCATGAATTCCGGAATTCCAATCAAAACCCTCCACGGGCCTTATACTAATTCTCAAGGTGCCACCCATCGCAGGCCTGCACAATTTACTAAAGTGTTGCCTATCACAAGCCTTACACTTTTTCTAGAGTGCAATCGCTCACAGATCAGCATGTTCTAGAGTGCAATATCTCACAGGTCAGCACGACGCGATAATCCTCGTAAGGATAAGATGAACCAACAAATCACATGACATCATCTCGTGGCCCATCACGGTCACCACTATCACCATGGCCCATCGTGGTCACCATGTACTATGAAATGCATAAGCATACTCTGACTCTTTCCACAACAATCATTAAGTAAATGCATATATTAAAATATTTCCCATTTTTAATACTCATTTAACACTTAATGATTTTCAAATTTCACACACAGCATACTCAAACATATATTTTCCATCACCACATATCAAATCTAATCCACAATTCACATTAAATTCGATCAATTCAAATTCCACAAAAACCACACCAAACTCAATCGTCAATCATCTATAAATTTCCACGAAATTTCAAAAGTAACTCATACCAAATTAATCTTCACAAAACACACCTCAAACATCTCAAAATGCATTTCCTCAAAACACACATAGATGACTTAAATTAATTTTCCACCAATTCACATAATGAAATTAACTTCATTTTCTACAATTCTACACATCAAATATATCAAAATTATTTTCCCAAAATACACACATAGCCTCCTATATGCAAGCTAAAAATTTGGAAGGAGCCCTTACCTTAACAGTAGCTTTAACAAGCGATTACGGTACTGCGATTAATTTCGATAAAATCTCCGCTCGTGACGTCTCTTCCAAAGTTAGTTCACTAGCACAATAGCGGGAAGATGAACAACTTTCCCTTCTATCTCTTCGCGAAATAAAGCTTTCATCTAGAAGAAATGTGGAGGTTTGTGTTTGACAGTTTTGAAATCACCCACACTATTTTCCTACGTTTTCGAATTAGAGAAGAAGAAAGGAGCTTGTAAATTTGTTCTTCCTCACCCACTAAACATTGGGTTTATTTTCTTGAAGCAAAAGAAAGCAAAAAAAGCAAAAGAGGAAGAAGGGAGAATGGATTTTTGCGAGGCAGGGAGATGAAGCTTTTCTGTTTCTTTTCTTTCCTTTTTCCTTTACCTTTTCCTTCCTTTTTCCTTCAAAACATATATATATATATATATATATATATTATAACATAACAAATATCTAAATATCTAGATATTTTAGATATTTATAAAAATTAACATTTCCACATCACCTTCCATCACTTCTCAAATCATTTTGATAAAAATATCTACTCTCGTCGCAACTCAATTGACATATAAAATTTTCGTCAACTCGAGATATTTTTAACAAAATTGTCGGTATTAAATTCTTCGTAACATAAATAAATTATTTTTCGACAAAAGATTCACCGTACCTAATCTAATTTATTTATCGACGAATAATTTTAATTGGGCGTCAAAAGATATTTTTGAACATTAAACTCACAAAATATCAATAACTTGGCTAAAAAGCCTCAGAGTTCAATACCAAAATACATAAATTAGAATTGAAAACTATGGGTCTTACAATCCCTATCTCTATTTATTATTTGTCTTACAATCAATTTTTATATTGATAAATTGAAATTGCTGTTTTTCCACTAACCAAGAACGTTCATCGTTTGTAACCATAATCAATCTGGAGTTAAACATTTCAGCTTTTAAATAGGAATTTTTAAAAAGGGCAATTATAAGGATTAAACACCCAAAAAGTGTTAAAAACACCAATTAAGCATTAGAGCCAATTTCTAAGGATTACCACCCAAAAAAGTGTTAGAACAAAAGATTCAAGAAGATAACGTCAGCAACTAAATATGTTGCTAAAGGAGGGTCATCGAACAGACCACCAAACTTTGTTGGCTCAGATTATTATTTTTGGAAAAGAAAAATGCAATTGTTCCTAAAGTCACAATACACTGATATGTGGCGAATCATCACAAATGGAGTTTTCATACCAACAGCAGATCAAACTGATTCAACACCTGCTAAAAAGAAAGAAGCGGAATGGAGATCAAATAAAAAATCGAAGGTACTTCTAAACTCAAAAGCTCAATTATTTTATGATGTGCTTTAAGTAGGGAAGAAAGTGAAAGAGTAGATGAATGTGATACGACAAAGAAAGTATGGGACACGTTGCAAACTCACCATGAAGGAACAAGCCATGTTAAGGAAATAAGAACCGACATTGGCATTCGAAAGTTCGACTTATTTGAAATGAATGAAGAAGAATAATCGATGAAATATACTCAATATTCACAACCATAGTGAACGAAATGCGTTCTCTTGGTAAAGCTTATTCAATACAAGACATGGTAAGAAAGATCATGAGATGTCTTCCAATAATGTGGAGACCAATGGTGATAGCTATAAGTCAAGCCATGAATCTTGAGGTACTAGGCTTGGAAGAACTTATTGGAACACTAAGGGTACATGAAGTGTTGTTATAGGAAGATAAACCTATAAAGAAGGCAAAATAATAGCTTTAAAAGCATCTCAAAATTCACCAAGTTTCAACAAACAAATGAGAAAAGTGACTCGGAAGATAGCCAAGAAGATGTTGATGAAGAGATTGTTCTCCTCACAAGAAAGTTACAAAGAATGATAAGGAGAAGAGATCATATCAAAAAGGGATCTCCAAATAAAAAGGACTTCAAAACTAAAGTAGATAAAAGTAAAATCACTTGTTTTTGGTGCAACAAACAAGGACATTATAAAATTGAATGTCCATTGAACAAAAGAGCACCAAAGAAATTCCCCTTCAGAAAGAAGTCAATGATGACAACTTGGGATGATTATGATGAATCAGAAACATATGAACCTGAAGAAGCCAACCTATGTCTAATGGCAAACACTAAAGATATAGGTAACAAATTATGAACCTTATCTTTTATGTGAACATATGGAAAAAGAATTTGATAATTTGCTAAATAATTCAAACTTTCTTAGTCAAAAGTGTAGTTCTTTTAAAGAAAAATTTCACAAGGAAAAAAAAAAGAGAAAGAGAAAACTCAGGCTATAAATGATAAGCTTAAAGAGATCATTAAAAATCTGAAAGATTCTCAACTCAAATATTTTAAAACTGAAAGTTCAGAAAGTCAAGAACGATGTTCACCTCAAAAGGAGAACGTTCTCCTTAAAGCTGAAGTTGAAATTTTCAAAAATGATTTGTCAAATTTAATTCAAGCTATTGAAACCTTTCAAAAAATCATGGGATCTCAAGTACGAATATTTGATAAAGCTTGTCTTGGTTTTGATAAAACTCAAAACACTAAAATGTATGAAAACATTTTTGTTCCTGAAAGGAAAGAAGGAAAATGCAAAATTAAATGTTCATATTAAAACAAAATTGGACATTTGAAATTTGCATGCTATTTAAAAAAAAAGATGAAAAAATCAAGAACAAAAATATCTTGAGAAAAGAAGAGCATTTTGGAACAAAAGCAAAATTTTCTAAAATTTTGAAAAAATGAGAACGTTCTCCAGCAAATATAACAAAAGGAGAACGTTCTCCAGCTTTACCAAAACCAGTTGCAACTCAGCTATCTAAACCTTTTTCAAAAAACACCACTAGATATTCCTCCTAGTCCAAGATTGGCCACTCTGAGACAACATATAGCATTAAAAAGGAATCATATTTTAAAAGTATCAACTCCATGTTTTTGCCTCAATAGGTTTTGATTCGATCGGCTAATATCCTCCATTTTCAAACGTATATATAGCTAAAAATGTCAGCTGACAAATGTCGATATTGTTAGGTTTGACGTCTTATCGAAATTCAAATATACGACTCATAGTTGTGTGAGTTAATTATGGTGTAATTTACTACATCTTATAAGATAAAAAATAAATAAATAAATAAGTCAGGTTTTATGTCAATGAAAAAAAATTCAATATATTTGTCCTAATTATTTAGTAAAGATCAATAAATTAATATTATTATTATATTATGAATTTTGTATTATGTGTAAAATAATAAATTTATTAATGTTTTCTTTAATTTTAGCGATATATTATCAAAATGAAAAATAGGTTTAAAACTGATTTACAATAATTTCCTCCATACAAAATAAGTGGCTATTTCTAAAAATATTTATCACAAAATGAGTGGTCCTTTCAGTTTTCATTGCAATAGTAATTTTCTTTCTCGATTGTACGGTCAAATTAATGTTATTTGCATCGTAATCAAATTTATATCTTCTGCTTTCTATTTATGAAAAATCTGAATATATTAATATTCAAATTTTTTTAATTATATTATATTATATTAAGATTGACGGAGTTCTTATTGTTTTGAAATAAGTGGTTATGGAAAATGTCATGCGAGAATGGTGAGAAGAAATCAAGGAAAAATCATTGGTGGCAAATTCAAAAAATTCATTATCTTATTTTTTTTTCTCTTTTGTTTTAATATAAAGTTGAAGTAGATGATTACGGAGAAAGTTGTATAAAAATAGCGTTTTGGAGAATCAAAGATTCATGCCAACATTTTCTGTGTTTTTTCTTTTCTTCACCTTGACCGTTACTAAAGATTTATATTTATAGTGACAACTAGGGTATTCTAATTAAGGAATCAATATTCTATATACTTGCTTATTATTAGTAATTACGGTAAAGATTTTCCATTCTTTCAAAACTTACCTTAATGACCCCAATTATACAAAAATATGTCTTATTTAGAAAATCAAAACATTACCTCTAGTGATAATTTTTATTTATTTAATTTAATTTTATATTCTTTCAAAACTTACTATATTGAACCCTATTAATAAATTTCAAATAATACTATAAAGTAACAAAATATTAACTCCAGTAATAATTTTTATTTATTTTCTTTTTGTTTTCTTTTTTAAATAAAAATAAATTTTGAACTATTATTTTTGAAACTAAAATAAAACCTTAACATGGTAGATTTTTTTACTTTTATTATTTTTAGGAATATTTTTTAAATTACCAGACAAAAGAACAACTTATTCACTGAAACTACTTGAAGTTTGCATGGAAAATCGTTCAACAAACAGAGTGAGAAGAAGCAGAACTCAGTTTATAAATTATAATCATCTCTTATTATTATGATTTGATAATGTCAAGTGCTAAGGAACTCAACATCATCTAATTACTGAAAATAATACAATGTGTATAGTCAGATACTGATTGAAAAATAATACATGTTTTCTTGGAGAGGCTTATTGAATACTGGTGTTTCCTAGCGTGACGAGGGAAGTCATATTTTATGGAAAACTAATTTAGTATTTTCCTTGAGAGGCTTAGAGAATAGTCAATTAAACAGACGAGTGAAGCTGAATGTTAAGGAAATCCAAATAATGTACTTCAAGTGGCTTGGAGATGCATGTAAAGAATACTTGTTTCTTGGAGAGGCTTTGAGAATACTTAACTAAAGAGGTAACTAAATCTAAGATCTTGAGAAAATCTAGGGATTGTACTTTGCTGGCCTATACATAATTTATAATACTCAACTCTTTTGGAGAGACAAGGAAAAATACTCATGCATGAAGAGAAAAGGAAATAATATTGGTTTCCTAGAGAGACAAAAATACTCAACAAAAGTAGTGAGAGCTTTTTACCTTTTATAACAGTTATTTTACTTGTTTCCTTGGTGCTTTTCTCTTTAATGTCCTTTGTTCTTTTTTTTTTCTCACAGATACTTAGATATTATTAGACACGATGTTTATGATTTAATTTGCCAATTATGTTAAGTATAATTTGAAATTTAGAATAGTCTAGAAATATTTAGATAAGTCATAATATCTATTGAAAAATCTAGAACTATATTAAAAATAGAAAAGTGTAGAAAATATCTAGAAGTATGTATTAATTAGGAAGGTTCTAGAAGTACTTTTAGAGTTCTCATATTGTACCTATAAATATCTCATTGTACTTAACATTAAGAATCAAGCAAATTGTGAATTTTCCATTAGAAATACCTTCATTTCTCTAACAAAGTGGTATCAGAGCTTGGAAGATTTTGGAGAAATCACTTAAAGGCATTGACAAAGTGAATAAGATAAATCTTCAATCTCTAAGGGGAGATTTTGAGGCTTTGAAGATGAAGGATTCCGAATCAATTTCAGATTATTGCTCAATGGTAAAGGCAATTGTTAATCAAATGAAGAGATATGGAGACAAGATAGAAAATCTTCATGTAGAAGAGAAGATTCTTCGTTCTTTGACTCCTAAATTCAATTATGTGGTGCGTATTATTGAGAAATCGAAAGATCTTGACTCAATATCCATTAAGGAATTGGAAGGTTCTTTGCAAGCTTAAGAAGAAAGAATGAAGAAAGGGCAAGATGAGTCATTAGAGCAAGTTCTCAAGACTGAAGCTTCATTGAAAGATGTTGGAGGAAGAGGAAGAGATTGTGGCTTTAATCAGATTAAAATTAGGTATTACAAATCTAAAGTTGAATGTTATAATTGATATAAATTTGGTCACTTCTCTTGGGGATGTTGTAGCGCTCATAATCAAGAAGAAGCAACTAATTTTGTTCATGAAGATGAAAAGTATACTTTGTTGATAACTCTTAAGGAAGAAGATAAGGATATTAATAGTTCGTGGTATTTGGACAATGGTGTAAGTAATCATATGTGAGGATGCAAGGAAAACACTATGGAGCTTAATCAGAATGTGAATGAAAATGTATCAATTGAAGACTCACCAAATGTGCAAATTGAAGGAAAAGAAGAAGACCAAAAGACTACGACATCCTTTCAAGATGCAACGTCGCCACCTCCTTCATCTATTTTTCAAGAAGAAAGTTCAAGCAAAAGACTAGGGAAGAAGAGAGACATCATGAATGGTATTTATGAAAGGACTAATGAAATTAATTTTGACTTTGAAGAGTTATATTGCTTTTCGGTAGATAGTGAACCATCAAGGTTTGATGAAGCTATAAAAGACAAAAGACAACAAGCCATGAATGAAGAAATTGAATCAATTGTGAAGAACAATATTTGAGAATTACCAACTATACCCAATGCTAAAAAGAATACTAACGGAGTGACAAAAAAATACAAAGAAGGATTCGTTATCAAAGGATACAAGTAAAAACATGGAGTTGACTATGAAAATTTTTACACGAATACGATTCAAGAAACTTAGATAAAACCAAAAATCTATCAACTTGATGTGAAGTCAAAATTCCAAAATGGTTATCTTGAAGAAGAGGTATACATTGAACAATATTTTAAGCTATGTCGTCAAAAAAGATGAGAATAAAATTCTAACACTAGAGAAAGATTGGTAGAGACTGAAAGCAAGACCAAAGGTGTTGAAGAAGAAAATTTCAAATTAGAAAGGAGTTATGTTAAGTATAATTTGAAATTTAGAATAATCTAGAATTATTTAGATAAGTCATAATATCTAACGAAAAATCTAGAATTATATTAAATATAGAAAAGTGTAGAAAATATCTAGAAGTATGTATTAATTGAAAAGATTCTAGAAGTATTTTTATAGTTCTCTTATTGTACCTATAAATATCTCTTTGTACTTACAATTTGAAACTAAACAAATTGTAACTTTTCTCTTAGAAATACATCTTTTGCTCTAACAAATTCTTCAAAACTAGTTGGATTATGCATAATCTTAATTCAAAACATTGTCTACCAAGGTGCTAACTGATATGCTCTCCTTGATTGCTTCTAATATTGTTTCAAAGTACCCAAGAAAATGCTTTTAGTTTTAACCAAACTTTCTATGGCTTGATAAAATCAATTTTGAAAACTGCCAAATTGTGTTTAAAAACGTGCCATGTTTTATTTATGGGTTTTCAAATAATGATAACTTTCAAATGTGAAAAAAATGCACAGTCCTTGATGCTCTATTTTAAGTTCAGCCAAATGTACGCCTTTATTTTTAAAGGCAGACCTAAAATTTTGCATTTACAAGGAATTGTTGATAAGATCAAGGTTAATTTAGCCTCTTAAAATGGAAACATGAATTTCTTTCCATGATGGGTAGAATCTAATTAATTAATCCAGTCATCCATTACATTGAATGCATATATATAGTTTCCAAAACTATGCCTGACCAACTAAGCTTTTCAAACAAATTGACAAGTGGAGGAAGAATTTTGTGTGGGCTGGTTGTGTTGATCAAAGGAAGTTGGATACATGATGCTAGGTACATATGAAACACAGCAGAACGAGGTCATATGTCTTGTGTGCTTCATAAGGGCAACACATATAAACAACTACAAAAAAAAATACAAACAAAAAGTATACAAAACATTAATACTTCACAAACCATTAGAAAAAAAATATTCAATGTGTGACTTTGACTGAATTATATATATATATATATATATTACTTAATTTAAATTATTCCATGTGTGACTTTTTTTATTTATGAAAATTGTTATATATATACAAAATACCTATTGTGTTCTTTCAAAAAGTTTTTCCTTAATTTCCTAATAGATTACGAGAAATACCCCAATGTTCGTGAACAAATCTAATATTTATAGTGTTGTCTGTTTTTTTTAATTTTTACAACAATCTTCAACACTATTAGTGCCTCATCTTATAAAGATATTTATCATGTTTACCATTTCAGATAAAGTAGTTCCACTTCAACATCATTGTTTTATTTTGCATATGTTACTATTTGTAATTTTATTTGATGTTTTACGTATTAAGAAGTCTTCATTGCAGTTTTGGTCTTTTATTTTAACTAAATCGCGAAAGTAGTCATTTATTTTATTTTTCTCCAGTTTTGGTTCTAAAACAGAATTTTAGTCCCAAAATAGAATTTTAATCTCAAATTTGATTAATTTTCATTTTTTTTTATATTTATTTAAGTCACATTATGCCTCAAAATCTTGTGATGCAATAATTGTAAATGAAATTTATAGTTGTATAATAGCATAATGGTTAATTTAAATATTTTTGGGCAAAATGTTGAGGAGGAAATAGAATGATTCACCTGTGTCTGAGCCTCAACTTCCGAACTGCATAAACAAGTGCGAGACATGTTTTCCATGTGAATCAGTCCTAGTGACTGTTCCTCTACCTGCATCGTCTTTGGATGCTGTGCCTGTATCATCTGAAGAGATGCCACTCATACCAAAGTCATATCCAGAGGAATGGAGATGCAAGTGCAGGGAGAAGTTATATCCAATAGGAAATCAGTTTTAACACCAATTATACACTCCATGATAATATGTAATTATCACGATGTCTGATGAATTTTTCTCAACTTAAAATAAAATAATGAAGGATAAACTGCTCTCAAATTGATTATTAAATACTTTATGGTGCCATCTTTTTATTTTTTTACAATTAACTGTTTAACATATATTTTTTATGGTATGTATATTTATTATTTATTTAATAATTAATAACAATATTTAAAATCCTAAATACTAGATGAAATATTTAAATATATATTTGGTTCTGAGATTGAAAAAAGGGGTTAAGTGAAAATTAAAAACTAGAGGATGTATTTTAGTTAATTAATAGAGATTTTTTTCTTCATAGGTATTTGGAGAAGCTAGAAATAAATCGTTCTTATAGATAGGACGATAATATATAATATAATTGGAGCATTGAAGGTCATTTCAAATTAAGTATTTGATGAGAAAAATAATTAGGAGATCTTCCTAGTCACGTACTTACTTGAGGATTAACCGAGTAATTATAAACATTTAGATCAAATAAATTAGATGGGTATAATTTCGTGTCAAACTTTAATTTGACACTTTAATATCATTTGATCATATAGTATGTAGGAATGGGAATATGCTAGGTCGTCAGGCCTATAATCTGACCTACTTATGGTCTGGTCTAGCCTATTTAATAAAAAGGTTAGGCTTAGGCTGTTTTTAAAGCCTATTTATTTAAATAGGTCAGACTCGGGCTTATAAAAAAGCATATTAAGCCTGACAGACCGGCCTATATATATTTATTATTTATTAATATTATTTTTTTTATTATTATATTAATAATATTATTTTCTATTTTAAATTCTATCAATTAGATAATCACTTAGTAATCATTCCATATTCAGTAGTCATTTCATATGGTAGCGGTTCTATATTTGGTAGTCGTTTTATATTCGGTACACTCAGTAATTGTTCCTTATTTGTTTAAGAGGTAATAATTGATGCGTTTAAAAAGGCTTTTAAAAAGGCATTCAGGGCCAGACCAGACTTTTAAAAAGGTCAGGTCAGACCGAAAAAAAAACCTATGATAGGCCATAAGCCAGGCTTAGGCCGAAAAAATAAATTGTAGGCCAGACTCAGGCCTTTCAAAGCCTAGTCTGACTTGGCCTATTCGCACCTCTAATAGTATGTAAAAAATTTTGTTTTAATTTGACACTTTAGTATCATTTGATCATATAGTATATAAAAAACTTTGTTTTGTATTTATTGGTTCATACAAAATTAACGGTTTTTGGTCAATTTTTTTTAACTTAGTCGCTAAAAATTTGGTTTAGTTAATTTTTATCTTAGTCCTTATGTAAGTAATTTTCTAAAGATTAAAAATCAAGTGTTTTGCGTATTCTAAGAAACAATTCTAACATGAAAAAATAGTTTAGGGATTAAAATAAAATAATAAAGATAAAAAGACAAAAATTATATATTAAAAGTACTGAAAATGACTTTTTTATGTCATTGTGACTTCAAGCAAAAAATATTATATTTATGGAGACAGTAAACTTATTCAAAATTAAATGAATATTTTATCACCACTTAACCTCATGCAGTGTTTGGAATAGAATAATGTCGGAGAAAGGAAAGGTAACTACTAGCCAAGCTTTTAGAATAATCAAAGTAAAAGATCAATGCAAACCAAAAACAGGACAAAAATATATAATATAACTGGAACATTGATACACATTAAGTATTTGATAAAAAAAAATAAATTAACTAGGAGATCTTCCTAGTTAGATGAGGATTAACCGAGTAATTGTAAACATCTAGATCAAATAAATTAGATGGGTATGATTTTGTGTCAAATTTTAATTTCACATCTTAATATCATTTGATCATACACGCATACAATTATATATAATTTTTTATTTTCTTTTTATTTCTGCAATTTTTTGTTTGTTTTGTATTTAGTTTATATAAAATTAACGGTTTTACTTTTTGGTTATTTTTCTTTTATTTAGTCTGTATAAATTCGGTTTAGGTAACTTTCTTTTTAATTCTTAGGTAGGTAATTTTTTAAAGACTAAAAATTAAATATTTTATATATTATAAGATTAATTCTAACATAAAAAATAGTGATAGTGTAGGGATTAAGATAAAATAACAGGAACAAAAAATGAAATTTATATATTAAAATTACGGAAAATGACTTTTTTTTTTATGTCATTGTGAGTAGGGGTAGGAATAGGTCAGATCAGGCTTTGAAAGGTCTGAGTCCGACCTACGATTTATTTTTTAGGTCTAAATCTAGCCTACGGTCTATCATAAGTTTTTTTTCCAGCAAGTCCTGACCTTTTTAAGAGTCTGGCTTAGCCTACAAGCCTTTTTAAAAGTCTTATTCGCATTAAAATATGTAAATGTTCTACTCATTACATGATTATCTCTACATACCAATATCAATTTACATATATTAAACAAAAAATGATTTTACTAACAAAATAAAAATTTAAAAAATCTGAAACAAACATTCTTTAAACCTTAAAAAATAATTTTTGTGTGTCAAATAACAGATTTTTTTTATCTAAAACAAACGCACCAATTATTACCTCTTAAATAAATATGGAACAACGACGGAGTGATTGACTAATTGAACGGTTACCGAATATAAAACGACTACCAAATATAGAATCGCTATCGAATATGTAACAACTACTGAATATGGAATGATTAGTGAAATGATTGTCTAATTGATAAAATTTAAAATAGAAAATAATATTATAAATATAATAATAAAAAATAATATTAATAAATAATATAAAATAATAAAATACTATTATTTTTAGAAAAATATATAAAATAGTAAAATAAAATATTTATTATTTATATTACTCATTAAATATAATATCTATCAAACCAGCACATCATAGAAAACATCCCTATAACGAAAATTACTCACAAAATTTATCAACATATATTCTAAAATAATTTTAACATCAAATTAATTATTTAAAATCCTATTAAATTAATAAAATAATTTATTATCAAATTTAAGGTGTTACAAAATGTGAGATTGTGTAACCTCATGGTGACTTCCTTGGTTGGATCAAATTCAGTCAGTTTTTTTCTCTACTTAAATTTTATCGGTCTTGTATTTTTCCTCTTTTTTTTTTTTT
>JBBPBS010001012.1:1532182-1557754 GCA_037974835.1 Cicer judaicum
TTTTTTAATTTCTCTTAAAAAAATAAAAATAAAAATTGATTGATATGAGACATCTTATTAAAATTAAATATTTATAACATTTAAGTTGTGACAACTTGATGATCTTAAATTCTAAATTAGTTATCTTTTAATAAAATTCGATCGATCAAGATATGGCATCTTGTTAGTCCTAGTTTAAAACGCATGAGTTGTGACAACTTTGGGATCTTAAATATTTTTAGCTAATTTCAAACAAACAATCAAATATACTCAATTGTAATAAATTTCTCATACTCGAGGTCTTGTTCCTTTATCAAATTAGCAATATTTTCTAATTAAATCTAAATTTCCACCACAAAACGTATTTCTTTTAAAAGCAATCAACACATCTGCATTTTTTATCCAAGGACCACAGAGCTTTGATTTCTCTATTGCATCGGAAGATACGTAGGAGCAAGACTGCACTCTTGTCAAGCATAATAATAATAATTTTTTTCCCGTATGTCTTAAATATAGTTTTATGATTAGATTATTTCCACAAAAATTATACTTGCATTTTAAAAAGGAGAAATAAACTTATATAACTTAATATTAATTACGCACAATTAATTATAGGTAACTATATTATAACAGATATCGTAGGGTGCTAATACATTGTCTGCGCATAATCGACTCCCGAACTCAACTTTGTTTAAAATACCACTTTTCTCTTTTAAAGGTTTTCTCAATATTTTTCCTATTTTAAAATAAATTTTCATGGCGACTCCATTGAATTTGAGAAACACTCGAAATTTTAGACCACGAAACCATCGTTAAAAAAATTATTAATTTTTTATGATTAAACTTTTGTAAAATATTGGTTTTATCGTAATATTTCAAGAGTAAAAATACTTATTTTATTACAAACTCAACAATTTCTTCTATCTCATTTATTCTTCTTATAATCTTACCTATTTATAAAATTAATACATTAAAAAATTATTGCGGATAATATTCTAGTTTTGGTATTGTTCTCGATCCATGTATATTCTGATAAACGTGATGTCCTAAATCACTTGTAAAAGTTTTTTTTTTCTATTGCAAAAGTTTTGATTAAACAAAAGTATAATATAAATAATTATATATATTATTTTGATATTTAAGGTGTCACATAAATTCAAACTTTAAGTGTTGGGATTTAGTGAATAATGTTTTGAGAAGTTAGAAGGGTTTAAAATTGAGACAATTCTATATTTTTTTTTTATTCTAATTATTATATTATATATTGATGTAAGTGTTGTTCCTTTTGTTGAGAATATGTAATTAAGAGAATTTTTAAAGAGTAGATGTTAAGGTGTCAATGAATCATATTAAAAAAGCCTTTTAATTGTATGTGTTTGAATTTGAATAAATACAATTTTGTTTTTTAAATCAGTTGACTCAACTAGTAGAAAAAATTAGATACCCCAATAACTCATCATTGATAAAAGAGACATCAATGATCCGTTGTTATTATTGGTATAAATATTTGTAAATATTTTTTTGAAATAGCTAAAAATAATATTCATTTTTTATGCCATTTTGACTGGCTAAGTTATTTAGGTGTATGTTAATGTATATCTATTGTTGACTTTCTAATTGATCGTTTAATTGTTTATGAAATACATTGTCATAAGTTGAGTAATTATAAGCACTATGTGGCATCAATCTTAAGTGATTATAAGTTGATAAATTATGTGATTAATTTTTTTATATGCATGTTTGTTATGGTATGATAATTTTATACATATTTAATTTTAGTTGTATTTCTAAAAGTAAATGTATTTTAATGTAAGTATTTTAAGGAATAAGATTTCAGACATTTTTACACACTGATAATTAATGTGATTTTTTTTCGTGCATTTAACTAATGTTAAGTGCGCATAAAGTCATATTTAACTACTTCTAAGTATATCTTATCTATAGTGTTTCAATAAGTGTACGAAATCGTTGCAAGTAATAATAAAATAATAGTATCGAGTGTTGAATTCAAGGATTGCATTTTATTATCGAATTATCTTTAGTTTTTTAAAATTGAACAAATTATTTTTGAATTGATTGAAATAATTTTTTAACTAACAAGAGTAATAGTATTGAACTTTTATAATAAGAAAAATATAACGGATGAGTTTCACTTCGAATCTAATCTTAGTTTCTAATTTCATCCTAGAAACTAAATTCTTTTATTGAATTACTACTGGATTATCTTTATTATTCTTGCACTCATTCTTTAGTAACAAAGCCTTTAATTCCAAATTAACCTATAACTTTTTAATGGAGTTAAGATTAAAATTAAGATTTTTAGTACAAGAATTCTCTTATTAAACTATTGTCTCTGTAAATAATTCAATTGGTTTTACGACATCCATCTATCCCTAGCCTACAATTGTTGACGTAAAAACCATTTGGATATATGTGTTGAGGTAAAAATCTTTTTTGATGTATGTTTTAATGACAACAAACCTTATGAAATAAATGATTAAGTTTTATGAATGGTGGTCTATTAACGATAGCACTTGAGGTTTATTTAAGTAACATAAATTGCATAAGTGAACAAGCAAGAAGTCATTTACATCATCAAAGTGCATAAGTATCCACTCAATTATGAAAGAATCTCAAAAAGAATGTATCATGTATCAATCATTCAAGAGAATGATTATTACATCTTCAAGATAGTATCCTCATGAAAAAGGTGATCAAATACATTTATACAACAATCAATGATCACATCGTGTTATAAATCAAAGCAAATCATGTCTTAACTAAATTCAAATAAACGAAGAATATTTTGAAAGAATTGTGGGAAAACGAAGATCATTCTTCATAGCCTTCCCTTTCTTCAAACCAAGAATGTTCTTGTTCTTAAGAAGGAAATAAGATCAAGATCAATTTTGATTTGCAAAGAAACCATCTTTTACAAAGTTACCCGATGTATACACTCACATCAGAAAGATTCAATCCAAAATGGCAAAAGTTATGCATTATAATCAAACAAGTAAGATCATTCTTCATATTGATCAAGAAACAAGAACAACCTTGACTGGATACTACAACTTATCTACTAAACAGTCTGCACACGTGACAGATCAAAGTATGACTACAAAACAACAACGAAGATCATTCTGATTTATCAATCCAAGAACATTTTTGTATGCTAAATGACATATATTTCATTAATCAAGATTGTTCTAGGCTGCGAAAATATATCAACCTTTATTACAAATAAACTACTCTTTAAAATGGAAGAGCAAAATTATTCAACAAGATTTCTTTGGACAAATTCATTCAATAAATAACAAAACAAAATATCAAGAACAAATAAGCAAGTACAACCTGGATAGAAATGATAAAGTCATTGCATCACTAACACACGTACAAAACATAAAAACTTGACACACAACAGCTGTCATAAATTCAAAATCTAGAAAATCACTCAAAACAGAAACGAAGATCGTTTTGGTTTTCACAACTCTAACCCAAGAACGTTCTAGTTTACAAAGAACAAAATCTGATGTAATTTAAGACCGATCTGGGCTATGAAAGTACGTCTATCCACACTACAAATCATCAGTATTCATTATAGAGGAATTTAAAAATCTACTCAAGCTTATTTTTGACAAATTCGTCAAAAGAATCAACAAAGTCAAAGCAATGCACAAAAAGTAAATTGATGGCTTAGATAAGAAAGTACAACTTAGACACATGATGCATTGCATCACCGACACAAGTACATAGTAATATGATTATTTACAAACAGTTGTCAAAAGTGACAAATACAAGCAGTTGCCCAAAACAGAAATGAAGAACGTTTTGATGATCAAGCAGGAACATTCTTTGTTTATTTACAACACATACCTATTAATTTATAGACCTATTGACCTGTCTTCCAAAGACTAAATGAGCTGACACAGACCTTCAAGAAGCCTATAAAAGGAACCTTAAGGCAAAGGAAACATCAAGAGTTCAATTTACAAATCTACCAACACTTGTTCAAATAATAACAAGTCAAAAAATCTTCAAGCAAACTCCAACTCTCTTCACTATATTTGTGGGTCATCCTTTACTGAGTTTGTCATTATTCATCTCAAACAAGTGTTGAGAAGTTTCAAGATCCTAAACACTTTTATCATACACCATTTTTAACTCAAGTATGTTTTTTATGGTAGATTGCGTGTCATCATGGTTGTGAGAACTAGACTAGCCCGAATATGGTGAACCAATATACTTTTTGTGTGTGATCTTTCTATCTATTATCTTTAATTATTTGCACACACAAATCACACTTCATTATAAATTAATTTATTTTATTTACTTCTAACATATCCAAAACATTCTGGACATTTTTTTTAAAGCAAAATTGATCTTGAGTTAATTTAAATTAAGCATAGGAATCAAAATTTTAAAAAATCACAATTTAAATCGTCTCTTTCTTATGATTGACATTGCTACTTCAATATGTTTTAATGACTACAAACTTTATGAAATAAATTATTAAGTTTTATGAACGGTGGTATACTAATAATTGCACTTGAGATTTATTTAAAGAACATGAATTGCATAAGTGAACAAGCAAGAAGTCATTTACATAATCAAAGTGCATAATGAAAGAATCTCGAAAATAACATATCATATATCAATCATTCAAAAGAACGAGTGAAATAAGATGACAACCATAGTCTTATATTTAGGATTTAATTTGTTTTATTGTTGTAGTAAATTTAGTTAAGGTACGTGAGTAATATGAACGGATTCATTTGTACTAAAAAGTGGTAAAACAAACTTTACTTTAAAGTTTTAGTATTTGTCAATTGGTAGTGAGAAATGAGGGAGAGAGAAATTCATGAATAACATTGTCGTCGGTTAGAGGGGTCAGTTTGTTACAGTAAAACTTCTTTTTATAAAAGGCCTTAGCAACCCGATACCTAACAAATAAATATCACTATTATTTCAATATCACTATCAATTGAGCTAAGTCATTCATTCATTACCATTACTAATTGAGTTAGTAGCTTAATTTTAGGTATCGAGTTCAACTCCCACATAAGGAAAAAACTCACTAATTTCGAAAGGTGGAACATGGGAAGCAAGAAGATCGTGAGTAATAGTGTCGATTAAAACCTCAAAGGTTTCAAGTTGTTACAACAAAGCGCCTTTTTTGTAACATAAGTAGGTAAGACTAGAGTAAAGTTGTGTTTGGTAATGTCTATATGAGAGTTAAGTCTGCTACTGCTAAGCTGCATAATATTGGGACTATTGATAATATGCTTGAGTAAGAGAATTGGTTGAGATTGAATTGGATCATGCTTAGAAGGATCACATGGTTGAAATGAATGGGAGACATAAAATTGCAAATGTAATAAAAGTTTTTTAATAGCTTTGATTTAAAACAAAAAAATTAATATGATTATTACTAATTGAGTTAGAGAGGTTAATCATCCTAACAACTGATTTCGAAGAAGGCGATAACAATAATTTTATTTTACCTATTAAAAAGTCTATCAAGATTTATTTTCTTTTTCATTATTTTATGAGATAAGTTACACTATATGTGCACTATTAATAATAATAAATGTATTGAATTTATGGAATTTAACGAGATTAAATAGGTGAGTTTATGAATATGTTGATTTTATTTGAACTTAATTCATTTTTAATTTCATTAAGAAATTTTAAGTGTTATATCATTATTATTATTATTATTATTATTACTGTGATTATTATTATTATTATTATTATTATAATAATTGTGATTATTATTATTATTAATGAATTTTGCATTATAGTATTGCACAGTCAAATTCTATTGTATAATAAATAAATAAATAAATACAACTAAATCAATTTTTTTATAGAAATGAGTTTTATGAAAGGATCTATGATATCCCTTTTCTATTTATAAAATTTTAAATATTGCTATCAACATATAATTTTAAATTTGTTCTATTTTAATAAATAATATTCCCAATTTTATCTCTTTTGTTTTTCTTTATATCCATATTTGGTTTGCTTTAACTAGTTCATGTGTTTAGTAAGTGACTTTAATACAATGCAAGTTTTTATATTTTAGTCAAATTGTTGTTAATTACGAAATTTTTGTAACACTAATTGGGATTCAAAAGAATTTAATTTGATTTATTAAGAAATGTGTCAATACTTGTATGCAACTTGTCCATTTATTTTTCATATTAGTTTCGAGGACGAAACTATTTTTAAGGGGGTAAGTATTGTAACACCCTAATATTTTTATATATATTATATACGTGTCTTTTAGTATTTTTTGTAATTTATTATTTAATTATTTAATTTCCATTAGGCCTCTTGCTGTCACACCTATTTGTCATTCATACACTTATAAAATAATTTTCTAAGTCATAAAATGGAAGAAAGCGCCTAAGGTAAAGGCTTTTCTCGTGCAAATTTAGAGACGTTAAGAAAGAAAGCGCCTAAGGTAAGGGCTTTTCCCCATGCAGAGTTAGGCTAGATATTAAATTAGCAATTCATAGGATATTGATATGATGTCTGGATGTCTTAAAAGTAAAAGGTTGATTTTATTTTTGTCGTAAAGAAATTAACTATAATGTTTTGATTGTCTCTTTTGAGCAATACATCTATCTTGATGAACTTAATTATAGAGTCATATTTTATTATTATCCCTTGATAAATATGTTTATAGTGAAAATGTTTAGTGCTTTACGTGTTTTAGAGTATTTAATTATGAAGTTATAATTTTTATAATGATGAAATTAGTAATATGTTTATTATGATGTATTTGATTTTTTGTTGACCTTTGAGTATTTTAAATTTAAAATTTGGCTTTTATGAACAATATACATGTCTTGAAAAAATTGATGAGAATTTTATATTTCTTTAAATTTAATAATATGAGAAAATTGATTATTGAATGCATTAATGAATAGTCCATTTTTAGAATGCTGAAAACTTTATAGTGAAAGGAACGAAATTTATGTTGCTATTGTATTCTTAGTGATATGAGTTTTAACGGTTATCAATAACATGTAGTCAAATCGAATCTTAAGGATTATTAAAATGAAAGTGGTGATTTTGAGATATTTGTTCACGTGCATATTTCATGTGTTGAGGTTATTGAGTTATAACTATGAACATCCATGAGAATATAAATTTAATATTTTATGTGATTAAAAAATTTAATCTAAAATACTTTGTCTTTGTGGTTGCCTAAGTGGTTGGTGATTTGTGTTTTAAATATAATTATCTTTGTGGTTGCCTAAGTGGCTGGTGATTTGTGTTTTAAATATTTGTTATCTTTGTGGTTGCCTAAGTGGTTGGTGATTTGTGTTTTGCCTAAGTGGCTAATGATGTGTATGATTATTTAAGTGAGTGGTGACTTGTACATTTTGAGCATCATTATCATTTTATGACATATCATATGCATCTTTGTGGACACCTGTGTGGCTGGTTTAACTTTTCCCATCGGTATGGGTGACTTCTGTGTGGACGCCTGTGTGGCTGGTTATATCCGGATCATATATGTTAGGAGCATGCATAACTTATATAGATTTTATTTTTATTTTTATTTTGATTTAACTATTTGCTCTACTGTTGTTACTTATTTAGATACATTTTATGACTTTTGATATATCTTTGAGAACTATTAAATAATCAATTTCTTTAAATCTTTTATTACAAAAGGATTTTATATTCATATTGTATGGTTGTTATTTTATTATTTGGTTTAATTTTGTTGTGGGATGAACTGACCCCTTACACCAACATTTAGGTACTAATGACCTCAAAGAGTTGAGTTGAACGAATGATGTTTGGTTGGTGCACGCGCGTGGAAAAATGAGACTTTTATTTAAAAATAATGTTTTATATTACTAAAAATTTTGTGGTACATTGTAAAGTTATTTACTCGTAATCATTAACTTTTAATAAAAACATGGAAGTGAGATTTTATTCCAATTGAATGCCCTTAATTTCAGTCAACATTGTTTCTTTTGAATTTCACTTAAAGAGAATTTATTTTATTTTGGAGCATAAATAAATATTGATCTAACAATTGGAATATTAATTTGGCAAATAAATGAATGAATAATATTTTAGTAAATTGCATTATGTTCTTTTACAAAAAAAACTATATCAAGTAATTTTCTAATGTATCTTCAAATTCTCACATGATCAATTATTCATAAGAAAAAAAAATTATAGTTGTTTATAAAAAAAAAAAAATATTTTAAAGCAATTTTTGGATAAAAAATTTGAGGCGTTACATATTGCTTTGGCAAATTTTAGATTCAAGATCATAACCAAATTTCGGACAGACAAATTAGCTTCTATTATGATTTCCATTATTTCCCCTCATCAAAAGGGTTTCATCATAGGCTAGCTAATTAATGATTTCATTTGCTTGACTTCAAAGGTTGATAATTTACTTCATCAAAGATCTTTTGGAGGTAACTTAGCTATCAAAATAGATATTCGTAAAGTCTTTGACACCATTGATTGGAACTACTTGATCAAGGTTCTTCACTCTTTTGGGTTCAACAATAAATTCTATCAGTGGATTGAGATCATCTTGGTCAATGGCAAGTTGTTGGCTACTTATCTTGCAGACAAGGGGTTAGGAAATGAGATATCCTCTCACATTTTCTCTTTTGCATTGTAGAAGAAGTGCTTAGTGGAGGAATAATTCGACTTGTTCTCAAAGCTCTTCACATAATTTGTTTTATGTTGTTATATGTTGATTTTCATAGAGATACTTTATCTAATTTAAGATCCCTAAAACAACTATTTATTGCTTATGCTAATGTTTTAGGCTATGTTACTAACCCTCTTAAGTCTACCATTTAGGTTGGCCACATAAGTCATCCTATTTTAAGAGGCAAGCCAAAAATATTACAAATGGCCTTTATTGTTGACAAAATTAAACCAAAGCTAGCATCTTGGAATGATCCTTTACTCTTTGCGGCTGATATATTCTATCTTGTGCAAAGTAAGCTCCATATCATGTTTATCTATAGTTTTCTCTTCTACATCTGTCTTATTTCTTCGTTGAAAGAGTTGGATATGTAGATAATAAAATTCATATGGTATAGGGACATTGACAAGAGGAAATTGGTAATTGTTGCTTTGATCCTTGAAAGACATTAATGATGATTCATCTCTTAAACTTTGTTAGTACTTGTTCCCCCTTCACAACCAATGCATTAAGCTTTTGTATGCTAGATTCATGAGAGCTAGTGGTCATATCTCTTACCACATTGACTCATCTATATGGAAGGACATTATTTTTAAGATTCACATATTAAAGGACAATTTCCACTGGTTAATTGAGTAAGGTAACAAAATTAACTTTTGGAATTATATCTGGCTTCGAAACTCTAAGCTGGTGGACTTACTAAATATTCCTAAAAATAGACACAACTCATTAGAAGTTAAAGTGGAGGGATTCATTCATAATCACAAATGCTATATCCCTGATTCCATCTTGCTAAGTGTTCCTACTATTATCTAGCTCCTGCAAGATGTTCACATGCCCACTTTTCCCTGTGAGGATCAGATGGCTTGGAGGCACTCCAAAAATGGAATTTTCCATTTTCATGATGCCTAACTATTTTATAAGCCTCTAGTAATGAGAACCTTCGAGCTCGAGGTTGCACCATTGTCTCTTAGTGCATATTGTACAAAAAATCAGATGTGTCCAGCCAACACCTCTTCTTTGATTGTGAGTTTTCTAATAAAACTAGTTGGCCTTTCCCTTCATTATGCCAGTCAGTGGTCCTTGTTTGTTTGATGTAATGGATATTTGCAAGAAGCCATGGTCATCCCAATGTCTCATTGCCATTGTGGTTGTTTGTTTTAATGTTGTTAACACCATACGGTTTTGTCATAATAAGCTGATGTTTGACAACAAGTTGATTACTTGCCAGTTGCACAATCAATCAAATATGCTCCAATACTCATTTATCTAGAAACTAGTCTAAAGAGACTGCATTTTGATCAATGCATGAGTTTGGCATTTTTGGTGAAATGTCATACTCAAGACACTATTAAAGGAGGCTACAAGCATGTTGCTTGTGGGGGATATTTAAATATAGTACTCATGAGTATTTCTAACTCAATTCTTGGTGAGCTCCAAAGGGCCATGTTCACCATTGAGATTATCAGTAAAAACGGCTCGATGCCTTTCTCATTGTTATTCCTCGTATAAATAGAGAGTAATTACAACAAATAATTACAATTAACGAGAACAAATCAATTTCTAATTTGTGTAACTTATTCTAGGGACAAATTGATAAATATAATTAATGAGATAAATCAATTCCTTATTCACATCCTCTCAAATGGATGTGGTTGGTCAAGTAGCATCAATTTGTTAACAAGAAATTGATGGCGCGGACGAGGATCAACTTTGGTAAGAATATCTGCAATCTGCAATTGAGTGTTGACATAAGGAAATGAAATAACATGATTATCATATACCTCCCTAATATAATGACAATCTACTTGAATGTGCTTTGTGCGCTAGTGAAAAATAGGATTGACAACAATTTGAATAGCACTTGTATTGTCAGCATAGAGAGATGTTGACTCTGTTTGAGGAAACCCTATTTCAAACAAAAGATCACAAAGCCAAATTATTTTAGAACAAGCAATAGACATGGCACGATACTCGGATTCAATAGAGGATTTAGAGACTTTTGATTGGTTCTTACTTTTCCATGAAATTAATGAAGAACCAAGAAACATGCACTAACCGGTGACAGAGCGTCGAGTGTCAAGACACCTGGCCCAATCAGCATCACTGTAAGCAATCAATGTAGAAGGTGTCCTAATAGGAAAGAACAAACCCTGATGAGAGGTACCATTCAAGTAGTGAATTATACGACGGAAAGCTGCTAAGTTAAGATGACAAGGAGAGTGCATGAACTGAAGAGTCATATCAATAGCGTCAATCAGATCACCATGAAGAAATGCATTCTTCACATCCATCTGATGAAGAGTCCACCCATTAGAAGCAACTATAAAGAGCATAGTTCGAACAATTATCATTTTGGCAGTTGGTGTAAATTTCTCGTCATAACCAATGCCATATTCCTGTTTGTTTCCTAAGGAAACTAATCAAGCCTTGTGACACTTGATGGAACCATCAGAATTCATTTTAACATAATACACCCATTTGGAGCCTGTGGGTTTCATATGAAGAGGACAAGTGATAATATTCCATGTGAAATTGTCTTAGAGAATATGAAATTCCCCATTCATTGCTTTTATCCATCGCACATCTTTAACAGCCTGTGAGTAGCAAGTAGGAATAGAGATGCTAAAGAGAGAGGCACATAGAGAAGTATGTGAGGAATTATACATGTCTAGTGAATATCTATTAGGTGTTCGAGACGCTCTACTAGAACGTCGTGGTGCAACGACTATAGAATCAAGTGGCAGATCAGTATTAGGAAGAAGGATGGGAACCTGTTGTTTGTGTTTTCTAACATAGATTGATGCATAATAGAAAATTTTGGAAGCATAGAAAAATTATTCATGGAAGGAGTAAGGCAAGAAAGCATACATTGATTATCAAAAAATATCACATTCCTAGAAATCCAGAAACGATAGTTAGAAACATTATAACACACAAAACCCTTTATGAGATAGACTATACCTTATAAATGCATATTGAATAGATTGTGCTCCAAACTTGTGTCTTTCAAACAGAGGTAGGTGAAAAAAATATACACATCCAAAAGTATGTAAAGCAGTATAATCAGGGTGAGTTTTTTAAATAAGAAAGAAAGGAGAATCAAGATCAATAGCCGTAGAAGGAACACAATTGATCAAAAAACGGATGTGGATAGAGCCTCTACCCAAAACCTAATGGGTACAGAAGCCTTGAGAAGTAAGGTACACATCACATCAAGCAAATGACAATTTTTACACTATGCAATCGCATTTTGTTGGGGGATATTGGGATAATAACATTGAGACAACATGCCTTTCTGTTAAAGGTACTCATGAAACTAATGAGACATATATTCACCACCAGAGTCATAGTGAAAAATTTTAATAGTTGTTTGAAACTAATTTTCAACATGTGTCAAAAATTTCTTAAACATAGAAAACACTCCGTATTTATATTGGAGAAAATATACCAAAGTAAAACAACTATAATCATCAAAAAATGTGACAAAATATTTATAATTAGCATGAGAAGAGATAGGAGATACACCTTACGCATCATTATGAATCATCTCAAAACAAGTGTTTTGCTTTTATCTAATTTGCAAACATATCATGAAACGTATACAATAGAAACAACATGTTTATTTTCCAATAAACCATTTTTAAGAAAATAAGACTAAACAATAGAGTTTGGAAGACCTAATTTTCTATGTCAATCTTCATGACAACTCAAAACATTATTGCAAGTAAAAGATAAATAACTGAAAATAAATTGGAGTGAGAACAATCTTCCTACTTTAGTCCCCTTCGTGATCACCTTTTCCAACACCTGCTTCTGCACAAGACAAGCAGACTGAGAGAAACTTACATTACAATAAATTGGAAGCATGGTCGGGTGATACAAGCACATTTCAAAAATTAGAGTTAATGTCACCAACATTTGTAATGGGGAGGGTATCACCATCAACAACTTTCTGATTCGCATACAAATACGCATACAAACATGTCATGTGATTCGATGAACCAGAACTAAGAAAACATGGATGAGAAACATTAGAAAACTTACCCAGAACGCCCAAGGCTGAAAGGGCAGAAGGTACCATTTCTGGTTTAATGGTACTTCCCTCAAATCCACCATTGGAGGAAGGACCAACTACAAGTCTTGTGGTGGCATGGAATACCTACACTAAATGATTGTGTGGGTCGTGGGAGAAGTGTGGGACAGTTAGAGATGAGATGACCCTATTGTTTGCAGTAACTATAAAACTTCTTACAACTACGAGCAACATGTCCAAATTGGTTGCATGAGAAGCATTAGACTTGTTGCATATCACGACCTTTACCTATACTCTGAGCAACATATGCAACCATCACAGGTTCAGAAACAACATCATGAGACATGGTTCCTTGAGTAAGGAGACGTTGCTCCTCCCTAAGAAGCTCACCAACACATGTATCCAAATAGGGAACAAGACTCCTATTTAGTAAAGTACCTCTAACAGCCTCAAATTTTGGGATACGATTCATGAGATATTGGTCCCTCCTACTGGTATTGCAGAAAATTTGGACATCCTCGAGAGAAGTCTTGGGAACAACAACATGTATAATGGTAGATCGTTATGTCCACAAATTTATAAAACTAGAATAGTATTCCTAAACAAACAAATTACCCTGTTTGTAATTGACTATATCTAGCTCCAACTGAAAACGCTTCACATTATAGTCCTGGTGGTAAATACGCTTCAAATAATTCCACATTTCTTGGGCAATTGAGAACGAGCACAAATTATTGATCATTTAAGGATCAATAATACTGAGAATCAATAGTAATGAGGATCAATAGTACTAAGGATCAATAGTACTAAGCATCTTTGATTTTCCACACGTCTAAAGCAAATATCTTTATTGTTGCCTTAGAAACTCCATCCAAGTGACTCGATAATCATTTTCCTTTGACATACATCTTGAGTTGAAATCCTCAAGTAGTGTAGTTCTTGCAAGTGAAGCGAACACAAAAATGATCTCTTTCTTTTTCCAGAGCCATAAAAACCAATATTGTTGCAGACAACAACAAATTGGATGTGACAGCAATACATGAACAGAATCACAACTTGTAGTGGTGAATAGAGGTTGAAACCTAACACATGCACAAACTTAGACTTATGAACAAGAATAAGTGAACAAATACAATCATGAGCCAAAGTCGAAGCACAAATCAGAAACGCGTGTGAATAAATTCGACGACGAAAAAACTCGATCACAGAATCACAAATTGAAGCAAAAATTCAATTGCGGCCAAGGAGAATCAGATTTCAAGCAAGAGTTATAAACAAAAACAACCAAGACCACGAAACCACGAGCAAGAAAGCAAAAAGAGATTTTGAAAAATTCGAAAACCAAAACTCCAAGAAATTTAGGATTGTAACAAACTAATACCATGTTAGTAAAAATGGATTGATAACTTTCTCATTGTTATTCCTCGTATAAATAGAGATTATAGTCTATATAGGTAATTACAACAAATAATTACAATTAATGAGAAAAAATCAATTTCATATTTGTATAAATTTTTCTAGGAAAAAATTGCTAAATATAATTAACGAGATAAATCAATTTTTGATTCACAAAGACTGTCATAGAAAAATGTGGTCCTCTATTTGTCTTGAATTAGATTCTCAATTGGTCACCTTGATTATTTAGTCTCGTGATATTTGTCTTGCATGCAGTTGGATAAATAGATGAATTTCTTTGGCGACAATTGTTTAGTTAGGGTTTCTTAATCTAGATTTTGTTTGGTGGGACACCATTCATTCTTGCAATAGAGAGATCTTTGTTCATAGCATACAGATGATTATCGTTTTATCTAATGTGACAATCATTTTTGCTTTATTTAGATTGCTTGCTTTCTAATAGTTTCATTTTCATTTTGCAGCACATTTTTTTTTTCACGTTGGTTTTATCTCTTGAACATTTTCAGTAAGGTTTTTAATAAGGGAATTATACATTGTTATGCTTCTCTTGAGTTTTGGTCTAGTCTTCCAAGATGTACTATTTTTTATCTTATTGTTAATATATTTATTGAGGTTCTCCAAAATGATTGGTAGTTTGACCGCGGTTTCAACAAAGTTGAGATTCCTTTCTTATTTTTATTTCTCCTTTAAGTGTGGAGAAATTGAAATTCTGAATTTAAATTTGAACTATTTTATATCAATATAGTTGTAGCTATCAATTTAATTGTAGTTACAAAATTTATGTGTATAATATAATATATGTATAAATTTTTTTTGGCTTATCATTCTTCAATGCAATTAAAATATTAATTAGATGTTTATTTGAAAAAGATAATAACAATATATTAAAATATGAAGATAAATGTATATTTATAGATAATGTTTTTCTTAATATATGTGCATATAAAAAAAGGAAAATACATAAGGAAAAAAAAAAGTTAATAGACTAGTCAATTTGATAACTACATCTTTGGAAAATGATTGACTCATATTATTATTAAATATGATAAAAAAAAATATATGTTGACTGTATAATGATATTATTTAGAATAAATTATTTTATTTTATTAAATTTCACAATAAATTAAAAGATTTACTACCTTTATACGATTACTTTAAATGATTGACTACTTTTATATGATTATTTTAAATAATTTACTTTTGGTTAAAATCGCAATACATATGTGTGTGAATACAACTATATATAATGTTATAATGATTGGTGTTCTTTAAAGAAGTTTTTCTTATTTTTTATAGAGAAGATGAGAACCGCTAATATGTCTGTGAACAAAATCCAGCTTTATTGTGTTCTCTTTTTTTTCTTGTTCACAATTTTCACAAGTATCTTCACTATGACTACTGCATCACCCAGTGAGGTATAGCATTAGTCATATTTTATCTGCCTATTACATATTAAGTATTTTTTTATTAATCTCTTTTTATTCACCGATTTGGATGTACATCATTATGAAGAAATGTATCTACTATGTTACACATTATTAACCTATTTTTTATCTGCATGTTACATATTAAATATGTTTTCACGTTTTATATATTCAAAAAGAGGTAAAAAATAGTAGACCACCAAATTGTTTCTTAAACTTTCTAACTCATGGGTATTGTTTTAAAAGTAGGACCGGTCTAGACCAACCCAATCCCAGTTCTTAAATAGAGGCACAAAGGAATCGAACCAGTGGCTCTAAAGCCATATGCTCTAATTGTTTCTACTATGTTTATAATAACCAACATAAATTACATATATGAATGTTTAATTAATTGAAATCGCACCAACTTTTCTGTAATGATAATAATAATATATAATTACGTAAAGAAGACTTAAACAAAACTATATGATTTTTCAATTTTCATAGTACATTTGTGTGTTCGTAAATGTGTATTAAAATATTTTTTTATCATTCAAAAATGTATTAATTGTGAGATTAAATTTTTTTATTGATATTTATTTAAAAGATATTAATTTTTTTAAATATAATAAATAAATTTATGTCATGAATATTTTTATATTTTTGTTCTAAATTGTGTAAATAGTCGTACGGTTCAACTAGTAACCCACTAATTCGATCATCAATCTATAATTAACACAATTTTGTTTGGTTCAACTAGTTTTAAAATTTTGTCCATAGTCATAAAACTCCCTAAAATAGTTAATGAATAAACATTTTGACTATTGTTACAAGTAATTTAATATTTTGTAAATTTTGAATTTAACTTACATGAAACTTATATTTTCATGATGAGAAGACAATTTAGTCATTATAACATTAGGACATATCATGTGCTTCATATTAAAATTAATATTTTATAAACAAAATATGATAATTATTAGCATTCTGAATAATAATGATATGTTTGGTCAGAATGTTGAGAAAATTGAAGAAGATATGGTGTCTATAGTTTCGTCAAGAAGGCTTTTTGAAAAGTTGATCGGATCAACTCCTCCGGCTTGCAAAAACCAATGCGCGCAATGTCCAACAACCTGCAAAGCTACCCTTGTGTCTGGACCTTATGGTTCTATGATATGGAGTTGCAAATGTGTGTAATATTTGTATGAGGTTACTTCCTCAATTTAAAATAAATAATAAAATATAAATTGCATTCAAATTGATTAATGATTACATACTTAACTTATGGAATAATTTTTATATTTTATAAGAAATATTTTTTATAATAGTACACATATTTATCATTTGTTTAATAATTAGTAATAATTTTAAATCATTAATATTATATAATTTATATAAATTTACATTCATTTATGTTCTTTTCAAATATATCTTTTTTCTTATATATCTTCTACTTTGTTTTGGTCTTTCCAAAATTTGTTATTTTGCAATTTATCCTTATTATAAGAATTTAATATTTATTTTAATCTTTATATAAATGGTTTTGGAACAAATAAAATCAAACATTACAAAATATTGCAGTGATCAAAATAAAATAACATCAACTAAAAGTGGAAAATCATATATTTACAATGATTAATAAAAAAATTATTTTATAACGAACTAAAAAAGAAAAATATATTATATGCACAGAGATGAAGATATACTTAAACCTATATAAAATAATAGATCACCACCTAACCCTTAAAATACATTCTTTAACTTTAATGTAGATTACACTGGTGCAAATATGAGATAAAAATTAATGATACAATACATGTTTTATGTAAATAAATGTAAGTTTAGACATTAGTTATTAGGAAATTGGTGTTAATTGTGTTCATAATTTTGAAAACATATATTTTATATCAATTGTGAGAGAATATTGATGTAAAATATTGGAAAATATTTTATACAGCTCCTTAATTTAATTTCAAGTAAAATTTTAGTCTTTCACTTTACTTTTTTAGATTTGATTACATAGGTTTTAAAATGTCGACAATGTTATCTTTTTCACATAAATCCATAAAATTTATCATCTTCAAAAGAAACTCAAAAAATTAGTAATTATAATCAACAAAATCTATATTTTCATCAAATTCATAACTTAAATTTTTAAATAAACTCATATTTTCATTTTCAATAACATCAAATTCATCAAATAAAGAACTCACATTTTAAGATTTAAGTTAGGGATTTGATTTGAAGAAAGATAGAAAGAAGAATAAGATATTGTCTTGGTCATTTGGGGGTTTAGGGATTTCATTTGCAGCAGAAAATATTGTCTTGGTGATTTAGAGATTCAATCTTAAATTGTGAATTCTTTATTTGATGGATTTGATGTTGTTGGAGACAAAAATATGAATTTATATGATGTATTAACATTTGATATATGATATTATAAAAATAAAAATAAAAAGCTAATGTGAAGTTTTAAGGTGGTGGAAAACTTGTTAATCAATCCAAAAAAAAAATATAGTATTTGATATATGACGACACTAGTGATGTATGACAAAACCAATTAATAGTGGTTCACTATCAATGAGATAGCTACGTCAAGTTCCTTCACTCTAAAGAATTTAATCCACTAAATCAAATTGATTTTCACTAGCACTAAATCAAACTGATGTTCTAATCCTATCAAACTTCTAACTTGGTTTAGTCAAACGTTTTGAGGTTGCAGCCACTAATGAGGTAGATAACAAATATAAGGATTTGAAGTGTTTCTAGGTAACTCTTACAAGATAATATTGCAATTTAAACACTCAATAAAAACACTTATATTATCTAAAGAGAACATTTTATCTTTTTTTGTATGCAAGGAATTAATTGTAGATAAGTTTCACTCAATTGTTATGCTTCTTTAATTGTTTCTCACACTTCTTTATATAGAGAATAATGACGTAATTAAGGTTTCTAACTATTGCAGGAACTTTTGCGCAATTCTCCTATGAAATGTAATAATTGTACAATTAGTCTAATGTCTTAAATCTCTACGCTTATTCTATGTCTTTTCTTAGTTTTATGATGATTCAATGTATTTTGGTCTTTAAGTTAGAAACATTAGAGGATGTACGCATCATAGGATCACATTTATGTCAATGGTTAAAATAGAGGATAACTTCCATCAGAGAATAACAAATGATTTGACTTGAGTCAATTGAGAGATCTTGAATGTTGAAGTGTTGACTTTTCTAATACCGTTGACCATATGATCAAATAGTTCTTTAGTTATATTTAATACGCATACGTATTAGACTACGCATTAAGGAACACTGATTAGAGCCACATTGAGGTGCGGTTTTTGAAGTATTGACTTGATTATGTAGAGGAGGAGTGATAAAGAGTCGTATACTCAGAAGATCACTATTAGAGCTCATGTTAGAACATTTGCACTTCTCAAGAAAATACATTTAAACATAAATTGTTCTCACACATATTATGTTATCCTCAAAACAAAAACTAAAGCTTATTTTTCTCCAAACTAATTTGGCTCTAACAATCTCTCCCATTTTTTATGATGAAAAACACTTATATTTGTGAATAATTTTTTGGCATGTGACTCTGAGTAAAAGTGTTAACACAATAATGATATTAATATTCTTTAGCATGTAACTCCTGATTTTTTAGTGTGTAACCATTATTTGATAAAGATTAAAAAGTTAAAGACAAAGTTATGAAAGAAATCTAAAATATTTTAGGGTAAAAACTGGTCTTCAAGTTTTCTCCTCCTTTTATTATCATACAAAAAGAAAGCAAAATATGAAAATAAGTCAAGTAAAATCAAATGCAAAGGAAACCAAAAATTTCATTAAGAAATTTAGAGTTCAGTTTTAGGATTTTTTTACTGTAATATCCTCATTTAAAATATTTTTAACGAAAATGCCCTACTTTTAAACCTGTTTATATCAAAATGTCCTACTTTTTGGGCACAATAGAGTATCGTTTCCTGGGGTGCGACCTACTGAACGATTTGGATTTTTCACCAAGTAAGAGGTCACTGGTCGGGGATGCGACTTCCCAAATGAGTTTTTATTTTATTTTTTACATTTTAGAGTTAATTAATAATACATTAATTAAACAATAATTAATAATAATAATAATAATAATAATTTTATTAAATAATAAATTAATAAATAATTATATTAAATTAATAAATAATAATAATACATTAGTAAATAATAATAATAACAATAATTATTATTATTATTATTTATTATTATTGTTTAATCATTATTATTATTATTTTAAATATTAATAAATAATAATAACAATTATTATTATTATTATTAATTATGTAGATTATGTAGGGTATCCAAACTCCAACCTTTAGATTTCCCAAAAAATGTGGATTATGTAGGGTATCTGATCATACTAGGAAATATTGACCAGACGCTGCAGACACATCCACTCAAATTTAATGTATCATTTTTTTAATGTATTTTCTTTGAAATATATAATATTAATTTACTATTTTAATTTTTATTATTTTTAATTATAACAATTTTTATTAATAATAACAATAATAATAATTAATAATTAAACGATACTCTATTGTGCCCAAAACATAAGGCATTTTGGTATACAGTTTTAAAAATAAGGTATTTTAATTAAGAAATTTAAAAAAAGGATATTACAGTAAAAAAAATCCTCAGTTTTACAAATAAATATAAAAATTACAAAAATAAAAAGTAAAAAATCCTAAGGGTTTGAATTGTTCAAGTGAGTTAGTATTGATAGTTGGCCTATATTTCTTGAAAACCTCGTCTTTTTCTTCTAACCTTCCAAAGTCGTCTTTCTTCCCAAACTAAGAAGGTTCAAACGAGATAGGGGAGAAGCCGAAGGGGAATCGATTTCAATAGAGGAACTAGAGCCTGAAGCAACAATTATAGTTGGGACTTCTAGAAGTGGTATCTCAACTTGAGGAATAACCACAAGAAACTAAAATGGTTTTGGTAAAACAACCACTAGAATTTCCAGATGATGAGTTTCAGAGAAAGAGGCAATTGCATTGGTTGTTCCTTCTAGTGTTACAGGCAGTGTCTTCATAGATTGAGTTTCATGTACCATCTTGAACTTCAGAGCTCAGAGGTATACAATCTTTGTAGTGTTTTGAATGACAACAATGTTCAGATGGACCTACTATTGTTTATACTCTATATTTTCTCTTACATAATCGGTTACGTGTTTGAGTTAACAGGAGACGACTTAAAAAACAAGTTGTTTTTTAACTCGTTTTATGAACCGACTTAACAGAGCTTCGTCATATTAAGTCGATTCAGCTTAACCGACTTAAACATCATAAATTCAGTACAACACATCATCTTTTTAAGTCGGATATTTTGATCAACTGACTTAATAGATATAGTTAAAATAATAATTATTTTTTTTTATAAATTTCTCATTTTCTTTTTATGCTCCTAATCCATACAATATTTGGTATTAAATTTCAAATGAGAGTTTTGTACTTGCAATCACAATTTCTAATTAATCTTGACAAGACCAAACAAAAGTTTAGATATCCATTAACAAAATTACAAAATCATAATGAAGCAATATTCAATAGACATATATTATCATCGTCATTTTCTTCAATTAATTTCAAAACAAAATCCACAAAACGTTTGCGAACTTCTTTTATTTGATCCGAGTGAAATGATCTTGAGTTATCACATATCTAAACAAAAAAAAAAACATGATCAATATCGGCTGAACAAAAAAAACACAATCAATTTACTCTTTATTATTATTTATTATTATGTAAAATGGGACATGTAGAATATGTAATTTAACTTGTTAATACAACAACAAAATCTCTTATATGGCGACGTCCAAAAGAATGATACAAGTAGTTAGAAAATAAATAAATCACAAAATAATATGATATTATAAAAAAAAATTACTCATATAAATTTTATATTTAATAGCATGAACAACCATACCTTAAATGGTGGCGATGAAACTGAGTTTGGCTATGGACGTGAAGTCAATATCTTCAACAACCATAGTTGAAATAAAAACAGTAAATGTAATTGCAAATATTGTTAGACAATAAAAAAAAGTTTATAATATAATGATTAATAAATTAGAAGATAAAAGGCTGCATGTGGATATTAATTTTTTATCTTAAATCGGTGGCTAATATAATCGTCTTAAACTTGTTTCATCTATTTACAAAATTGACACCATCGACTTAACTCACTGTATTAAAAACTCAATTTTCTACTAGTGACATTCAATCATGATTTTAAAGATAACTATGTACTTGGGATTTAGATGGATGGTTTTGGTGTTTACAAAAAGATTCTCAATGAAGTTGAAACCGCGTTCAGCCAAGTTCCATAAATCAACCCATAGTTTGCTGAGAAGGTCCCATTGATCAACATTCAAGCCATTTTTGGTGTAGAAGGAGTAGAACTTAAGACCATTTCGAATCAAGAGAGACTGTTAAGAGAATATAGGAGGTCATGGGAATACTAGGTTTTTAAAAGTGTGGAAAAATGAAATGTGAAGGTAGTGGATGCTTGAGTGTACCGCACAAAATTCTGCTCAAAGCATTACCTTAAATACATCAAATATTTAAAAAAAGCGGATAATTTTTTCATAGAAAATAATACATGGGAAAATAGTTACGCTAAAAATATAAAACCTTCTTTTATAGCGGTGGGAGAAATAATTATTAAATTATAGCATGTAATCTCTAGTTATATTATGAAATATTTAGTAGTATGCCAAGTTAATAATTTCAATTAAAATTTTACCAAAATAAAATAATGAAATTCATAAGGATGAAGTTCATTTTTAGCAGAAAATCCACATAAACCAAAATAAAAATGTAGTTGTAAGTCAAAATAAAAAGGTTTAAATATGTATAGTCTTTGCGATTATAATTTTTTTTTTATTTTAGTCCTTTTAAATTTTTTGTTTAGTTCACGTTCTTACACATATAAATTCATTTTAAAATGGTTCATCAACTCAACTTCTGTTAAAAAAAACCTTGAAGTAGTAAACTTTGTTAAGTGATATAAAAATTCATTAAATAATTAACATTATTAACCTAAATATAATTATATAATCAACATTGTTTGACCTAAATATCAACTAAACAATTATCAATAATTAATTTAAAACATAATACTTTTTAACCTAAATATAACCTCAAATTTTTTAGTCTCCCTCTTCCATAAAAACAACTTAACATCGCGACTTGTCTTCTTCAATATTCTATGGCAATGACGTTGGTGTCTCTCATTAGCGACAATCATGAACTCATCATTGATCAAATGTCGCAACCTGTGACTCATTTTTTTTTGCGACGACCATGATTTCATTTGTAGAAGAGATAAATGGCAGTCACAAAGATGTTCTACTATTAAACATCGTGGCCAAAAATGGATTTAGAAGGTAAAGAGAACACATAGCTCACAAAACAGAAGACGAGACACGATGTTGGTCGGAACTAACATTGTCGCGCAAGGAGACAATAATGTTGTGTGAGAAAGAAGAGGAAGACACAAGCACAATGGTGAATGTGTCACTCGACAATGAGAAGAAGGAGATAATAGGAGCAATAGTGAGAAGAGGGAGCTAATAGGGACGGTAGTGAGAAAAGGAAGAGATAAAGGGGTGAATGTAAGAGGGAGTTAATGGAAATTAGGGTTCTCGATATTAAAATATATGTTGATTTATTTTGGGATTATTTTTCTTTATATGTGGACTTTCTATGATATACTAATCTTGTACATATTATATTAAATGAGTGCTTTACAAGTTTTCCGTGCTTAAAGGGGTGCTATAGTGTCGAAGCAAAAGTCAAATAACATCCCATGGATTCCAATAAAGGTTTGAAATATATGCCTTTAAAATTTCATTAACAATCAATGCACAAATTTTTATTGACTTATATGTTTTATTTTATATAGTGTCCTCGTCAAACTAACAACATAGACTGTAGATACTATATATTGCAATTCATGAAGGAGATTGTTGATATGAATCAAACTATAATCACATAAACGATACGATATTTTCATTATATTTTGATTTTCATATATAAACTATGTATATATTTGATTCTAACTTATTTATGTTCAAATTTTATATCGTACTACTTTGACAATTTCAGTTCAACATACTCTGAAAGAGATCCAACTGAAATAAAGGAATGCACATATTACATCGCTTTTTTGAAAAAGCGCTGTAAAACTAGTACAGCAAGCAACGCGTTTTTAGAAGGGATTTACAACGCTTTTTTATTTTAATGAGCGTTGTTGTATCTTTTTAAAATGCTAGATGCTACAACGCTTAATTTTTTGAAAAAGCGTTGTAAATAACTTTAAAAAAACTTTGTAAAATACTATTTTTCGTGTAATGTTTACATCTTAAGTGTAGATAACTAAATTGAAGCGCAAGAGTAAGTGTTACAACTCAAACTATACAGTAAAAATAAAACTCTTAAAGAAATATATTGCATTGAGTAAGAAGCAAACAAAAAGATAAGAGAAGAAGATAAAGTAAATTGGTGTGAAAAACATGTCCAAAAATATCTCATATTTATGGGAATCTGGAGTCAACCCAAACTGTGAACATATGCCTTGACATGAATAATTATATTTTGATGATTGTCAAAAGAAGTTTAAAACTCTCTAAAATAAAATAAGTCACGATGATTTGCATCTAAATGTAATTTTACATAAACAAATATTTTGTTTAGAAAAATGATAATTGATTATGTAAATTGCATAATTAATTATATTCTTAAAAATATTTTTAGCATGCATGTTTTCTAAAATGGCATGATCGTTTGCTATATGGTCTAATTGATTAGTGCTATCGCCTGTCAATACATTTTTAACATTGATGGTATAATCGATTATGGAATCTATATAATTGATTATAATAGTATATGTTGACAAGAAATGGCATGATTTTTTGAATTTAACCAATAATAGATTATGCCTTGCAAATAATCGACTATGATTATGATTTTGTTTCGTTGGGTTTTGAAGTTGTTGTTACCGTTGACATTAATAGAGTGTCAAGTATATATTTTAAAATGGGTCTCTATTATTCCTCTTTCTTGAGGCTTGCGATAGCTCTTTTAACAACTCATTTTTGCACAAAAATTCTACTAAAATTATCTTCTCGTCACTCTTATTTATTTTACACTTGCGAATATTTTATTTGAGAGACTTTTTGTTCCACGATTTGTTTATTGTGTTCTCTTAATCTTTTATATTTATTATTTTTAGTTGTGATTCCAAGACTTGCAAGAGAGGTGATATTTCTTAGTTCCAAGACTCTTTCACAAAGAGAGGTGATATCTCATTGTTTTGTAGAAGAATTATCTTCAGTTGTAAAAGTTACTTGCTTATCATGTTTTAAAAGCTTGGATTAATAGTAGTATTATTAGTAAAATTCGATGTAACCTTTTAAGTTGTTATTAGCTAAACCAGTACAAATTTTCGGTGTGCACTTTGCTCCTTTGCGTCTCTTTTATTTATATCTTTGCAACTTTTGTTTTATATCTTTAAGCAATATCATTTTAGGCATTTATTTATTCCGTCACGGTATTATTGCGTAATAAAAATTATTGTTTTTTCAAAAATATTATAATGAGTACTAATGTCTCTTTACAATGATGATTAGTTAAAATATTAAATATTGACAATGATTTTTGGTTTAAAATTCACAATAAAAATAAAGTCTCTAGATTTTAGTTTTCATAGTGATAGATACAATTAATCTTAAAAATAAGATAAATAATTATAATTAATGTTCTCTATTAAAGAACAAAAGTGTATTTTAAATTAATAACCAACATATTTTCATGATTGATGTATTAATAAAATCCTTTAAGAGAAGATATTTATTGACACCTAATTTTGTCCGCTACTTTTAAATTTTTATGAATAATAATAAATATATAAATAAATTAAATAAAAAATAATAATAAAAATAAATAGTTAGTCTGTTAACACCTAATTTTGTCAGCTTTTTTT
>JBBPBS010001012.1:1557775-1594190 GCA_037974835.1 Cicer judaicum
TTTATTTGTTGAAAAATATAATAATAAGCATTAAGGATATTTTTGACTTTTCGTTAAATAAAATAAGATAAAAACAAATATCAATTCGGATTTAATTTATGATTTCTAAAAAAAGGTTAAAAAATTATACCTTAAGTGATTATGTTAGGTTTTTGAAAACACTAAAAATTACTTAATGAGAATTATTGTCTTCCAACAAAATTTAAACCTAATTTTTAACTATAAATAAGAGAAAAAGAAAACTAAAAAGATGGAGGCAGAAAAATAGAGAAAAAATATTGAAATCAAGAGCTAATAGAAAAACTTCTCCAGTGCAGTAAACACTTTGTTTTTTATTTTTTCTCATCTAATTTTTGACATTATTGATGTCATAGAGTTTTTTTACTATACTATGCACGTCTAATAAACAAGAATTTTTGTTTTGTTTCACAATCAAGTTTTTGGAATTAGCTAATAAGAATCAAGTAGATTGTTGTATAATCATGTACTTTTTTTTTTTTTTATCAAATTTGTTATCTCTCATATTTATTTTGTTTTCTTTCTTGTGCATTAGATCTTAAACTCTTTTGTTATTATCGTCATCGGTCCGCGCCACATATGCGCCGCCGACTCGCGAATCTGCGCTTGAAATTTTATCCTTTATAGTTTATAAAAGTAAAAAAGTAGTAAAAGTATTTTCTTAAAATACAATGATACATAAATCAATATACAACACAAGTATTTTCTATCCAAAACTATGTGTTTTGATTTTCCTATTGCACCTGAGGATACGTATGAGCAAGAACTCCCCCTTATCAAACTAAATTAATAAAAAAAAAAAAAATAGTTTTCCTTCTTTTATTAATATACCTCCTTTTTATATAACACTCCGACCATTAACGTTATCGGATAAGTCAATTGGTAGTGAGACTGTGTGGATACGATACTTATCCTCAAGTACCAAGCTCGAATCCCACAGAAGGAAAAAACTCACTATTTCCACTGGGTGGTTAAGGGTGAGAAGATCATGAGGTAGCATGGTCGATAACCGTAATGGTCAGGATGTTACATTTCCTCCATCTTTTTTCACTATTATGAACCAAGCTAAATATATGTCTTAAATTATTTATGCTTTCATTGTTTGCTACCTCTGAATTTAATTGTTTCTACTTCAAGTAAGTCATCAAAACCAAACTAATTTATTGATTTATTTATAAACTATCAAAAAGTTGTCAACTTTGGCAAACACAATTCAACCTCTTTTCTCGTGTTTGCACTTTCAAAATGAACCTTATGAAAGCACAAGAGACAATAATGGAAGAAATACCTTTTTGTGAGCAAAATATTGGACTTATTGAAGAACTATAATTAATGCAAGACGATGTAAATGAACAAGAAAATGATGAAACAAATGTTGAAAAAGATCGTAATAGTTGTAGTGATAGAGATGATTAAATAATATTATAGAGTATTTTAATATTTTAACTTATGAACTTTGTAATTTTGTCATATTTCTTTTGCTTGTAAATAGTATGCTATATAAGCCATCATATTTTTGTTGCTTATTTAATGCATATATTATCTTATAAATCATTTGGAATATATGTTAAATATATGTTTTATCTCTTTTTGTTAGAAAATTTTGCAGGTATTTAATTTGATATGGGAAAAGGTGTAGGTGTTTGGGACAAGAAATGTTAAAATTGTTACAAAGACAAGAAAATTCGAATAATGATGAAACTCTTCAAGATCAGCCTCGATAACTCAACAATAATCATCTTGACGATCAATTTACAAATGTCAACTTGATAGATATCCCATATGAGGATGATGTAGTTGAACCTTCACCAAAGCCAAATGAAATTGAATCACAACAAAAAGACGAGTCATTACTTATCAAAGTTAAAGGTAAAAAATCTCATATCATTAAATTTGTTGTCTTATTTTGTGGTGGTTGTACGAACGTTATTATATTATCTTATTTGAGTTTTTATTATTATTTGCACACTCATATACTTTTGCTAGAGAAATTATAATTTGAAAAAGTCATAGTAAATCAAGTTTGGCATCTGGAGAAGACAAAAAATATTATGGTCGAAATTAGTGCTAATGGACAAGGCAATGATAATGGTTCAACTTTACTTGTGAGGTTTCTTGGTGAACTTGCTAAAAAATCAACATATTGTCCTATATATGTTGAAAGATGGGATGAAATGTCAGAAAAGTAAAGCAATATGGAATTTCATCCAAATTATTATCTAAACTTCGTAAAACGTTTCTTTTATTGTATTTCTTGTCATTGAAGATTGATATGTTTATATAATCTTCCAATGACCATTTTGTGTATGATTATGATGCTGGTATCAAATGGGCATGAGCAATCCTATGAGAAAGAAGAAACGCCTATAAATATAAGTTACGATGTAAATACTTGTACCCTAACAAAAGTAAGGAAGACCTACTTACTATTGATCCTCTTGTGCTTGAAAAAGATTGGATTGCTTTTGTTAAATACTATAAAAAACCACAAAGGAAGGTATAAATATTTGTTGCATTATTTTTACAATGTGAACAAAGTACGTTGATATTTTATATTAAATGCATGTAACGACTAATATTCGAAAATGAAAATTGTAGAAACTAAGTGAACAAAATATGAAAAATCGAAAGATGATTAAAGTCTCATATGTTGGGAGTAGTATGAGCAACGCAAGAAGGGGTCGTCATATGGTAAGTTAAATCCATAACTTTTATTTTTGTAATATATTAAAGTATTTGTATATGAAAGTTAGATATCGATTTATATTATATTAATATCTTAGAAACTACAATTGAAAAGACATGTATGTCGTGTTGAAGTTATATTGTCAAATTTGCTTAAAAAGAATGGAAACTATGTGAATGAGGAAGGAAAAGCCACCGCGGTAAGTAAAAAAGATAACATTATTAGTATTTATTACCTGCCAGTATGGTGGAATTTATTTGACTTTAATTTCTCTTCTAAGAAAAGATATCAGATAACTTGTTTCAAGATCAAGAACGTCTTGCCACTGAAGGTGCTCCATCAAAGATTAATGCATATCCATATGATGTTATTGGAAAAGTGTACAAAGTTGAGCATTTAGGTCGAGCATGTGATTTAGGAGTTAGTGTTTGCCCCAGGAGTGTTTTTCAAACGGACAAATATTTCACTCTATTTGGCAATGTTGGTAGCTCTAGCCAAAAAAAATGTTCGAGAAGTTACAAAAGGAAGTGCACACTTGGAAAGAAAAGCTAAATCGATATGAAGAGACTAAGAAGCAACTTTCCCAAACACAAAATCAACTTAAAGTTCTCCTTAATTTTATGCAAAGCAAATTTGGTGATGAGTTACCTACTTTCAACCAAGGTGTCCCTCCACCTTAGTAATATAATTTCTTATAATATATACAAATTGGTGTTAATAAGAGATTTTGTACGTAGATTTATACTTTAAGTAGTTAGCAAATATCATGTTCTATTTCTTTACATAGTGATTAATATTATTAAAATGATACTCATTCATTAGTGTTAGTTAGTAAACATTTTCTTACATTATGCTTCAACTTTACCGGTTCTAATTCTCATAATTAACGAGTAAAGTTCACCTTAATTTTTGGACTACAAATAGAAGGATTATCTTTTTTGTGGTCTGCATGCAAATGGAAGAAATATGATGCTATTTGGACATCTAAACTATTTTGATGCCGTCAACAATTTTTGTATGCTTCATTAGTTTATGTATAATATTTTAGAATATTTAACAACTCGTTTAAGTTTTGTTGTTGGTATAAACTACTCTATACTTATATATTAATGATGGTCATAGAATCTTAATTAGTTATTGTTGCTATATTTGTTAAGAATGTCTTTCCGATATATTGCAAATATATAATTAGTTATGTTTATGACATATTTTATGAGTTTTTACTTTGGTTAGTTTATTGTAAAATATTTGGTTTGAATATATAGAATTAGATTGTTTGCATATTGACATTGTTAAAAAGGTATGACCAAAACAGGGTCAAACCTGTAATTGATATTAAAAAATATTTAGCCACAGTTGACCTGTGGCAAAAGCGAAAACATAAACTTATTTTATTTTATCATTTAACACAATTTTAGTTGTAGCTAACTGTAAAATAACCATGACGTAAAAATATGTTATCGCAATTCTTTTAGACGTGACTAATCTGAAATTTAACTATGGCGAACAAATTGCAACACTCAGCTACATCATAGTTGATGTTAGCGTGGCTAACTTCATTTGTCACGGTCAATTGACAATTTAGTCACAATTATAAATGTGACTAAATAGCATTTGCTACGCTCAGTTGGCAATTTAGCCACGATTATGTAGACATGGCAACGGGGCGGGGCGGGGGTGGATTTCGCTTCCTCCACACCCGCACCCGACTAAACGGGGAAAACCCACACCCGCCCCCGTTTCATAGCGGGTGTAAAATTTAGACACCCATCCCCGCCCACAACAGGTCTCGGGTTTCCCCGCCCGCACCCGCACCCACTCTTATATATAATATTATATATTGAAAAATCATATTTATTATAATAAAATAATTATTATTAAATAATAATAAAATTAAAAAAAATTTTCTATAAAGATAAAATTATAATTTTTAATATTTAAGAAAATATTCAAAATATTTAATATATATATGTATATAAAATTTAAAAATTGTAATAATATTACTTGCGGGGCGGATGCGGGTGCGGGGTGAATATCATCACCCCCAAACCCACCCCCGCCCCCGAATTTTAATGTCGGGGAAAATCCGCACCCGCATCCGCATCCGCATCCAATTAAAGCGGGTTTTCCCCGTCCAAATCAAGCAGGTTTGGGTGGGTATCCGCAGGTGCGGATTTTATTGCCATTCCTACGGTTATGTTGCCAATTTGGGTGGATAGAGAGAGAGATTAAAGGCTTAAACATGAGGGGATGAAAAGGAATTGCTGATGAAAACTTGAGACGTGGATGGGAGAATGACAAAGGGGAAAACTTGCAACACAGTGAAATTATTATTTTTATTGGTGGTGTGTTCATTTCCTTGTATTTTTGGCTTATTTTCTTTTTGGCACAAACTCTAATTTGATATGTTGTATACGTATTTGACTTTTTTAACGGGAAAACATACAAATTTGAATTTAATTAACAATTTTGGACCGTCCAAATTGGGCGGATATTAATCAATTTATATTTAATAAATATAGATTAAAAGAATAAATTGGACCATTTTAGAGTTAAAGACTAAATTAATAACCTACAATTTAAATAAGTGAAGTTCATTTGTACCGAGATATAATCTTCGCTATTTCTCATTCTCTATTTCTTTCATTATTATAGTTTTCTGTTTATATTCGCACAAATTTTTAATTTTATTAAATTTATACATAAAAAATTATAATAAATGCATTTTTCAATTTTTTGAAAAATGATGAGGATCTCAATTCGTTAATATTATTCTTAAAGAAAAAACTTATTTATATTTGGAGGCAATTATTGAGAAATTATATCTCTAAATTGACTTTTAATTATTTAAAAAATAATTGTATAGTCATAATACTTTGAACACATTAAAATACATATCATTTAATTATTTAAAAATACTTATTATTTAACTTTTTTACCTTTTTTATGTTTGTAAGTGTACCTATATCTTGTGACCAAATCCTTACTAGCACACAAGAATTTCTTTTTTTTATTTTACTATCTATCAATAGGAGATACACGTGATATGTGAATTTAGCACAAAACAAAGGGATGTGCGAATCATTTTTTAAAATAATTTGGCCGACATGCGGTCGAATCATGAGGAGTAATATCGTTGGTACACATTGATGATGAAGATAGTTGGTTTACTTTTCTTTTAAAGGGGGAAGTGTTGTCATTTTCACTAATATTTTTTTATTGGAGAGAAAGATATTAGAAAGAAAGTTTATATTTCAATATTTTTTCATAGTTTAGTTTGCATAAAAACGACGAAAGAAAGAAAGTTTATAGTAGGGCTCACATAAAATGCTTCCATCTAAAGTTGGAGAGAAGTTCAACGGAACGAGGGTTTATAGGAAAAGAAAAAAAAATCAACGAAAACGAGTGCCATCTTTATAAAATATAAAGGGGTATTTATGTGATTTTTGGAATATATCTTTTTTATTCTCTCACTTTTTATCTTACCAAACAATTAAAAAATCACTTTCTATCCACATTCATTTCTTCAACATTCTTTTTATTTACTTTTTTTTTCACTTTCCAAAGTATAAATTATTCTCAATATGAAATAATGGGTCCACTAATTTAAGATTTTTAAAAAGTGATTTTCAATTTATATTTTTAAAAATATTTTTTATAATAATTTACTTAAAAATTATAGAAGTTGTTTTAACCTTGTTTGTTACTAATTAAAAAAAATTGACATTTATTAATTTAAATATTTATTATTAAAAATTTTAATATAATAAAAATGTATATTTCAAAAGTAATTTTTATGAAAACATCTCAAAATAGTTTTTGTTTTATTTTAATCATTTTTTAAAATTTTATTATTCAAAAAAATTGTATCAAATTAATAAAATACTTATAATTATATTCTAAGATAACTAATATTTGAAATTTTATTTTTAAAATTCTTTTTTAAAGATATTATTACAAAATTCATTTAAAATAAAATACAAATCCATTTTTCAATAGAATTCACAACAGGTACATTATCACGTATAAATCTCTTTTAAATCGACAACCAATAATAAAATAATTTGTCATGTGACAACATTTAATAACTAATTTAAAAATTGCTTGATAAATTAAATTGTAATTAAACGATGGTGTAACAACTTTACACGTTTAATAATTTCCATTCCATGCGAAGGCGCTATGCTTTAAATGGACTTGATATTGAGATACTAGTATTTTATTAAAACAATCTATTGTTGCGTACTAGTATTAAGTTGTTGTTGAGTATTTGGCTCATGCTTTGCCATTTGAATAAAATATTACATTACAATTTATTTAAAGGATATATTATATTACAGTTACTAAATTACAAAAATCTAGGTCATGTAGTTGAATCACATCGGATCGAAATGCCAAATAGTTTCACTTAGGTCTATGTCTATTAGCTATCCCATTTAATCTACTTTCTTTGATGAGTGACAGTGTAGCTAAAAGTAAGACCACTAAAACAATATCTTTACAGTTTTTTTAAAAATTAAATTTTTTAGATGATAAAAAATCTCTCACATGTTAATATTCTAAAAATTAAAACGAATAAAATTTTATATTGATTTAATATCGTCTCAATTAATATTTAATCAATTAAATTTATTATCTATGGTAAAAAAAATTATTATATGATATTGGTTATATTAATTTAATAAATAATCTAAGATATAAATGTCAACTCAAACTTATGAATCAAGTTGAATTGAAAACTTTTATTGAATTGCAAAAGATCTATAAATAAATAACTAAAATTGAAAATATATTATTTTTTTTTATACAAGTTTGACAGATTTATTGATAGAAAAAAGATATGGTTAAACTTATTAATATAGATTTTACTAAGAAGGAATCTTCAAAACACTTTTATTTACCACTTTACATTCAAAAGTGATAAAGCATTTTGTTTTTATTGCAAATTATTTAATGTTATTCCGTACAAGTAAATTGACGAATAAATGTAGTAGAGATTGGAGAAATATAAATTGAGAAATCATGAGATAAGTAGTGAGTACATTACTCTATTTTCTTTTTCAACTAAAAGATGGAAAAACTCTAGATGAGTTCTTATGTTCTTCTAGAACAATTGAAATGTCTTCTCAAACTTATGAATCAAGTTGAATTGAAAACTTTTATTGAATTGCAAAAGATCTATAAATAAATAACTAAAATTGAAAATATATTATTTTTTTTATACAAGTTTGACAGATTTATTGATAGAAAAAAGATATGGTTAAACTTATTAATATAGATTTTACTAAGAAGGAATCTTCAAAACACTTTTATTTACCACTTTACATTCAAAAGTGATAAAGCATTTTGTTTTTATTGCAAATTATTTAATGTTATTCCGTACAAGTAAATTGACGAATAAATGTAGTAGAGATTGGAGAAATATAAATTGAGAAATCATGAGATAAGTAGTGAGTACATTACTCTATTTTCTTCTTCAACTAAAAGATGGAAAAACTCTAGATGAGTTCTTATGTTCTTCTAGAACAATTGAAATGTCTTCTCAAACTTATGAATCAAGTTGAATTGAAAACTTTTATTGAATTGCAAAAGATCTATAAATAAATAACTAAAATTGAAAATATATTATTTTTTTTATACAAGTTTGACAGATTTATTGATAGAAAAAAGATATGGTTAAACTTATTAATATAGATTTTACTAAGAAGGAATCTTCAAAACACTTTTATTTACCACTTTACATTCAAAAGTGATAAAGCATTTTGTTTTTATTGCAAATTATTTAATGTTATTCCGTACAAGTAAATTGACGAATAAATGTAGTAGAGATTGGAGAAATATAAATTGAGAAATCATGAGATAAGTAGTGAGTACATTACTCTATTTTCTTTTTCAACTAAAAGATGGAAAAACTCTAGATGAGTTCTTATGTTCTTCTAGAACAATTGAAATGTCTTCTCAAACTTATGAATCAAGTTGAATTGAAAACTTTTATTGAATTGCAAAAGATCTATAAATAAATAACTAAAATTGAAAATATATTATTTTTTTTATACAAGTTTGACAGATTTATTGATAGAAAAAAGATATGGTTAAACTTATTAATATAGATTTTACTAAGAAGGAATCTTCAAAACACTTTTATTTACCACTTTACATTCAAAAGTGATAAAGCATTTTGTTTTTATTGCAAATTATTTAATGTTATTCCGTACAAGTAAATTGACGAATAAATGTAGTAGAGATTGGAGAAATATAAATTGAGAAATCATGAGATAAGTAGTGAGTACATTACTCTATTTTCTTCTTCAACTAAAAGATGGAAAAACTCTAGATGAGTTCTTATGTTCTTCTAGAACAATTGAAATGTCTTATTTTATTTTTTTAAAATATTTAGAGAAAATGGATTTGAAATATCATGAAGTCAGCCAAAATTTTTTTTATAGTTATTAAATAAAATATTAATAATTATTTATTAACTTTAAAAAGACCCTTGAGAATTTTGCTTTAGGCCTCATAATCTGTTGGGCCAGCCTTGTATTACATAATCTCCCATCACTAATACAAGATAGAGTTTTTAATAATGAGTGTTAAGTCGGTTATCTATCATCTCAATTAGTAAATAAGGCGGGTGTATGTTTAATTCAATTTTTTAAATAAACTGAATTAAAAAGATGAGTCGACAATTGTGTAAATATGTGAAAGTTGTTTAGTATATGTTTAAGACGATTTTTAAATAAACGAGTTAAAAAATGAGGCGGTAACAATTGTGTAAATACATGAAGGTTAATAACTCGGTTATAACAATAACCCACTTAAGATTGATGATAAAAAAATATATATCACAACGTGTTCATTCCTCCTTCTCCATTGCTCCTACTTCATCTTTCTTCTTCTCCATTTATTTGCTTCCTCATTGACGTCCTCTACGTTCTTCACCTTCGTCGAGGTTCTTGTGCGTTTTTCATGGTTAGTTGTTGTTGCACCGTTTGTCTATGTGTTCAATGTTATCACCATTGTTTGTTGTCGCCATTGTTGTTGCCACTATTGTGTATGTGTCGTTCTGTTATATACTATGTTTGTTGTTGTCAACGCTAACTTTAGGTTAGTTCATTTTAATTTTTAAAATTTTAGATTTATTTCATTATTTCACTCTTGTACATTGATTACATTTGTGAAATAAGGGAGAAAAGTAAAGTTATGTTAGCGTGTTTTATTTTTTGTGTTTAGTTTATAATCTATTTTTTATAACTTATGATATTAACCTGTTAAGTTTATAGATCTGAGATAAGAATTAAAGTAATGTTTAAATAGAAAGATATGAAAATTTAGAAACAACTTCAAATGGGTTCATGTATAAAAAAATTCATTGTTTTTCTATCTTGCAATTTAATGGAGAAAATAATAATTTCTTTCAATTTTTGCAGTTTTAGAGAATTATTAGATGTGTTTAAGATTCCATATTGACAAATTACTTTGGATTTTTTTTTTTATATATAGGATGACGAGAAGGATACTATTGTCATGGTCAAGTGTGAACTATCACCATGTTGAGGTGATATATATATATATATATATATATATATATATATATATATATCATACACACTGCTTCTTAACAATTTAATTATTTCTCTAATTAAATATGTGTTATTTTCTTATTTAAATTGTTTGGCATTTAACTACACTTATTTATTTTCGGTTATTTATCTATCTTCTTATGCATTTTGTAGTTGATAACATAGAATATTAGAATATATGACGTTGTCATGCTACTTTAATAGTTTAGCTATCCTAAAACAATGGCATTTTCCTATATTTTAGCCTAGTTCTATATCTTGACGTTTATATCATATGGAGTTTGTCATGATGCCTTTAATTGTGTAATGATAAGTGTGTTTGTTTGGTTATGTGGTTTTTAGACATGTTGCAGACTTTATATAGGTGTGATGATAAAAAGAAAATAGATGAGAAGTTATAAAGTATTAACCCGACATAATTTGAAGAGTGAGAGGTTTTTCAACTTTGAGAGTGTCTATGCTAATTTTTGGTGAAATAGATGGAGCCGATATTATTAGGTTCTATTGAAAAATTTAGTAGATATATAGTGGCTATTTGTAAGTAGGGATGAGAATAAGTCAGATCGACCGATAAAGGTCTACAGCCTAGCCTATGTCAGGCCCATACTAGACTTGTTTTCAAACACATAAGGCCAATGCTTTTAAATAAAAAGCCTATTTAGTTAAAAATGACAGGCTACATGCCACATAATAAGCATTTTAGGCCTATTAGGTCGACCTATTTAAATAAATATAAATAATATTTTTTTACTACTATAATTATTATATTAAATTTTGATCTTTTTATCATATATTCAACTTTTAATAATTTACACATATTAAGGTCATTTAGTTTTTGACATATTTAAAAGTATTATTATAAAATATAATTTAAGTATAATGTATATAAAGTCATATTTTTCAAAATGTGATGTTAAATATCAAAATAGAACTTAATTTCATTGACATATTAACTCATTAATCTATTTAAAGATATATTTGATTGTTTATTCAAATATGTTAAAATGAAATAGGATTTTAAGTAGACTAATAGGTTATACCAGACTTCTATCAAGGTCAGACTCAAGCTTAAAAATTAAGTCTATGATAGGCCACATGTCAGATTTCAGCCTTGAATTTTTTTATACGCTGAGTTTAGGCCTAGTAAAGTCTAACTCGGTCCAACCTATTCTCACCCATATTTGTAAGTGGTGTATTTTAAATTTATTTACTTTAGTTTATATATAAGAGTTGGTATGCTCTATGTTTTAAATGAATATGAATTTTGTATAAATTATTATTGTTATGAAATTTTAGTTGATATTAAACTTTAATTATATATATATATATATATAAAAGGAGTAAAATTATTTTTTTTTTATAAAACAATTGACTTTTTAAGTGGGTTGTGATTTAACCAATTTAATATCGAATATTTTTAAGTTATTTATTTTTAAATTTGACTCGTAACCAACTTAATAAATTATTTTTAACTGACTTAAAAATTTAATTATTTCTGCACTAGGACATAACACTACCGTAAAAATGAGAGGTAAGCCACTAGTCAATTTCCTTATATACATCAATTTCGTTGCACTAAGCCACTAGTCAAACTCATTAATATTGTAGTATCATTTTAAGAACATGAATAAGAAGCAATGTAACAAAATTAATTAATTCAATAACTAAAATTCATAGAAATCACTCAAATAAGATTGACTAATATATAGTAATATTTTTTTATATATCTTTTAGAGGACAAAAAGTTTAGATTTTTATTTTTTCATGTGGGATGAGTGTTGAGCTTTGGCCCAGTCAACTTGTCAGTTTTGGTTAACTTTCTGTTTTGAGGGTTCAAGTTAGTTAACTAACTAACTTACTGCTTCTGTTTTTAGCAGTTTATGTTCGTTACTTTTGGCTATGAGCCTTTAGTTAATTCCTAGATCATTATTCCACTTCTTAGCTAGAAAACTTGAGAGAAAATATTGTAACTCTCAAATGTAAGAGAAGAAGGTTATAGAGATCAATCAATAAATGCGATTGTCTAGGATGTAGATTAAAGTACATTGCTTTAATTAGAACCTCGTTAATTTTTTGCGCAATTGTTTCTGTTTTTTCTTATGTTTTATTTGCTTACTTGTTATCTGTAAGTTTTTTTTTTTTTTTAACTTAATCGTGTGTTTTGCATTGTGAATTTGAGGTAAATTCTAACGGTGAGAATCATAATAATTTAAAACAACATAAGTTTGAATTTGACTTAAATTAGTATTATTGTATAGAGTTACACGTATTTCGATATTTTTTATTTTAAATACAAAATTTTAAATCTTGAAATCTTTAATTGTCAAAATTTAATTAAATAATTAGTGAGACAAGATGTGATTCCATCCAAACGAGATCTCAATTTTGGAGTAATAACAAAAAGCATTGGAAGTTTCCACGCAGGAATAAATTTGGAGCATGTTACTTTTCTTAAGTCAATTCCATATGATCTTCAATGGCATGTTCGTACTCTTATTAATTTATTAATAATAATAAATTAATGACTGTTATTTTTTTTATTAATTTATGGTTGTTAATTTTATTTATTTATTAAAAATAATAATTTTATGATTGGTAACTATTTTTTAATTTTTATTATTATTATAAAAATTTAAATTTAAATTTAATTTTATGATAAATTTAAATTAAAATAATATATAATAATATTAATTGAAATATTTAAATTAATATTTTAAACTATAATAAAATAAAATATTAATATGTAAATAAAAATTATGGAACCTATTTGAATATGCTCTTAGGAGAAGAATTGAATTTCATCACTTCTAAATCTCTATATAACTTTTTATATATATACACCCATGCGTCATTGTAGTTCAAATAACTTAAATAACTTGTGGCTTCTAAAATATAAGTTATATATTGTAAATGTTTTCGTAACATTATATTGATTCCCAAAAGTTGTATTTTAGTTTTAAATATTTTTTATTATTATAGTTAATTTTTAAAATTGTAACAAAATCTCCAAATTGTTTAAAAAGATTATATACATATATTTAAAAAGATTATATATATAGACACACACCAAAACCTCCATTATAATCATTGGTCAAACAAACAAATCGAACAGTTATGGAGAGTAACATATTGAATCTGATCAAGGTGTATCCCTTAGTCGTCATATCCTTATATTACTGTTATTGGATTCGTACATTTGTTCAACCAGGAACAAAAAGACTTATTTGTTTTCTTCCCATTATTTGTCTTAATCTCTTCATTCCTCTCACTTTTTCCTCTATTCACTTAACAGGCACCTTAGGATTCTTCTTCGCTTGGCTTACAAACTTTAAACTCTTATGTTTTGCATTCAATAAAGGCCCTTTATCCTCTGATTCTTCAATCTCTTTCCCACTTTTTCTAGCTCTTGCATCCCTTCCCATCAAGATCCAACAAAAAAAATATTCCCATGATCAATATGGAAAATCCAAAACCCCATCTCAAGATCTTTTAGATTCATCCAAAAGTTCTAATTTTGAAACTAAAAAAAGTTCAAAAACACTATTTAAGAGTACCTCATTCCTACCATATGCCATAAAGGGTATTCTTTTGGGAGTTTTGGTAAAAATCTATGATTATAGAGATCATATTCACCCAAAAATCATATATGGTATGTATTGTTTCCACGTTTATTTTACGTTGGAAATAATGTTAGCAACTATTGCATTACTTGCTCGAAAGATTTTGGGGTTGGAATTGGAACCACACTTCAATAATCCAATAGTATCAACTTCACTACAAGATTTTTGGGGAAAAAGATGGAACCTTATCGTAACAAGCATCCTACGACCGACAGTGTACGAACCAACGCTGAAAGCAGCAAAGAACGTTATTGGTCCAAAGTGGGCCCCACTACCTGCCGTGTTGGGAACGTTTGTGGTGTCTGGGTTGATGCATGAGTTGATACTGTTTTACTTGGGGAGGTTGGAACCAACGTTTAAGATGATGGGCTTCTTTGTTTTGCATGGAGTTTGTTTGACGGTGGAGATTGGTTTGAAGAAGTTTGTTACTGACCGGTGGCGGTTGCCGAAGTTAGTTTCACGACCGTTGACCGTTGGATTTGTTTTTGCAACGTGTTTTTGGTTGTTCCTTCCTGAGTTTATTAGGTGTGGTCTTGATGTTAAGGCGTTTGAAGAGTACGCTGCTTTAGGCGCGTATGTAAAAAATCTCACTTCCGTCTTCTGATATACTTTTTGTTAATCAAGAAAGAATCTAACTTCCGGTCTGTTTGCCAATCTTGTGTTAGGAAAAAGAATATCCATCAATCTTATATTAAACGTTTTGATTTGTAAGATTTACTTGGATAATATTATTTTTCTACGCTAACAAGTGTCTTCTAGGAGAAATTTTTACCATTATATATTTTTTTTTAAATGAAAATAATTCCATTTTAAATTTTATATAATAAATTATCTTACTTTTAGGTTAAATAGAAATTTGTTGGTCTAGAGTGCGATTAAATAAAGAAAATTTTTTTTCACCAAAAAAGTAGCTGGCCGGAGTTGTCGTCTCCCAAATATTTTAAATTTTTTTTTTAATTTTAATTAGGATTTAGTGATTAATATATTAATAAATAATTATATTAATAAATAATTATATTAAATAATACATTAATAAATAATAATATATTAATAAATTATTATTATTATTATTAAAAATTATTATAATTAAAATTAAAATAATAAATTAATATTGTAATTATTAAAAGTAATTCAAATTAAAAACAATAAATTATATTGAAAATTTAAAATAAAATACATTAAATTAACAAAAAACTATTATTAATAATACATTAAATTAATTATTATTAAAAATTGTTATAATTAAAAATAATTAAAATTAAAATAATAAATTATTATTGTAAAAGCAAATTTGACTTGAGTAGTAATTATATTTTCACTTGATTAGTAAAAATTATTATTATTTTACTATTATATTTTGACTTGACTAGTAAAAATTATTATTATTTTATTAGTCAAGTCAACTGTGTTTTTACAATAATAACTTATTATTTTAATTTTAATTATTTTTAATTATAATAATTTTTAATAATAATAACAATAATAATAATTAATTTAATATATTATTAATAGTAATTTTTCGTTAATTTAATGTATTTTATTTTAATGTAGTTTCTTTTAAATTTATAATATAATATATTGTTTTTAATTTTAATGATTTTTAATAATAACAATATTAATTTAATATTTTATTTTTATTTTTAATTGTAACAATTTTTAATAATAATTAATAATTATTTTTTATTAATATATTAACCACTAAATCCCAATTAAAACGAACAAGATAAATTTAAAATTTTTTTGGGGAAGTTGCATCGTCGACCAACGACATCTTAGGTGAAAATTGCTTTAACCAGATCGCACTTTCGACCAGTTACTTCCTACTTGGCCCATAAAGTAGGACAATTTAGTATAGAAATTTCAAAATGAGGTATTTTGGTTTAAAAAAAAAAGATATATAATAGTAAAAAATCTTCTTCTATTACATTTTGTTAAGCAAATAAAAAAAAAATTAAAGGAAAAATTTCACATTTAAATTCTAAGATTTTATTTTTAATGTAAATTCTTAAAAAATATTTTATTATCAATATAATATTAATTATTTTATTTTTAAGTTATAGCATAATTGATAAATTTTGATATTATTATGTTATACATTTTGTCTCATTATAAGATATAATTGTGTGAAGATTTTAGGTGCTTATTTACCACTTTGTCTATATAAAAAATGTAAAGGAATGTGCCTTAATAATCTATAAATCAATTGATAGGAAAGTAAAGTATGTTTAAGAACTGTTTCAACTATAATTTGAACTTAGTACAAACGATTCGTTATTAACTTAAGTTTATTTTCAACTAATATATTATTTTAGTAAGTGAAACTTATTTTATAATTGAAATTAATATAGTTAATTAAGAATTATATAAAATTCAAATAAGACATTTATACTGAAAAAAATATATAAATTCTTTCCTAATTCTCATGTATTTAAGTTTTTATTGAAATATAGTTGCATCTTCTCCAACTCCATTCTTCTTCCCCAAAATTTAAGGATTTGGCAAATCCATTGTTCTCTGCAATTTTCGAAAACAAGCATTTAGGTAAGCATCTTGTTTATTCTTTCCTTTCACTCATATTCTTGTTGACTTTTTTGGGAAAATGAATAAAATTGCAAAGATGAGATAAATGCAAGAGATGAGATATGAGAGAAAGAGATATTAGTTTGGTGTTTTGCTTTTAACTTTTTATGAAGAATTTGAGTGTATTTTTTATTTAGTTTCGTATATTGTCGACTTCTTTTTCATTTTTGATGAAAAAGATGGGTGAATAGATGTGGGTGGTTAGGTGTAGAGAGAGATTTAAGGTGTGTATGGATGGGTGACGGGGGTGGGGGTTGGAGTTGAACTTGAGGGGGATGAAAATGAATTGACAAAAACTTGAAACATGAATGGGAGAATAACATGGGTGGAGCTTGCAATACGGTGATATTATTATTTTTATGGTTGGTGTATTCATTTCCCTTTTTTGTTTTTGGCATATATTATTTTTGCCACCAATGACACTTTTACATGTATAGATAATTTGAAATGTCATATATATGTTTGACTTTGATTAACTATTTTGAACAGAAAAAACCAATTTGCATTAAGAAACATAAGATAGAGACTAAACTAACTAACCTACAATATAAATCAAGGGAAAGAAGTAATTAAGCCTTAAAAGAGGTTGTTAATACTAGGAGGCAACCATTGAGAAAATGTATTCTTAGTTTACTTTTAATTATTATTTTACTATCAACAGGAGAGACACGTGAGGTGTGATTTTAGCACAAGACTAGGGATGTGTTTTAAAGGTGGAGATTGAAAATGGAAAATAAATCAAGTGACAAGCAAAGAGGATCCAAATCCAAGATGTTGTCATTTTCACTAAATGATCCTCGATCTGAAATAATATTTTTCAATAATGTTTCATTCCATGCGCTCTGTACTAAATGGACTCGGTATTTAGATATACAGAGATATATTTTATTAAAACAATCAATTGTTGTGGATGGTACAGTTGCTATTAAATATTTGGCTCATATTTTGCCATTTGAATAAATTATATGCTATATAAACAATTTCTAAATTAAAAAAATGGACATCGGGGTAGTGAATCACATTGGATCCAAATGCCAATTAATTTCTAAGTTTGTGCAGTCAAGTGAGTTTTTGACTCTGTTTAAAGCAGCTTGCCTGTGTTGCAGAAGTGGAAGTGATGGATCTTTGCTTTCCTTGGAGAGATTGTCATTTTGATTTTTGCGTGGAACTCTCCTTGTGAAAGATTTCCATTTTGATTCAAATACACAAGCTACAACAGCAAAAGAAAACACAACAAAAACATCAACTGACAATTCCAAAATCCTTAACTGACAAAATACAAAAACGATGTGACATTAAGAGATATAAGGTTGGTTTGATGTTGAAAATGGAGGAGGTATGGACGGGAGTGATAAGGAGGTTGCAGGTTTCATCCCCACCCTCGACAAAATACCAAAATACTAAAATACTAATTAATATTGGTTGTTGCAAAAAGAAAGAAAGAAAAAAAAAGATGCTGATATTTTAAACACAAGACGTAAAATAGCCTATTCAATTCAGGAAAGATAGCTGGATTAGAATATTGGCAAGTATGGTTTCACGGTATAGCAAAAGATGCAGAGAGAGGGAGAGTGATTAGGGCCTGCACACAATGTCACAGTTGTACATAGAAGACTTTCCAAATTAAATCATTAGTTTATTTTTTAATTTTGCTATAAACCAATCATTAGTTTATTAAAAGGGGCTATGAAATAGTCAACCCTGTATACAATTTCAAATCATTGTCTACCAAAAACAAAAATTAGTATACAATTTTTAACACATTACTATATAGTATTAAATAAAAAGTTAATATCAATGACTTTCAAAAAGTTAATAACATGTTGGAATTATGGAAAAGAATTAAAACAGCCTTGTTTAGTGGCATTTGGTAACGTGTATTGAAGGAAGGAGAGATAATAGAGTTAAAAAACATAGGTTACTGAAAAAGAAATTGAACAGCCATGAAAATTGAAAAGCCTTGAGAAGAATCCACGGCGTGTTGAGCTGTATTCCACATTTTTTGTTTTCAAAAAAATCAGGATACTCTGTTGATACGTATTGATGAATTATCGTGTCACATTGGTGTATTGGTACGTATCGAGTACGATACAACACCGATTTTAGAGTATCTGTGCTTCATAGGTCAGAAGATTATTACAGCTGGAAAAAATATCCCTTCCGCTGATTAGACTATTCTGCAAGGATACCTTCAGGAAGTTGTAAAATACGTAGCTAGATAGTAGAGAGAGGAGGGAGGAGCCAGATATTAGGGTCTGTGACTACAGTGTAATGTAATATATGTGCCAGTACTATGTCTAAATTGTGCAGAAAATACTTCCCAAATTGAGCCGAGTCCTCATCTCAGATGATAGTGTTTTATTGGAGGAAATATTGTCTCATGGAAAAACAAGAAGCAATGTAACAAGATCGAGTGTCAAGTCAGAATAATAATCTACGACTTTGGGTACATATGAGCTCATATGGAATAAGTAACTAATTGAAGAACTGAAATTTACAGTAGTCTCTCAAACATAGTTTGTAAAAATCAGGCCGCACTGCATATAACCTCTAACCTGAACTTTTACATGAGGACTAAATATATGGAAGTGGGTAGCCATTTTACCATAGAAAATGTGCTTTAGGCATTTCTTATCACTAGCTAACCTAATTAATACCACTGGCTAAGTAGCTCATATTCTTATCAAATCCCTTAGGAGTCCTTGAATAAGGTTAATTTTTAATAAACTGAGTGCATATACTTTGCATGTTCTAGGAGTGTTACTTGTACAATACTCCCTCTTTTCCAAAATATAAGCAAAAAATGGTCAAAGAAACACAATTCGGAATGGGCTAAACAAGGATTAATAAGAGACTTAGACACCACATCACAACCCAAAACCTTAAGGCATTAGGTGTATGGGTCATTCTCCTTATATATCCAATACAACATCCATTCCTGGTCAATGTGGGACTGATCACTCATAATTGAATTCCCAACACTCCCCCTCAATTATGAGTTCCCACCACTAGACTTGATCCACTTGATCCAAGTCCCTTATTGACCACTTGACCACTAGACTTGATCCACTTGATCCGAGTCCTTTTTGGTCCACCACTAGACTTGATCCACTTGATCCAAGTCCTTAATTTTTGCTCCCCCGTCAAGCCAAACCCGGCTCTGATACCACTGTTGGGGAAAGGCATTAGGTGTATGGGTCATTCTCCTTATATATCCAATACAACGTCCATTCCTGGTCAATGTGGGACTAATCACTCATAATTGAATTCCCAACAAAAACACACATATGAGGTTGTTGTATATTATACTGACACTGTATTGCATTCCAATGATATCGCAATAATAGAATGGCATGATTTTCCCCCCATTTCAACATATACAAATTACAATTGGACCATAATTATATCAACATTGTATTTTATCCACCCATATTAGTTTATAACAATGGTAAACAATCTGTAGTAAAGTTATTATAAAAAGAAAACAAAAAGTAGTCATATTTATTTATACCTTCACTTCGGTCTGCAAAGCCACAAATGAGGCATGCACAAATCCATGGCCTTCCAGCACGGGAAGCTTTTGCACCGCCTTTAAGTTCACCGTTGTGCTGCTTCAAACTACATCAATGAAGAAAAGAACAAATCAAACACCTATTTCAGTTTTCTTTTCTTTTTTAAAACAAACACCAATTTCTTTAACTCCTGAGCAAATGGCATATCAGCAGCATCGTAAAATAAAAGAGAAAAAAGTGAGAACTGCATAATCGTTACTCATAGCTCAAGTTTCACATACTATAGTTTCTTGAACACGCATAATCGTTAACCATATCATACAAAATCCTGGGAAATTTTATATTACATAGCAAAGGAAACATTGTTATTTTCAAACCATTCTTCCCTAATTTGATGGGAATTTAAATGTCAAGACTTCAGGCAAATATCCTTGGAATCAAATCTAGTGTTGGAATATTTTATTAAATATTTCATTTAATTATATTTCACTATCATCATGTGGCCATATAAATTTATATTAATTATATTAACTATTTATCAATTAAGAGCTTAAATTGACCAGTGATCAAATTAAGTGATAAAGGCTAATTTAGGTTTCTAATTTAGATAACTAATTAATTAATTGATATGAGCTCAAGTAAGAGTGAATATTGTCCTTTAAGTCTTAGCTCAAATGACAAATATCAAAACTGTTAGCTTGGACATCATATCTCGGATTCAAACCCGAGACCTTACAATTGTGTGTGTGAGTTTCTAATGATATTTATCATGTTCTTTACAGAATGTCTAAGGTTTAAAGAGATCCGGGACCTTGAAGTTGTGTGTGAGTGAATATCATGATCCATTTCGGAATAATGGGAAATACTGTCTAGGGTATGAAGCCGGTTGATGAAGAATGACTTTCATTTACATATCTTTCATTTTTTGGGAAAGACAAGTCAACAAGTGTTCCTTACATGTCTTTCATTTTTTACATTTCATGATTACTATCTGAGCAATGGAGCAAGGTATTTCTAATATCTTTGATGAATCAACATACATGTCGTAGATCCTAAATGCTCTGCACTAAAATATTATTAGATTTATAATCTGTATTGAGCCTGCCTTATGTAATTATTAATTTAATTCCAACATCTAGCCACAACAATTATCACCGATTAATTGAAATTCTAATTGAAAACAAAAAACAAAATTCAAAGCACAATACAGAATTGCAGAACAAAAAAAAAACGACAAATTTCAGCACCCAATGGAAAGGGTAGCGATCAGCTTAAACGTTAATTGAGTATGAAAATAGACAGAAAGGGTGACATATAGCTCAGAAAAAGGTAAAAGAGTGAAATTAAAGTTACCGGCGAGGGAAATTGGTTGTGACGCCAACGTAGGTTTTGATTGGATGGTTGGTGGAGAGGATGAGATAAACATACCATGAGTCTGATTTTGGTTTGGCGGTGAATTTCACTTCGGATATTGAAGGAGATGGTGATGATTTGGATAATTTAGGGTTTGGAATTGGGCGTTTAATGGAGCGAAATGTCTCTGACACCGTTCTCATCGACATCAACTACTTTACCGTTGGAGCTGTTCTTCGCCTCCCCGGCCGGCCCAACGGTGAGAACAATTCAAACAAAAATCATTTCACTTTACAACTTATTTTAAAAAAAAAAATAATGAAAAAATAATAATTACGTATTATTATAACCAAAAGATTTATTATATAATTATAATAATCATAAAGTTTAATTGCAGTTATGGTCTCTCTATTATTATGAATTTATGGAATTGGTTCCCTAATTTTAGAAGAGTTCACAGTTTTAATTTCTCTCATATTTTTGAATTAAAAAAATGATGATTTGATATATTTTAAATGATGTGATATATAAATCTATAATATAAAACTATCTAAATATATTAATTATTCATATGTCATTAATTAAAATAAAAATATAAAACCATGATAGGAGATATAAGAGAGCTTTGTTATTATTCCCTTTACAATATGTAATTAATAATACAATATTTGATTTATTTATGAACACATACATATAAGTGAATAATTAATTTGGATATTCTAAAATAAAATAAATTCATATTAATTGTATTTATAAGATAACGAAGTATATGTTTTATTTTGTACTAAATTTTTAATGTTTTTGTGAAGGTGAAAAATATTTTGTTGATGGATTGAATAAAAATGATATATTAGGACATACAAAGTTAGTAAGCTATATCAGCGCCTCAATCGCGTTAACATATTATACTTCAAAATCAACTAATTACATATCCTCTTCCCAAGATCTTAAAGGATATTTATCTTAATCTAGTGATTTCACAATTATTGGAGTACACCACCAAAGAAATTTGTTTATATAAAAACATTTTAGCACTTGACTATAAAAGCTTCTTGATGTACAAAAATTTCACTATTTGAATATTTAATTTGTAATTTCAAACAAAACTATATTTCTCAAGTACTTCATTTCAAACTCTTTCATCAACAATCTATAGCTTTTGAAAGCACTTTAGGAATTTTGATAATATTTATATCATCAACATTAAGATCAATTATAGAAAACTCATTTCTAGATCTTTTCATAAAAATACATGGCCAAATTGAGTCATTTTATATCATTCATTTAGCAAATATTTACTGAGATGATTATACTACATGTATCCAAATTTTTTTTAGCACATAGACATATTCAATTTGATAGAGTAGTTTTCTCGATTATTTATGCTATAAATCTCACAAAAGTTAAACACTTCAAAGAGTTTCATGTAAATATCACTATCTAGTATATTTAAGGAAATTGTAACAATAAACATTATATGCAAATTGTACTCTTGATGTGCCACCAAACTAATTAAGTATCAAAAGTGTTTGCTACCAGTTAAGCTTAATATCTTCATTAATATTTATCATATTAGTGCAACAAAATTTTATAAAAACATTATTTAATCAAATAAACAAGAATTTAAAGAATTAAATTGGTATGAAAAGCATTTTAAAGTATATGTGAAAGATAAATATAATTTTAAAGATATTGTGTAAGTTTGGAAGCCATTTTAACTTGAAGATATTTAAAATGTGTAATTTCGTAGTACAAGAGTATTGTCTTGCAATATGAAATGGTATCATTCCCATAATATAAATACTAACTTGTATTGCAGTGTCAATATCACATGCGAGACATATTTTTCTAGAACCTTGAGTTCTCTGCTTGGTCTCATAGTCTGCATCAAAATAATATTGTGAATAAAGAGTTTTGCCTTGCAATGTGAAACAAGGTTTTTACACATCGTATTTAAAGTTTTTCATAAAAAAATTCATAATTTTCTCGTCTCCATGCCTCCACAAGAACTTGGAGAAACAACTTCTATCTTTTCGATTTTAGTTTCAAGCCTCATAACCATGAGTTCTTGCTTAATCATGCATTGCCTGTCTAAATGCAACCTCTGAATAAGTTACGAAGAAACCATCATTTGGTCCCTTAAGTAAAACCCTCTGTTTAGAATTTTTTTTTTAAGCATTAGAGAATACTTTTACTACGTAGTAAGAAAACTTAGTTGACTTTATACAGAAATCCATTTTTCCCTAACACTAAATTGATTTTTGTAATCTCTGAATAATGACAAAGCCCAACTACTATGTAGTTAATGATCATAAAGGCAATTGGGATTTTCTTAGGGGAGTAGTGTAGAAGTTTGGATTTGATGATGGGTGGGTAAGGTTGATGATGATGTTTTCAAGTTATGCCAATAACTCAATTGGTATAGCTCAATCTTGGTAAATTTTGTGTTTGAGAAAAATAAAACAATTTAGTTCCTATGTAATCACAAGTATAAAGTTGGTTTTTTATGCCAAACATGTGCATTGACTCATTTGTAATATGTGGTACTCAATTAAAAGACTTTGGAGATGAAATCTGTTTTTGATAGTTAATTTTCAGTTAGTTAGTTGTAACTATGTTTGTTTCTCACTCCTAAATTGTAAACAACTTGTATATAAGCCAAAGCAAGCAAGGCTGACATAAGATATAATATAAAGAATATAGAATGCAAGTTGCAGTTTTGTCATAGTGCAAAAATCTGGTTACGTAGAAGCATATAAACATTGTAATAATTTCATCTCATATTAGTGAAGATTCAAAGTAGGATCCATTCCCCCAAACATAGGAGTTCATATCTGAATTGGGCTAACAATTGTGTTTGTTCATTCTAGCATAGAAAGCTTTAATTTTGTTAGTCCGAAAACGGAGAACGTTCTCCATTTACAATCTAGTCAATATCCTTTTCAATTTCAATCATTTTGTGTTTTCTTTACAGAAACCAAGAATATTCTTGGTTTAGTGACTGAATGATCTCCATTTTTAACAAAAATTGGTATTATAGCACAAGTGTATTCGATTCAAAGAAAAAGTGGCATCTACAAAGTATGTACTTGAAAAATTCAATGGGAAGAATGATTTTGGGTTGTGGCATCTCAAGATGAAAGCGTTGTTGGTTCATCAAGGTTTGGCAGAAGCACTGGGAGGAGAGAAAGACACAAAATCCACACTATCAGAAAAGGAGAATATGGATATCATGAATAAGGCTCATAGTGCTTTAGCAGATATATACTTTCAAGATGTAACCTGGGAGGTCAATTGAATATCATATGGATGAGTTTAATAAGATTTTATTAGATCTTGAAAATATTAATGTAAAATTGGATAATGAGGATCATACCCTATTGTTGATAAATTCATTACCAAGATCTCTTGAAAATATGTGTCATACACTTCTTTATGGTAGAAATTCTTTGTCATTAGAAGAAGTGCAAGCTACACTAATCTCCAAAGAATTGAAGAGGAAGTCATATGGGAAAGAAGAAAGCAGTAGTGAAGGATTATTTGTCAAGGCCAAGGCAGGGAAATATAATCAAAACCAGAAGAGTAAGTTCAAGAATAAAGAAAATGACAAGTCTAAAATGAAATTTTCATATGCAAGAAAAAGAGGCATTTCAAGAAATAATGCCCAAATTGGAAATGAAATAAAGGATCAAATAGTGATGATGATTATGGAAATGCATCTATAGCCTCTGAAGTATATGAAAACACATAAGTTCTTATAGAAAATTCAACTGAAATCATGGATGATGATTGGGTGCTTGGCTCATGGTATTCATTTCACATGACCTCAAATAGAGATTGGTTCCTTGACTATAGAGAAACTGATGGAGGCAAGGTGATTATGGGGAACAAATCAGCCTACATGGTAGTTGGAATTGGCTCAATCAAGCTGGAGCTGGAAGATGGAACCATGAAGATTTTGTCAAAGGTCAGACATGTTTCAGAGCTGAAGAGGAACTTAATTTCTCTAGGAATGTCGGGAGAAGTTGATTGTTCATACAAAACAAAGAAAGGCACTCTAAAATTAAAAGGATCATTGGTAATCATGAAGGGAACAAGGGATCATGACATTTACCTTCTCAATGGTCAAATAGTGATAGTGATGGCAATAATCGTTGTCCAAGCATCAAGCAAAGCCAACTTGTAGTATCATAGATTGAGACATGTAAGTCTAAAATGAATGCAAGTTATGGACAAGCAAGGCATGTTAGGTGGGGACAAGTTTGGTGATCTTGAATTTTGTGAGAATTATGTGTATGGAAAGATACATAGGGCCAAGTTCTATACACGAAAACATTACTCAAAAGGAATTTTGGAATATGTTCACAGTGATCTATAGGACCTATAAAGATTGTTTCACATGGAGGCGATAAGCACTTCATTAGATTTCTTGATGATTATAGTAGAAAAGTATGGATATATTTGTTGAAAAGTAAGGATGAAACATTCAAAACCTTTAAGGTCTGGAAATCTATGGTTGAAAACAGAACTGATAAGAGGATTAAAACATTAAGATATGTTAAATTTTATGAGGCTGACCTATATAAGTTCTTAACCAAGGCTGCAAACAAAAGTCCACATCAAACTAAATCTGAGAGGTTTGATCTCGAGGTGGAGCAAGCCATAGAAAAGGAGAAAGATCAACATAAACTAATAACATTCTTGGTTTCCAAATGGAATCTTTGTCATGGTGTTCACACCCCTTTGGCAATTATCAAAATTCATCCCACTACAAGAAAACACTCCCTTTGTTGCCAACTTTATAAATATTTTGTGGCCGAATAAAACCCTCACAAATTTGTGACCGAAAAAGCCCTCACAAAGGTTAAAATTGAAATTGGTCATCTTTTGTGGCTGAAAAAGTCCTCACAAATTTTTTATTTTTTAACTGGATTTTGTGGCTGTCTAAACCCTCACAAAATCACAACATTGTGATTTTGTGAGGGCTTAGACAGCCACAAAATGCAGTTAAATATTTCTGGATTTTGTGAGGATTTTTACAGCCACAAAGAATGTCTTTTGTGAGGGCCAAATCCGTCACAATTTTTTTTTGAGACCTGGGCGTTTGTGGCGGCATAGGCCGCCACAAAGGAAATGGGCATGTGGCGTTGTGGCTGCAAAGACCGCCACAAATGCCCAAGGCCAATCCTATATATATTTCTCACCCTCCTACTTCATTTTTTCACATTCAACTTCTCTCTAAAACCTCATTCTCACTATTCTCTCCTCCTTCTCTCTACAAAAAATTATAATTTATTTATAATTTACATTAATTTAAATTAATGTTTAATTATAATTATAATTATTAATTTAAATATTTAAATATTTTATTATTAATATTTTATTATTAATATTTTATTATTTAAATTAATCTTTAATTTAATTATTAATCTTTGTTTTTAATTATATTAACATTAGTTTATTTTATATATATATATATATTAAATTTAATTTATAATTAAATTATATTTCAAATTTAATTTAATTATAATTTAAATTTTAATATTATAATTATATTAATTTATTATATATAATAATGTAATAAACTATTAATTTAGAATTAAAAATTAATTTATTAATTACGTTGGCATTTGTGGCGGCCAAAAGCCCTCACAAATGCCAAGTCAACAATCATTTGTGGCGGCCAAAAGCCCTCACAAATTCAGCTTGGATTTTGTGGCGGCCAAAAGCCCTCACAAATGCCCAGTCAGCATTCCTTTGTGGCGGCCTATGCCCTCACAAAAGCTGCATCAGGCAAATTCAGCTTTCCTTTGTGGCGGCCTATGCCCTCACAAAGGCAGACTTTTGTAGCTGCAAAAGCCCTCACAAATGCCAACGTGTTTCAGCTCCTTTGTGACTGCAAAAGCCCTCACAAAATTTTGTGACCAGCTTCTTTGTGGCTGCCAAAAGCCCTCACAAAAGCCACCTTTGTGGCTGTTTTTTCCCTTTGTGAGGGCTTTTGGCCCTCACAAAATTGGTGTTTTCTTGTTGTGTCCAGTCTCATCCTGAAATCTACCAAGCGAAGACCTAATACTCTTCTTGAGGGTGGTAAGTTAGATATTAGTTCACTCACCGAAAATTTCGAGGACGAAATTCTTTAACAAGGGGAGAATTGTAACACCCCAAATTTTATAATAAACTATTTTATTAATTAAATAGGATTTTAAATAATTAATTTGATGTAAAAATTATATTAATACGTATTGATAAATTTTGGGATAATTTTCGTTATATGAGTGCTTTCTATGATGTGCTAGTTTTAAAAATATTAGATTAAATGAGCAACATAAATAATATTATATTTTATTATTTGATATATATTTAAATTAATAATAATAATTGTATTTTAGTGTAATATTTTAAAGAAAAAGATTTTATGTGATTTTACGAGTATATATGCGTACCAAATTAATATAATATTTTTTTTGTGCGTTTGACTGATATTAAGTATGCACATAGATATATTTCCATTATTTATAACTATTTTCTATTTTTAGTTATTTTCTTTATAAATATTTATCTTGAGATAGAATTGATATTGTGTCTGATTTTGTTTATTTTTATATACTTGATATGAAATTGTGATTTTATATATATTTATTATGATTTAGTAATTAATATAAAATATTAATAATATTTGAAAAATTGTGTTTAAAAGAATATTAGAAAGGAAATTATATAATTATTAATTTTGTTTTAACAAAATAAAAATAAATAACACATAAACGTGTGTCTACGTTGTTATATTTTTACTATACTACTAACTATAATTATATACATATATATTAGATCCACTAAGTAAATATATATAACTACATAAGTATGAAAGCAAATTGTTACTGCCTGTGCCTAGAATGCCTTTCTCATCAGCCGCTAAACCTACTAACCCTTAGTGCCGCACATTAAAAGAAAAAGAGGGCAAAGTACTCATTCATAAATATAAAAAAGATTCTGAATCTAAAAACAAAAAGAAGAAAAGAAATTTGCAATATTGTGCGAAGTAGTCAACTTACTCGACAATAAGGTGAGTGTATTTGATATCGTTACAAATTTTGTATTATATTATCTCTACAAATTTCTTCCTTATTGTTTTAAAACTAGGTTTTAATCTCACTAAAAAAATTTATATTAATGAAATTGACAATTTACTCATAGAATATACATGTATTATAAAAGTTATAATCTGACTAGTTATTATTATCTCTTGAATTCATCTTCATCGTATAATTTTTATGCTCCTATCTTCTCTAACAATCAACTTATTACCTTTTCAATAATTATCATATGATTTTTTTTCATAATCAACCTATTACCTTTTTCCTTGTTAAATACCAAATTGAATTTTAAATTTATGTAATTAACTAATTATTTACTGTATGTATAAAATTAAACAATAAACAATCTTATAACAATTTACAGCATTATGTAGTAAACTGCATTGCAAAATGTCTAAATTTGTTTTACGTTGAGAAAGCTTTAATTATTTTAATTTTAAACTGTAGGTATTATTCATTAGAAAGTAAATAAATATTATTAGTTGCACTACATCCAATACACCCATTTCCTGTTTAAAATCAAAATTGTATACACTATTTATTTAGCATCCTATGATTCTATTGTGTTTTAAAATTAAATATTTATGTGTATGTAATTGTGTTAATATATATATATATATTAAATACATTTTTGTTATACTATCAATAGTAAATAATTTATATTTATTTTGTTGTTTTATCATATTTTCTGGGTTATTAGAGGAAACGTTTGACGAAGACATGATACATTAAATAAAGATATCACATCCGGTGCACAAAATCCTTGTCGAGGTAAGGGGTGAGAGAGCGTTTGAATTTATGAATATAATATATTGTGAGATGAACGGGAAAAACGTATTTCCCAACGATTCATCCGGGGCTTGCTACGTACGGCAGTAGCCCTTTGAGAGATAAATTGATTAATTTTAAATATGAGAATTGTGAGATTAAAATGTGAAATAGAAATTTTTATAAGGTGTTGATTGATTTAATTTTCGATACTTGTGTGGTATTTGATATTTGTTATTATTGTGATGTTGGATGTTGAATGAAATTATGTGTACATGTTTGTTTAGATGAAATTATGTGATGCGATAATAAAATATGGATGAATAGTTTGATTTATGCTTACGTGATGATAATGATAATTTTTGATTGATGATAGTGATGTTATAAAATTGTGATGAATTTATACGATGATCATGATTATTTATGATTAACCATATTATGAAATTGTGATGAAAATATTGAAGTACCCCATACTTGATGAGATAGTGATGATTCTTAAATATGGTGCTCTTAATGGAGTAGTCTAAGCTAACGAGGGGAGAAAATAAATATTGTGAATTTGTGAAGTGAAGGTTATTTTGTCATCATATAGGTAGGGCCTGACAAGCCTAGTGATTATGGGGAAGTACAACTGAATGAGCCTGATCGTGGCGGTCTGCTGTCGAGCCTTAAGGCAAGATTGTTAGACCTTGGAGGTATTCCGGTGGGGAATTCCTAGGTGACTTGGAGGTAGCACTCCAAATGTCGGGAGCTACCATGCAACACACGTTTACCTCGACTGTCGCGTATATGTGTCTCGGGTTGAGTTGAGGGGATCTATGAGGACAGGGCCAATTTGAATTGTCAGTCCACCGGAATGGTGGCATAGTATCATGGCCTCCTAATCAAGTACTTCAGAGTTAGAATGGTACCACATTGTGAAGTAGAGTCTAAGCTCATGCATAGTATTGCATTTCCTTGTGATTGTTTTGTTGTGATTGATGTGTTTCAAAGGTAATATTAATTAGATGATTTGATGCATATTATAATGAGATGATTATTTTACTTGAGTGACTTTGATGTTATAGTATGATACTATTTAATTAAATATTTTGATATATCGTAAAGTGATTATGATACGGTTCTATTATGATTGTTTGCGTGTTCTTCTTACTCATATTATACTATTAACATGATTTCAAAACTCACCTCCTTCGTTGTTTGTGTTTGACTGGCTGGGCCCTGCGTTTGCGAAATCGCAGTTATTACAGGTTAATGAGTCTTGAAGTTCAAATTTGGGAGGAACCCCGCTCTGATAGGTGATACCGGGAATAAGGATTTTAACTTGTATTTTATTTATTTAATTTGAATTGAATTTTTGTATGAAAACCTTAAAAGTACTAGTAAGTTTTTAGAATTAAATCAAGTAATTATACTTAAATCAAGTTTTGAGATTAAATTGTTTTATTTAAGTAATAAAATTTGAATTGTTGCATGTGTACTTTGAGAAACGTGATATCCTAAATTAAATATAGAGTTTTTATCTTCTTGAAAATATAATTTTATTTATCCGCTGCAAATTTTATAGGAATATGATATAAATTATTACATATATAATTTTTGGGATTTAGGGTGTCACACCACCTACCACTAGCATATTCCCTATCCCCTATTCCCTATATCCCCTATCCTCTATCCCCTCTATCCGCTCTATCCCCTACCCCTATACCCCAATCCACTATCCCGTATCCCCTATATCCCGTATCCCCTATATCTTATCCCTTATTCCGTATCCTCTATATCTCGTATCCCCTATATCCCTTATCGCCTATCTCCTATTTCCCCTACCACCGAACATCTACCACCTATCTCATATCCCTTATCCCCTCTCCCCTATATCATATCCCCTATATCCTAAATTTGATAATAAATTATTTTATTAATTAAATAGGATTTTAAATAATTAATTTGATGTTAAAATTATTTTAGAATATATGTTGATAAATTTTGTGAGTAAATTTTGTTATATGGATGCTTTCAATGATGTGTTGGTTTGGTAGATATTATATTTAATGAGCAATATAAATAAAATTATTTTATTTTATTATTTTATATATTTTTCTAAAAATATTTGTATTTTAGTGTAATTTTTTAAAGAACAATATTTTATATGTTTTTAAGTGTATATGTGAGTTGGTAATTAATATGATATTTTCTTATATGTTTGACTAATGTTAAGTGAGTACATATTTATATTTTAATCATTTTTAAGTATATCTTATTTTAATTATTTCTAAATATATCTTATTTTAATTATTTATTCTATAAATAAATATCTTGAGATCGTAGTAATATTGTGTTTGATTTTCTTTGTTTTAGAATACTTACTTTAGAATTGTGATTATTTATATATATATATTATGAATTAGTAATTAACATAAAATATTGTTGTTATATCTATTTATTTTATAATTTTGACTATTTTCTAATATGATGGTGTTATTATAAAATAAATATTTTGGGAAATAAGTATAATTGTAGGGATTATCTTGAATGTGAAAGTTTTAGTCATTAGTAATATGTTTTTTTATATATTGATTATTTTAAATACTCTAACTTATAAAATATTAATATCGTTTGGAAAATTAAATGGTGCTTGGAGGAATATTAAAAAGGAGATTAAATAATTATTAATTTTATTTTTATAAAATAAAAATAATAATAGTAAAACAAAAACATAAATAAAGAGACCTTGTGAACCCTGATTTTTACTAAAATAAAACCAAACACATAAAAGGGAAGGGAGTTGGACGAGCAACCGTAGAACCAACGAGTAAACACAACAACAACTTATCGTTTGACACTAGTGATCGATAACTGTTCCGTAAAAGTTTCTCTGTCATCATCCAAATTTCAGTATGTTATTTTACTCATTTAGCTATTCAATTAAACATAACATTCCAGATTTTTAACAACCCGAATTTCTTCCTAAAATACTCGATTTTTCCATTCACAAAATTCGTTATTTTTCACCGTTCTTCTTCACCGTAAGTCCGATTTGAGTGAAATCAACGCCAAAACGATCGTGCGAAAAATAGCTATATTATCCATTGATTGGTTTTCTGATTTATGGTAATTTTCCTTGACCAAATTTCGAAATTTAGTTTCTAGAGTATTTTCTCATAATTTATTTTTGACGTCTACCCATAAATTATCGAGTTAGATCGAGTGAAGGACAAAAAGTCAAAAAACATAGATTGTTTGTTTTTGGAATCATACTCTTGTGTGAAAGCATCAAAATAAGGTAAGGGGTGAAATAGCGTTTGAATTCATGAGTATAATATAATGTGTCATGAACGGGAAAACCGTATTTCCCAACGATTCATTTGGGGCTCGCTACACACGGCAGTAGCCATTTGAGCGATAAATTGATTAATGTAAAAATATGGGAATGGCGAGATTAAAATATAGAATAGACATATTTATAAGGTGTTGATTGATTTAACTTCGTTAAATGTGTGGTATTTGATATTATTGTGATGTTTTATTTATTTTATTGAATGTGTGATATTTGATATTATTGTGATATTAGATGTGATATTTGAATTTTATGTATATGTTTGATTAGACGTGTTTATGTGATGTGATGATAAAAAGTGAATTTATTTGATACGCTTATGTTATTATGATGATGTATAATTAATAATAACGATGTTATAAATTTGTGACAAGCCTATGTGATGATGTATACTTGGTGATAGTGATGCTATAAATTTGTGATGAGTTTATGTTATGAGATATGATTAATGATAGTGATGTTGTGAAATTGTGATGAGAATATTGAAGTAATCCCATAGTTGGTGAAATAATTGTGATTTCAATTTGTGTTTGAGATGACAGTCTTAATGGAGTATCATAGGCCAACGAGGGAAGAAAACAAATATTGAGAAATTGTGAAGTGAAGATTATTTTGTCATCATATAGGTAGGGCCTGACAATCCTATTGATTCTGGGAAAGTACAACTTAATGAGCTTGATCGTGGCGATCTGTTGTCGAGCCTTAAGGCAAGATTGATAGACCAACGAGGTATTCGAGTGGGGAATCCCTTGGTGACTTGGAGGTAGCACTCCAAATATCGGGAGCTACCACACAACACACGTTTACCTTAACTGTCATGTATATGTGTCTCGGGTTGAGTTGAGGGGATCTATGAGGACAAGGCCAATTTGAATTGTCCGTCCACCGGGATTGTGGCATAGTATCAAGCCTCCTAACCAAGTACTTCAGAGTTAGAATGGTACCACATTGTGAAGTAGAGTCTAAGCTCATGCATAGCATTGCATTTTATTTTAATTGTTTTGTTGTTATTAATATGTATCGTGTGAGGTGATAATTTCTCTTAGACAATTTGATGTTACAGTGAAATCTATTGATTTTCCTTGAGTGATTTTGACATTTGATTGTGATATTTTTTTAATGGAATATTTGTGTAATGATACGGTTTTATTAAAATTATTTGTGTGTTCTTCTTGCTTGTATTATACTGTCATCATGATTTCGAAACTCACATCCTTCTTTGTCTGGGCCCTACATTTGTGAAATTGCAGTTATTACAGGTTAATGAGTTTCATAGTTCAAGTTTGGGAGAAACCCCACTCTGATAGGTGATATCGAGAATAAGGGTTTTAATTTGTATTTTACTTATTTAATTTGAAACAAATTTTTGTATGAAAACCTTAGAAGTACTAGTAAGTTTTTAGAATTAAATCAAGTAATTATACTTAAATCTAGATTATTTATACTTAAATCAAGATTATACTTAAATCAAGTAATTATACTTAAATTAAGATTGGAGTTAGCATTAATTGTTGACAAGATTATGTTAGTTACTTGTTGCTTATTGCTTGTCTATTGAACTATAATTTTTGCACTCATGTTTTATGTGAATAGTTGGAAATAATAATTTTGATTGACCAGCTGTATGTTTAACGTTATTAATCTCATTCACATAATCTTAGTTATCAAATGTCATACCTCACCTATGATTTATGTATGAATTATATGTTTAAAACTTTAAGTATTGACTTTTACTAAGTACAAATTATTATTCTTCTGTTGAAAGTCAATTTAGGAAAAAAAGAAAAAGATGTTTCTTTCTACACTTTGAGTTAGATAGTAAATATGTCTCTTGCGTTTAAAGTTTTAATTTTGACTAAAAAATTCTTATTTCTTATTTTATGTTGGCTTGTGTTAAAAAAAAATCGATTTTAAATCGTGAATGTTAACTTTAAATCACTTGACAATGTTGGTCGTTGTATCTATATGAGTAGCGTTTTGATATTGGTTTTGAAAACTATTTAGAATATTTGTCATGATTTAGATAGTATGAAATTCATATTATTAGCAATAATAATTCTTGAATATTTGAGGTTGGTAGAACTTATAATTTTTAAAAAATGACATTTTGAAGAAGTTAAAACTTACTTATTTTGTATGATGAAAATAACTTTTGTTTGAATTACTCTTGATTATTTTTAATAAATTAAATTGAATTGAATTTTGTTGATTTATAAAATAACAATAATTCTATGCAACTAATTTAATTTAATGTTTAAAATAGCTTAAAATTTACAGCATGTTTTACTATGTCTTTTTATGCTAGTTTTTGGACTAATATGAATAAATGATAATCGATAAGTGGTAGCTAATAAATGATAAGTGATAGCTAATTGAAAAGTGGTAGATGATAAGTGATAGCTAATAGGAGATAAGTTATAGGTGATACGGGATAGGGGACTAGGGACTAGGGACAAAGGACAGGGGATAGGGGATAGAGGATAGGTGATACGGGGTAGGGATTGGTGATAGGTGATAAGGGATAAGGGATATAGGATAAGGGATAAGGGATATAGGGGATACATGATATAGAATATAAGGGATATAGGGGATAAGGAATAGGGGGATAGGAGGAGAGGGGATAAGGGATAGGGGATATAGAGAATGTGGGATATAGGGGATACAGGGATATACTAGTGGTAGGTGGTAGGGAATATGTGATAATCGATAAGTGGTATCCCCTATCCCCTAATTGATATAGGGGATACGGAATAGGGGATATGTGATAATTGAAAACAACAAAAATAACACCTATCACCTACCACTTATCAATTATCACATATCCCCTACCACTAACATATCCCCTATCCTAAATCCCCTCTATTCCCTAAGTCCCCTAAATCCCCTATCACCAATCCCCTATATCCCCTTTCACCTAACCCATATCACATATCTCATATCCCATATCCCATATCCCATAACCCATTCCCATATCCCATATCCCATATCCCTTATCCCGTATCCCCTATATCCTATCCCCTATCCCTTATATCCCCTATCATATATCCTATAACTCCTATATCTCCTATCACATATCCTCTATCCCATGTCCCTTTTTCCCTATGCCTTATCCCCTATCCCATATATCCCATATATTACTGATTTATGCTTTTATAATAATAATAATAATAATAATAATAATAATAATTATTATTATTATTATTATTATTACTATTAATATTATTACCAAAAATTAAAATAACATGATACAATAGTAACTATCACCTACACCTATCACCTACCATCCATATATTATCACTTATCCCCAATCCCCTATTCCCTATATCCTCTATCCCCTATATCCCTTATATCCCCTATCCCCCTATCTCCTATCTCATATCCCCAATCACAAATCCCGAATCCCCAACCCCGAATCCCCAATCCCCAATATCCCCTATCCCCTATTACCTATATCCTCTACATCCTTTATCCCCTATATCCCCTATCCCGTATCCCGTATCCCCTATTCCTTATATCCTCTATATCCTTTATCCCCTATATCCTGTATCCCCATTCCTGTATCCACTATCCCGTATCCTCTATATTGTATCCCGTATCCCCTATTCCCTATAACCTTTATCCCCTCTATCCCCTATACCCCGTATCCTGTATCCATTATCACGTATCCATAATCCCCTATCCCCTTTCCCTGTCCCCTCTCTCCTATCCCCTATCCCCTATCCCGTATTGTGTATCCTCTATCCCCTATGCCCTATCCCTTATATCCCCTATCCCCTATTCACTATATCCTCTATCCCCTATCCCTTATCCTCTATCCCCTATCCCTTATCCCCTATCCCTTATCCTCTATCCCCTATCCCTTATCCC
>JBBPBS010001012.1:1602159-1612865 GCA_037974835.1 Cicer judaicum
GAGTCGTTTTCCCGGCTTCAACATGTGGGTCGTTTTCTCGGCTTCAGGTGCGAGTCGTTTTCCCGGCTTCAATGTGTGGGTCGTTCTCTCGGCTTCAGGTGCGAGTCGTTTTCCCGGCTTCAACGTGCGGGTCGTTTTCTCGGCTTCGAGTGCGAGTCGTTTTCCCGGCTTCAACATGCGGGTCGTTTTCTCGGCTTTAAATTTATAAAATGTCATGAATGAGTGAATAAATGAATGGATGAATGAATGAATGAATGAATGAATATGTCGGTTTTTATCAATATTTTTATTGGACACGACCATTCAAATCATGAATGAGAAAAAGCACTTATACCCTTTTCTTGAACGTGATATCTTTGATCTTTTTCCTTTTCTTTTGTTCTTTTCTCTTTTTGTTTTGTTTTGTTTTTTATTTTTTTTGTTTTTACCCTAGTTTTTGCCTAGATCGCTCTTTCGAGTTTTCAATCTAGTGGGTATATTTTTTTGTACCCTACCTAGGTCGCCTTTTCAGGTTTTCAACCTAGCAGGTATTCATTGTTTACGCATAATACTTTTTTACGGCGTCTGAGTTTACAGGAAGAGCTAAATCTTTTCCATCCATATTCGTAAGGATCAAAGCTCCACCTGAGAAAGCTTTTTTCACAACGTATGGGCCCTCATAGTTAGGAGTCCATTTCCCACGATAATCTTTTTGAATTGGCAAGATCTTTTTTAGTACCAGGTCTCCTTCCTGGAATTCTCGAGGACGTATTTTTTTCTCATACGCTTTTTTCAATCTTTTCTGGTATAATTGCCCATGGCATAAGGCCGCCAACCTTTTTTCTTCAATCAAATTCAACTGATCAAAACGTGTTTGTACCCACTCCGACTCCTTTAGTTTAGCTTCCATTAATACTCTTAGCGAGGGGATTTCTACCTCAATAGGTAGCACAGCCTCCATCCCATATACTAAGGAAAAAGGGGTTGCCCCAGTTGAAGTGCGTACCGAAGTACGATACCCGTGTAGTGCAAATGGCAACATCTCATGCCAATCTTTGTACGTTATAACCATTTTCTGAATAATTTTTTTGATGTTTTTATTTGCTGCTTCGACTGCACCATTCATTTTTGGTCTGTATGGGGACGAGTTGTGGTGTTGAATTTTAAAGGTGGCACACAATTCATCTATCATTTTGTTATTTAGATTTGTGGCATTGTCAGTAATGATCTTGCTTAGTAGACCATAACGACATATTAACTCCCTTTTTATAAATTTGACTACCACATTTTTGGTTACATTGGCATATGAAGCGGCCTCTACCCATTTGGTAAAGTAATCAATTGCCACCAAGATGAAGCGATGTCCATTTGATGCTTTCAGTTCGATCATTCCGATGACATCTATGCCCCACATTGAGAACGACCAGGGCGCTGAAAGGGTGTTCAGGGGCACTGGTGGGGCGTGGATTTTGTCAGCATATATTTGACACTTATGGCATTTCTTTACATAATTAAAACAATATTTTTCTAGGGTGAGCCAATAATATCCGGCCCGAAGAGTCTTTCTAGACATGGCATGTCCATTCATATGGATCCCATAAGAGCCATCGTGGATATCTTGTAGAATTTCTTTCGCCTCATTGACATCAACACATCTGAGAAGTACCATATCGTAATTTCTCTTATACAAAATATTTTCGTTCACAAAAAAGCTCGCGGCTAACCGTCTTAGAGTTCTTTTCTCATTCTCCGATACTCCGGGAGGATATTCTTTATTTATAAGATAATGTTTGATGTCGTGATACCACAGTTTTCCGTTAGTTTCCTCTTCTATTACATGGCAATAGGCTGGATAATCTCGACTCTCCATTTTAATTGATGGGATTTCATCGTTTCTATTTATTTGGAACATAGATGATAAAGTAGCCAAAGCATCAGCCAATTGATTGTCTTCTCGAGGGACATGGTGAAATGTGATTTTGTCAAATTCTAAAGACAATTATTTTATGTAGGTAAAATAAGGTATTAGCTTCTTATCTCGGGTTTCCCATTCTTGGTTAAGCTGATTAATGACTAGGGCTGAATCTCCATATACTTCTAGAACTTTCGCTTTTGATTCCAAAGCCGCTAAAATTCCCATGGCACAAGCTTCATATTCCGCCATATTATTGGTACAATCAAAACACAATCGCGCTGTAATAGGTATGAACCTTTTTTTTGGAGATATTAAAACAACCCCAATCCCATGCCCCATTATGTTTGAGGCCCCGTCAAACAACAAGGTCCATTTTCCATCATCATTTTCATCAGACAAAACCATGATGCTTTCGTTTGGGAATTCGCATTGCATTGATTTATAATCATCCAGAGGTTGATTAGCTAGATAATCTGCTAAGGCACTCCCTTTGATGGCTTTCTAAGTAACATAAGTAATATCATATTCCGATAACATCATCTGCCATCGAGCAATTCGCCCTGTGAGAGTCGGCTTTTCAAAAATGTACTTGATTGGATCCATTTTGGATATTAAATAAGTTGTATGGCAGAGCATGTATTGCCTCAAGCGACGAGCCGCCCATGCTAAGGCACAACAAGTACATTCTAACATTGCATATCTTGTTTCAACATCTGTAAATTTTTTACTTAGATAGTAAATGGCATGCTCTTTTTTTCCTGTTTCATCATGTTGCCCCAGTACGCATCCCATGGCCCCGTTGAGGACTGTAAGATACATAATCAAGGGTCGACCCAAAACTGGTGGGGCTAGAATTGGAGGCTTTTGCAAATATTGTCGGATTTTTTCAAATGCATTTTGACATTCTTCGTTCCACACAACTGGTTGATTTTTTCGTAAAAGTTTAAATATCGGTTCACAAGTAGCAGTTAGTTGTGATATAAATCTTGAAATATAATTTAGTCTCCCAAGAAAACCACGAACTTCTTTTTCTGTACTCGGAGGAGGCATTTCTGCAATGGCTCGAATCTTATCGGGATCAACCTCTATTCCCCTTTGACTAACCACAAATCCTAATACTTTGCCTGATCTCACACCAAAAGTGCATTTGGAAGGGTTGAGCTTTAGCTTAAACTTTCTAAGTCTTTCGAAGAGTTTCTTTAGATCAATAATATGTTCTTCTTCTGTTTGTGACTTAGCAATCATGTCGTCTACATAAACTTCGACTTCTTTATGTATCATGTCATGGAATAGGGTTACCATAGCTCTTTGGTAGGTTTCCGCAGCGTTCTTCAGACCAAAAGGCATTACTTTGTAACAAAATGTTCCCCACAGAGTGATGAAAGTAGTTTTTTCCATATCTTTAGCTGCCATCTTAATTTGATTATACCCAGAGAAACCATCCATAAAGGAAAAAAGTGAATGGCGAGCCGTATTATCAACCAAAATATCGATGTGAGGTAACGGGAAATCTTCTTTAGAACTGGCTTTATTAAGGTCCCTATAATCGACACACATTCGTACTTTGCCATCCTTTTTTGGCACTGGTACAATATTGGCTATCCATTGAGGAGAATTTGCCACAGCGAGGAATCCTGCGTCAAATTGTTTTTGTACTTTTTCCCTGATTTTTAATGACATATCGGGCTTCATTCGCCTTAATTTTTGTTTGACCGGAGAAAAATCGGGTTTTAAGGGCAATTTATGTTCCACTATGCTAGTATCTAGTCCAGGCATATCCTGATATGACCAGGCAAAAACATCTTTGTATTCATGTAGGAGTTGGATTAATTTGTGATATACTTCTTTCCTTAAAATGGTGTCAACCTTAATTTCTTTCCTTTCTTCTTCTGTCCCTAGATTAACAATTTCTATCGGTTCCTCAAAGGGCACGATACCCTTGGTTTCCCGTTCTACCGCTCTTAACAAATCTAGAGGGGGTTCATAATCTTCTTCATTATCTTGTTATGTCTGACTAACAAAATGGTTAAGATTATGCTGCGAGATCTTAGTACAATCATCTGTGAATGAACTATTCCCAAATCTGCAGGATTCAAGGCTAGGATAAGGAGAAAGAAGGAGAGAGAAAAAAAAATGGCGAATGAATAAAAAAATGAAAGTGGTAAGAAAGAACAATAAGAAAACAAAATGAGAATGCATTTATTTAAATTTAAAGTATTGAGAAAACAACATTGTGACCATACAAAATATAATGAAGCATCTTAAAGTCTTAGTAACAATAATAATGCTTTTAGAATTACATGGGAATTGCATTAAATATTATAGGTGACTTGACTACTTTCCAATTCCGGACTTCTGCTCCTGCACCACACGGACGAATCCAATTAGCCTCCCCATCAAACATGTCATCTTCAGCTGCTGCAATATGGATCTCACTTGTTGGTCTTGCACTTTGGAAATTTTGTCGGATGTCACAGATGGGAATCCTTTCAATTCTTGGTTCACGATTTTCAATTCGAGCTAATCTTTTTTCTTTTTTCTCTTTGACTAATCTCCATTTGTCAGCCCTGGTGGGTTTGTAGCCTAAACCCCACTTATCTCTATTCTCAGGAAGTTCCACTGGTTCATTAAGCCCTTCTTCATCCTTCCCCAACCCGTGCCATGGACGGTGTCCTCTGCTCAACATGAACTTGGCCACCATAATAGCCGTGTTTGACATATGTGGTTCTATAGGTGTCGTCTCGACATAAGCAGTGTCCACAATTTCTAGTGTTTGGAAGGCAGTTTCTAAAGCTTCTTCTGTTGTCTCAACATAAGGCGTAGTGGACAACTTACTCACCAACAAGTCTCCTTCTCCAGACACGATTACCAATTGATCATTTACCATATATTTCAGCTTTTGATGTAAGGTTGATGGCACTGCGCCGGCAGAATGTATCCATGGTCTTCCTAATAGACAACTATAGGCGGGTACAATATCCATCACCTGAAACGTGATTTCAAATGTGACTGGGCCTATTTGAATTGGGAGTTCAATTTCACCCATTACTTCTCTGCGACTCCCATCGAAAGCTCTAACAACCATGGAACTTGGTCTCATATATGTACCATTACAAGGTAGTTTTGCTAATGTCGATTTTGATATGACATTCAGCGATGAGCCATTGTCAATGAGGACTCTTGATATTATATGGTCGAGGCACATTACTGATATGTGCAGTGCTTTATTATGCCCTCTTCCTTCGGTTGGCAGCTCGTCATCTGTAAAAGTTAGGTGATTGTTGGCAGTGATGTTATTTATGATGCCTCCAAATTTGTTCAAAGTGATGTCGTGAGTGACATGAGCCTCGTTTAGTATTTTCATCAATAGCTTTCGGTGGGACTCAGAATTCATCAAGAGGGATAACAATGAAATCTTTGTGGGAGTATGGTTGAGTTGGTCGACTATTTTGTATTCACTTTGTTGGATGATTTTGAGAAATTCTTGAGCTTCTTCATTAGAAACCTCTTTCTCATTTTCTATTTTCTCCTTTTCGACTTTTTCAATTACTTTATTTTTCCCTTTATTTGTGTATGGCTTCTCAAACACCACTATCATTTCTCTTTGTGATTTTTCTGGGGGGTATATCCGACCACTTTTAGTCATTCCTCCTATCCCTGACACATTCGTGACATTGGTGGTTTTAGAGCTAGAAACATCTTTATTTTTCTGTTTAGCTAGATGTACCTTCATATCATAGTTCCAAGGTACCGCTTTGTTGTCTTTATATGGAAAAGGGCTTGGTATCTGAACTATTAAGGTCCTCAGATCACCAGGGGCATTCACACTTTCCTCCTTAGTGAAATGAATGACCAATGGCTTTGGGATGGTTATGCCAAGTTTTTCTTCTGATTGGGTTGCAATCATACCGTCATTCTTTTCCCAACGACCTATTTGAATGGTGCCTATGTTTATCAACTTTCGAAGTTCATTTTTGAACTCCTTGCATTCTTCTATGGAATGATCTTCGTTGAGGTGGAAATTGCATCTTGATTTCCCATTGATATTTCCTCGGATTAATCCAAATTTACATAGTTGATAAAAAATCAGTTCCATCGGCGTCTTAATTTTCTCAACCTCCTTTATTAATTGGTGATTTTCTTCGATTGCATTCACTATCGGCCCACCATGAACTGGTAGGGGATTATTTCTCACGCTAGGTTCATTTTCTTTAAAATTCAACCATCCAGCTTTAAGAAAATCGTGCACCTTAAATTTTAAAGCTAGACAATTTTCAGTAGAGTGTCCTACAGCCCCAGAGTGGTAATCGCATGTGGCGTTTGAGTCATATCCTTTAGGGTAGGGTGGTTGTATGGGTTTTCCTGGACATAGTGCAACCATAGAATTGCTAACCAAATGCGGTAACAACTCTGCATAAGTCATAGGGATTGGGTCGAAATGTACAAACTTCCTCCCACGATAGTTTTTTCCCTGACTTTCATGTGAATCTTGATTCCCTTGTAAGTGTTGACTTAGGGTACCCGAGCTTTGTGAATTTGCAGCGGCGTAAGGGCGATGCACAAAAGAAGGATTAGTTGTGTTTGACGCCACAAAATGGCTTTCTTCCTCCTTTTTCTTATTCGCACTTGCGGGCAATTTTTGTGTGTTATTTAATCCGGTATAGCCAGAAACAATCTTTCCGCTTTTCAATCCCATTTCTACTCTTTCACCTATGATGACGAGATCTGAAAAATTTGATGAAACGCTTCCTATCATTTTGTCATAAAACGGAGGTTGAAGAGTGTTTATGAACATAGTCACCATTTCTTTTTCAGATAGAGGGGGTTCAACTTGGGAAGCTAACTCCCTCCATCGTTGGGCATATTCCTTGAATGTTTCATTGTCTCGTTTTGTCATATTTTGCAATTGCATTCTATCAGGAGCCATGTTGAGATTATATTTGTATTGTTTCAAAAAGGCATCCACCAAATCTTTCCAAGAGCCGATATGAGCTCGTTCGAGGTGCATATACCAACTCAAGGAGGCTCCTGTCAAACTATCTTGAAAGAAGTGGATTAGTAGTTTTTCATCATGAGCGCAAAAACCCATTTTTCGACAATACATAATAAGATGGTTCTTAGGGCATGTTGTTCCCTTGTATTTGTAAAATTCAGGCAATTTGAATTTCGGTGGTATTATAACATCAGAAACGAGGCATAGGTCTGAACCATCAAATCCATAATTGTTTCCCCCTTCAATAACTCTCAAGTGTTCTTCCAAGGCTTGCCATTTTTCTTGGTTTAACATCACCGGCGTAGCTTCGGTAATTTTTCCTTGTGGTGAAGTTCCAGGAAATCCCGAAGTAAGGGGTGAAGGTTGCACTTGAGGGAATTCGCTGATATTAGTTTGTGGATTTGTAGCCACAGCCAGCGGATTGTTGTTGGGGAGATGAGTGTCTATGGATGGGGTATAGCCTGGCGGCAAACCATAAAGTGGAAATTGTTGTGTCTTCCCTTCTTGATGATTAGCGTGAAGGTGTGGAGCAACTCCTATTGGGTGAACTAGAGTGTTTTGTGACACCCCCTCGTCTACCAAAGGATTCCCATCATTTTTATTTCCAAGTGCTTATAGAATCTCCAAGATCTTGGTCATTTGCCCCTTGAGTTGGTTCACGTCTTCTCTTATTTATGTTTGCTCTAGCTCATCCATGATTTTTGACTGAGATCGTGTCCGATAATGGTGTCGTAGCACCAATTTTTTTGTTTGTTGTGTTATTTTTTCTGTGAAAGAATATGGCATGAGTATGCAACATGATGTATGAAAATGTAATTGTACATGAATGTCAAAGAACTATTTATTGCTTGTTTGTGAATATCTTAACCAATAAAGAGAGAGTTATGGGACCAAAAGTAGAGTCAAATTTAATTTATTGAAAATTAGAAAAATACAAGTTTTACCATAAAACAAAAGCTGAAACCTAAATACAAATTTGCAGATTTAATGAGCAATCAATTTTTTCATTTGCTCGATTAAACTTTTACAATGTTCAATAAAAATAGAGATCTCTAGAGGGGTAGAGAGAGGATTAGCCATCCCATCAGCGGCCCTTAATAATGGTGGAATATCTTCGATAGCAGAATTGGTCAAATAAACTAGTTTGGAGAAACGGTCCATCCAAAACATTCCTTCTTGAACAAGTCTCTCGATAGTGTCTTTTTGTATATACATCTCGTCTTCTTTTCTTGCAAGCTCAACTCGGTATGCTTCAATAATCTTTTCTTGACATTGCCTTTCTACCATGATCTTGCTTTCACATTCCGCTCTTACTCTCTCTATTTATTGCTTTAGATTTGCTTCTTGTCGACGGATGACTTCATGTTTTTCCCCAGATTTCTTTAGTAACTCTTTAAGCCTAAGACCTTCAATCACTGCATCATCCCTTTTTTGACATCTGAGTATTAACTCTTCATTCGCACCCCGCAAACAGATTCGAGTTCTCTCTTTGCTTTCTTCCTCTCTTGCCCTTTTTTGTACTTTCTCAAGGATAAGGGCTTGTTGAGTATTCTTATATTCCATATCTCTATAAGCCTGGTGAGCCATATCCAATTCTTTTTGTAATTTTTCAATTTCTTGTCCTTTGAGAGCTAAGTCGGCCTTCAAATCTTCAATACTGAAAAAAGATTCTGTTGTTACTACTTCGGGAGTAATTATGGTGCTATGAAAAGGCAACTTGATCTCTAATGCTCTCTTTTTCACCCAATTATGATATTCCTCTCCGGTACCACAACTTCTAGGCCCTAATTCTTGACCTCTTCTAACAACATCTCCCCAAGACTTACGTATTCTTCTCATTAAGCTAGCATCATAAGCATCTCGTCCATGAATGACAAACGATTTTGTTACATCCATTATTGGAGGTTTTGTCATAGGATAACCCAATTGTCTCAATGCAACATAGGGATTATAATTTATACACCCTTTGGTTCCCATGAGGGGAACATCGATAAAAACACCGCATCTACAAATCACTTCATTTATATCTTGACTTCTGGAGTACCATTGAATTGTTCTTTCGTTGAGATTTGCTAGAGCGTTAGCCCATTCCTTTTTGCTCTTAGTTCTTAATTGATGCATGTCTTGAAAAATATGTTTGACAAACCAAACATAGAGTACTGGCGAGCAACAATGGATTAGGCCCTCTTCTTTCTCATGACGGAGGTCGAGTGTGCAGTAAATGTCAGCCAAAACTGCCGGTACTGGATTCTCCCCTCTATGCTTGTAAGCCAAAAAGACGTCTATCGCCATGAAATCCACAAAATCCTTAATAGTTGGAAATAAAACAATTCCATATATAATTAAGGCAAGCACATCCATGAAAGTATCCCATTTTCCATCTCTTGCTAAGTTGACTGCTTTCTCTTCAAGATATTTTATCGGAAATCCGATCAAATTATCTTTGTTGGTTCTATTGTCTTCTATTTCCTTTATAGGGATATCAAACGTTTCAGCAATTGTTTTCAGTGATGGATAGTGTTCCATGTATTGGTAAGGTTTACTCCCTTTCATCGGATATCCCATTATGCGTTCGAATTCCTCCAACGTTGGGGCCAACTGAAAGTCCTTAAAAGTGAAACACCTGAAAGGAGGATCATAGAATTGGGCCAATGTTGTAAGGGCATCCACTTGTACATTAACTTCAAGTAAATCAAGAATTTTGCCGAATTTTCCCATAAAGATTACACGTTGTACTTTTTTCAACTTCCGAGCAAGATTCTTAATGTTGTTTACATCCGGTTTAAGAACTCTCAATGGTAAGGTCTTTCTTAATGGAATAATGTTTAAACCACCATTTGATCCCATATTTCCTGCGGTTAAAGTTATTCACAACAAGCTTTAATTTTTATGGTTTTTAAGATGATGAGGTAATGATTTTTTTTAAAATAACCATGATAAAGAATATTATGCAAAAAAAAAATGATGCTGATGATGAGGAAAAAAAAAACTTGGGTATACTAGCAGGTAGTGAACATGACATAGAGTAAGTTTTTCGTATGTACGTATTATTTATATCATTTTTCATGTGAACTATTTATTTATTTATTTATTTTTACCCCAAAAAGAATAATAAAAAAAAATAAAATTATTAACATTAATGAAAGAAGAAAAAAAATATTTTTTTTTATTAATTTAGTTTGACAAGGGGAAGACCTTGCTCCTACGTATCCCCAGGTGCAATAGGGAAATCAAAACATACGTAGTTCTTTGGTAGAAAATATTTGTGTGTTGACTGATTTTATTATTATTATTATTTTTTTTATGTATATACGTATTAAAAAATAAAAATAAAAAAAAATGTAATAATAATAATGAATATAATAATAATTATAATAATATTTGTCTGTTTTAAAGTAAAAAAAAATTAATTTTTTTTAAAACAATTCGTAACGTGGCGGTATGTGAACAAGACAAATGGACACGACGTTGAAATAATCTATCAAATAATTTGCTCGTACATTGTCGGATTTGTCGCGACACAAAGACCACTAACGATTGAAAGTGAATAATATGGTGCAGCGAGCGAGGATGAATTTCATCCGGCGGCAACAACCATTAATTCTAATCTTAAGGGTAAAAACATTTATCCGTCATAATTTTTTTTATTTGATAATGAATTTTCTATTAAATTATAATATGATGAAATTTATTTTTTTATCTATAGACATCAGTTAGTTATATTTTTTATTATTTTATATTACAAAAGAAAGCAATTTTAGGATCAAACGATTAAAAAATAAAAGAAAGCTTAACATATGAACTTATTTATATAAAAAA
>JBBPBS010001012.1:1627871-1640017 GCA_037974835.1 Cicer judaicum
CCCCTATCCCCTATCCCCTATCCCCTATCCCCTATCCCCTATCCCCTATCCTATATCCCTTATCCCGTATCCCCTTTCCCCTATCCCATAACCCCTATATCCTCTATCCCCTCTATTCTCTATCCCCTATCCCTTATGCCCTATCCCATATCCCATATCCCCTATCCTCTATCCCCTATCATCTATCCCCTATCCCCTTTCTCCTATCCCCTATCCCTTATCCCTTATCCCTTATCCCTTATCCCTTATCCCTTATCCCTTATCCCCTTATCCCCTATCCCCTATCCCCTATCCCCTATCCCCTATCCCCTATCCCCTATCCCCTATCCCCTATCACCTTTTTCGTTTCACCTATCACCTCTTATCTAACTCATATATCCTATGAGTTATCACTTTTCAACTACCACTTATCAACTATTACCTACTCACCAAACAAGTCTAACACTAATACAAAAGTATCTCACATTTCTCCTATTGGGTTGACGGTGACATTACTCACTCAAGTAACACTATATGTGACATCCTGTCAAATGTAAGGATCATCTCCAAATAATAAACATAGATCAAACCAGTTGAGACACAAAGTAATCACCTTTAATAACCACAACATGTCAAGCACAACCATTACAACAACGTATCATATACCATACATTTTCCACATTTTGAACATATTAAACACATCCATTATTATAATTCATTTTTAACATAACACAAAAAAAAACCAATGCATAACATCATAATACATTTATATCACATAATTCAAGTAGGAAAGCGGATACAGTGATGCCCTTACTGTTACCAAAGTTGTATCTAAAATTATGTTGCACAAACTCTTGTCTCACTCGTTTCACACCTGTTGTTGTGCAAGTAATTTTCTCCCTCTCTGAATGTCGTTTCGTCGATCCGATCGTTGAAAACGAAGACCTAAATGCTACGAATCTGTTGTCCAAAACTAAGCCTGATCCAACAGTTAACGAATGCGCAATCAATGTTTTTCTGAAGCACAACTTACTTATAAGGGCTATTAGCACTCTATTAGAGTCTCATATGTTGTCTAAATCTGTGTTTAAATTCATCATCACTACCACTCCACAATTTCTTGTCGTCTTATTAAATTTTTGGATCCTTTTTCTTTGAATAGGTGAGAATGTCACCCAAGACTAGGAATCCTACTATAAGGGAAATTGTTGATGAATCAATTTTCCAAGCTCAAGGCGCTCGTCAACGAGGTCGTGTTTCAGTTTGTGCTCGAAATAGGCGTAGAGCTAATGTTGGCGGACGTGGTTTGAATGCTGATGTTGAGATACCTAGGAGGAGGCATCGGAATCCAACCATGGAAGAGTTTGCTGTTGGTCTACAGGGATTACAACAGGTTGTGCAACAACTTGTTGGGTTGTCGTCGGACAACAATAGGAGGGTGATCAAAGACATGAAAATGTCAATGGTCAACAAGAGGTTAGACAAGCTGAGCATCAGAAGACTGATGCAATGAGGGGTATTGAGGTTACTTTACCAGATTTCATGAAGCTTAAACCCCCTACTTTTTCTGGGTCTAGTGCAACTGAGGATCCACAATAATTCATTGAAAGTCTAGAGCGACTTTAGAGAGCATTGGGTTGTTATGAGGTAAGAGCAGTAGAATTGACATCATTTCAGCTAATAGGCATGACACGTGATTGGTTTGACTTAGTGTCACATTGTAGACAAGTGGGGGTCACCTCCGTTAGCATGGAGAGAGTTCTCTCAATTGTTCATGGCTCATTTTCTTCCGGAGAGTGTTAGAGATGGATTAGCTCATGAGTTCGAGCGTTTGGAGCAAACAGAGGGTATGACAGTTAGTGCTTGTTTTACACAACTCTCTAGACATGCTCCTTATCCTATCAGTGAGGAGATGTGTGTTAAGAGGTTCATTAGAGGATTGAAGAATTATTTATTTAGATTTGTGGTTGGGTCGAATTGTTCTACTTTTGCTGAGGTTTTGAGTTTGGCCCTTTTGATTGAGCAACGACAAAAGGAAAAAGGAGGCAATAGACAAGATTCATATAAGAAGCAAAGGATTGAAGGATCTTATAATAACTATTCAAATCGTGGTGATGGTTCTATGTTTGGTTATCAAGGGCAACAAAGACTCATGTCTCAAAAGGGTGGTCATAGTGGGTAGTCTTCTGGGATAGTGCAGATTCGTAGATCAGGTTTTGGAGCAGCATCACAATCCACTTTCCCTCAGAGATATTCTGGTGTTTTAGCTACACAATGTTCTACTTGTGGTAGGTTTCACTTCAGGAATTGTTCTAGAGATAGTAATGCTAAGGTGTGCTACCAATATGGCCAAATAGGTCACATTAGGAGGAATTGTCCTGTAGACACGACACATCCATCCTCTAGTTATGCATAAGCACCAACAGATTTGGCATCTTCTCAGACTCATTCTGCACCTATGCGTCAAAGTGGAAATTCTTATGTCAAAGGTTCAGGAACATCTCAGCAGGGAGGTAGAGGATTTGGTGGTAGAGGTCAGTTACCAGCAAGAAGAGGTCAGGCTCGAGTGTTTGCTTTGACACATCAGGATGCTTAGACATCCAATGTAGTAGTTACAAGTATACTTTCTATTTGTTCTAGAGATGCTCATGTTTTGTTTGATCCTGGAGCTACACATTCTTTTGTATCTGCGTGGTATGCTACTCGACTTGGTAAATGTTCACCTTTTATAGAAAATCCTTTAGTTGTAGCTACACCTGTTGGAGGAAATTTGCTTGCTAAGTCGGTGTGTCGTTCTTGTGTTATAACTATTGATGGCAAGGTGTCACCAGTAGATTTAGTAGTTATTGACTTGGTGGATTTTGATGTGATTTTGGGTATGGATTGGTTGGCTTTTCATCACATCACTTTGGATTGTCATAACAAAGTGGTGAAATTTGAGATACTAGGACAATTAGTCTTCTCGTTTCAAGGAGCACATTGTTGGGTACCACATAACCAAATCTCAGCTTTGGCAGCTAGCAAGTTAATGAGAAGAGGTTGTCAAGCGTACTTAGCCTTGGTAAAGGATACACAAGTGGCTGAAGAGAAATTGGAAAAAATTCCAATAGCGTGTGACTTTCCAGATGTTTTTCTTGAAGAACTTCCTAGGTTACCATCTGATAGGGAGATCGAGTTTTATATAGACTTAGTTCCTAACACTCATCCTATATTTATACCTCCTTATCGTATGTCACCAACAGAACATAAGAGTTACAGGAACAACTTCAAGATCTTCTTGATAAGGGTTTTATTCGTCCAAGTTATTCTCCGTGGGGAGCACCATTCTTATTTGTAAAGAAGAAAGACGGATCCATGCGGCTATGTATAGACTACCGACAATTGAATAAAGTAACTATGAAGAATAAATATCTGTTACCACGCATTGATGAGTTGTTTGACCAACTTCAAGGAGCTCAATGTTTTTCTAAGATTGATTTGTGATCGGGGTATCACCAGTTGAAGATTAAGAGGGATGATGTAACGAAGACAACTTTCTACACGCGTTATAGGCATTATGAATTTCTGGTTATGTCCTTTGATGAATCGTGTTTTTAAACCATTCTTGGATCAATTCATGATTGTGTTTATTGATGATATCCTTGTTTATTCCAAGATTAAAGAAGAACATGAACAACATTTAAGCTTGGTTTTGCAAACCTTAAGAGATAAACAATTATATGCCAAATTATCAAAATGTCAGTTTTGGTTGGATAGTGTGGCATTTTTAGGTCATGTTGTGTCTAAGAATGGAATAAGTGTTGATCCAAGTAAGGTGGAAGCAGTCCAAAATTGGCACAGACCTACCACAGTGAAGGGGATTTGGAGTTTTCTGGGTTTAGCCGATTATTATCGACGCTCAGTGAAGGATTTCTCAAAGATTGCATCTTTGTTGACTAGGTTGACCCAGAAGAAAGTTGAGTTCCGATGGACTGATGCATGTGAGGAAAGCTTTCAGAAATTGAAGGAGTACTTGACGTCAGCACCTATTTTGGCATTACCTATAGGTGGTGAAAGTTATACGGCTTATTGTGATGCTTCTATAGTTGGTCTCGGTTGTGTACTTACGCAAAACAAGGTAAAGTTATTTCCTATGCATTTGGACAACTCAAGAGGCATGAATTGAACTATCCTACACATGATTTGGAAATGGCTGCAGTTATTTTTGCTTTTAAGATTTGGAGACGCTATCTATATGGTGAAACTTGTGAGATTTATACCGACAATAAAAGTCTTAAGTATATCTTTCAGCATCGAGACTTAAATTTAAGATGGATGGAACGCTTGAAAGTTGTTGAAAGTGGAATTCAATTTGAAGTTGTTGAAAGTGGAATTCAATTTGAACTTGGTCATTTTGAGGTTATTTTCAGCCCACGTACAAATTCGGCCAACCATAGTTGATGATATCAAAGAAGCTCAAAGTCAAGACCCATACTTGGTGAATATGGTAAATAATGTTCAGAATGGTAAAATTTCAGACTTTTCAGTTGATTCTGATGGTGTACTTAGGTTGAAGTCTCAGTTGTGTGTTCCAAATGTTGGGGGCTTTAGGAGAAAAATTTTAGAGGAGGCTCATCATTCTTCTTACACTATTCACCCAGGTTCTAATAAGATGTATCATGACTTGAGAGAATTGTATTGGTAGGAATGGATGAAGAGAGACGTAGCGGATTTTGTCTCTAAGTGCTTAGTTTGTCAACAAGTAAAAGCTGAGCACCAAAAGCTTGCGGGGTTACTTCAACTTGTTGAAATACCTGAGTGGAAGTGGGAAGGCATTGCTATGGATTTTGTCACTGGATTACCACGGACCCAAAAGGGTTATGACTCAGTGTGCGTGATTATAGATCGGTTGACCAAATGTGCACACTTTTTGCCTGTGAAGACTACTTATACTGCATCTCAATATGCTAGACTTTATTTAGATAAAATTGTCTCTTTGCATAGTGTACTGGTGTCTATTATTTCTGATCGTGGGGCTCAATTTACTGCTTAATTTTGGAAGTCGTTACAAACTTCATTAGGAACTCGTTTGAAGCTTAACACAACTTTTCATCCTCAAACATAGGGATGACAATTAGACCCAGATCCAATGGGTACCCGCAATAAAAACCCACAATGGGTAGGGTAAAAACCCGCATAATGGGTATGGGCACGGGGATGGGTAATTACCTGCAAAATTAAGCGGGTACGGGAACTATAGTACCCACCCCGCCCTGCACCATCACTTATATAAATATAATATTTATTTATTTATTATATTAATGTTTAGTTTAATTAATTGTTTTCCTTTATGTTTTAATATCTATTAATATCATTGGACCATTACAATATTTAATATTTATAATCAAATCAAAAGATAAACGTTTGCAAACTTTTAAGAATTTGATTATGATGAATAGTTAATAATTGTGACTTTATAACTAAGAGTTATATCTTATTAATCGTGTCTTTATAATTATACTTGCAACTTATTATCAATTTTTTTTATTGATCTCAAATAACATTGTTGTAAAATTTGAAACTTCATAAAATATTATTATGGATATTTGAATATGTATTGTAACGAGTGTTCATTTGAAATGTTTTAAGTTAGAAAATATTTTGGTTTATAATACTTTACGATTGAATTTATGATATTTTGATAACTTTTGAATTTAATCACAAAATAATATTTATTGATCGATCTATTTTAGTTAAAGTGCGGGTAATGGGTACGGACACTTAGGCACCAAGAGGGTACGGGTACGGGTATTGAAGTTGATACCCAAGAGGGTACGGGCATGTGTATGGGTATTTTTTTAAACTGCGTGTATGGGGACGAGTACTATAGTACCAACCCAAACCCTACTCATTGCCATCTCTACTTAAATTCTAACAAACTTCTAAACGTAAAATTACAAATTCATTTTTATTTATTTATGATTATCTTAAGTACTCATTTACTTTAAAATTATTTAACAACTATTTTAATTACATTTCAAAAAATAATGAATCAAAGTATTTGCAATTACTAAAAGTAAATTTAATACGTTAAACAAACGAACTCCTATAGCCAAAACTCTTGGTGTTTACTACCCAAACATAAATCCTAATTGGTCATAAACTTTGGACTTAGGGAAAACTCATGATTCCGGAATATCACGTCCCCGCAAGGGCTTCGTGGATCCTTCCAAGCAACACCACTAACTCAAAATCCCCGCAAGGATCTGTGGGCTCCAACTAATTATGGACGCACCACACAACTATGATTGCATGAATGTAGACATTTTTGTTAGTAACAATGTAGATCACTCAACCAGAGCATCCAAAATCATTCAACTTTGTCCTAAACCAAACTAGTTTAGACACAAAGTAATCACCTTTAATAACCACAACATGTCAAGCACAACCATGATAACAACGTATGATATACCATACATTTTCCACAATTTGAACATGTTGAAAACACCCATTATTAATATTCATTTTAAAGATAACATACAAAAAAAACTAATACATAACATCATAATACATTTACATCACATAATTAAAGTAGGAAAGCGAATGGAGTGATGCCCTTACCATTAGCGAGAATAGGGTTATCCATCTCTTTTCTCTTTTGGTGGTTGCCTTTTCTATCAAAATAGTCTCTGTCTTTTTCTCTCCTAAACCTTTTTTTTCCTAGATCCTTTGCAGAGTATTTTTGTTTTATTCTATTTTATCATTAGAAGTGGATAACGTGATATTAAGTTAGGAAATTAGAGAACGTGGTATTATGTGGGAACATGGTTTTTGAACCTAGTATTAAGTGGGGAACGTAGTATTTCAACCTAAGCTATTTAACGGTTCTTGATTCATGATTTTATTATTATTATTATTATTATTATTAATATAATTATTATTATTTTTTTGTTATTATTATTATTATTATTATTATTACAATTATTATTATTACTATTAATATTATTACCAAAAATAAAAATAACACGATACAATAGTAACTATCACCAACAATTATCTCAACTCCTAATAAAGGAAAATATAAAAATAAAATAAAATGTATGGATACTACACCTATCACGTATTACCTATCACTTACCACTTATCAATTATCACCTATCTCTTACCAACTACCACTAGCATATTCCCTATCTCCTATTCCCAATATCCCCTATCCTATATCCGCTCTATCGCCTATATCCACTACAAGAAAAACACCATTTTGTGGCCAACTTTATAAATATTTTATGACCGAATAAAACCCTCACAAATTAGTGACCGAAAAAGCCCTCACAAATGCCAAAATTGAAATTGATCTTTATTTGTGGCTAAAAAAGCCCTCACAAATGCCAAAATTGAAATTGATCTTTATTTGTGAGGGCTTTTACAGTCACAAAAAATCAATTTGTGAGGGCCAAATCTGCCACAAAGGACTGACGTGACCAGTGACATTTGTGGCTGCAAAGGCCGCCACAAAGGAATGCGCACGTGGACTTTGTGGCTGCAAAGGCCGCCACAAAATTTTAAACTTACGTGGACTTTGTGGCTGCTTTGGCCGCCACAAATGCTCAAGGTAACACTATATATATTTTTCTCCCCTCCTCCTTCATTTTTTCACATCCAACTTCTCTCTAAAACCTCATTCTAACTATTCTCTCCTCCTTCTCTCTACACAAAATTACTCTTAAGCTTCATTTAAATTTGGTAAGTATAAATTTTAATTTATTTATAATTTAAATTAATTTAAATTAATGTTTAATTATAATTATTAATTTAAATATTTAAATACTTTATTATTAATAATTTAAATATTTGATTATTAATATTTTATTATTTAAATTAATCTTTAATTTAATTATTAATCTTTAATTTTAATTTAAATATTTTATTTTAAATTTTTAATTAAATTAAGATTAATTTATTATATATTAAATTTAATTTATAATTACATTATATTTTAAATTTAATTTTAATTTTAATTTAATTATAATTTTAATTTTAATATTATATTTATATTAATTAATTATATATAATATTATAATAAACTATTAATTTTGAATTTAAAAATTAATTTATTAAATACGTATTATTTTGTGGCGGCCTAAGCCCTCACAAAATATATTATTTTTTAATCAGGATGGCATTTGTGGCGGCCAAAAGCCCTCACAAAGGAGGGAGGGAATTTGTGGCGGCCTAGACCCTCACAAAGGTCCAATCAGAAAAATTAAGTATGTCCTTTGTGGCGGCCTATGCCCTCACAAAGGCAGATTTTTGTGGCTGCAAAAGCCCTCACAAATATCTGCCTTTTGTGGCTGCAAAAGCCCTCACAAATGCCAACCTATTTCAGGAACTTTGTGGCTGCAAAAGCCCTCACAAAATTTTGTGACCAGCTTCTTTGTGGCTGCCAAAAGCCCTCACAAAATTCACCTTTGTGGCTGCTATTTGCCCTTTGTGAGGGCTTTTGGCCCTCACAAAATCCATCATTTCTTGTAGTGATCCTCTACCCCCTATACCCCTATCCACTATCCCGAATCCCTTATCCTGTATCCCTTATTCTCTATATCCCGTATCCTCTATATCCCGTATCCCCTATATCCTTATCCCTTATCCCCTATCCCTTATATCCTGTATCCCCTATATGTCATATCCCTTATATCCCATATCACCTTTGTCCTATTTCCCCTACCACCTACCACCTAACATCTAGGACCTATCTCTTATCCCCTAGCCCCTATCCCCTATCCCCTATACACACTTGAGTTTCAAATCTACAAATTCGAGCTCCATATTTTTGAGTGTGCTTATACATTTCCCTTGCTTTTCAAATTTTTCTTGGAGTTTTCATAAGAAAAGAACTCATACACTTATTCATACACTTGTAAAAATCTTTAAAAGTCTTTCCTTTGTGATTATTGAGAATGGATTTGTATTAAATTTGTTTAGATTGAGTTTGTAAGCTTGTTAAGGTTGTGATGATACAGGTTGTTAGCTCTTAGAGACTTTGACAATAAATGTTGTATTAGATCAAGTTGTGTTGTTAAGAAAGTTGTAGAAAATGCTGAACGAACGTTCTCTTTAGCAACATAATGGAAAATCTCATAGAGTGTGATGACTTGGCGTAGCTCAAAGCTAAAGGTTACGAGTAAACTAGAATAAATTTGTGAGTGATTATGTACCTTAATATTTTACTTTTGCACATTGATCTCACTACATCACCGTTATTTACTTTTTCATTATATACTTCTAATAAAGAATGTTATTTTGATTTTTAAACTAACAATCTTTTCCAATTGATAACATGAGATATTTGCTTTTGATTTTTTATTTTAAAAGCTTACAATTCAAATATATTTTCTTGTGATTCTACTTCATGGATATTCTCTATAAGTTTCAATAATATATAGCTGACATGGAGTCTTGAAGCAAGCGTATCAGATCAAATTTTTTATATGTAATTCCCATCTTTGTTGAAAAATTGATCCCATTTGCAACTTGGGAGAAAATAACTCAGTACACACTTTAACTAAGCTTAAAAAATTCTCACATGTGTTTTGTTGCAGGATGATAATTACTGGCATCAAAGGGCTAAAACCTTTTGGCTTAAAGATGGGGACACAAATAGTAAATTGTTCCATGCTATGCCAAACGCTGGAAGAAAAAGAAATTTGATTATAAAGCTAAAGAATGGGGAAAATGTCAGTTTCGGGAGTCCAGAAGGCTTATACAATCTTTCAAAGAATATTTCTAGAATTTATATGCAAGTAGTTATATGGTAATATCTCTCTAGCCATATACATGATGTCACTGTGCCTTTTTTTTAGGATCTCATTTAGCAGCAATGTTGAGGATTAACTTATAACACCATCACTACCACTCTGGATGTCACATTTGTCATTATTCATGATCGATACTTGAGACTACCATCACTTATAGACCGCAACAAGCAGGAAATTTTTTATTATTTGAAGGACAAGATTTGGAAAAAGAATTCAATCATGGAATACTAAATCTCACTCACTTTCATGCAGGTAAATAAGTTCTTAATAAAGCAGTTGTCCAAGCTATGCCATCCTACTGCACGAGAGCCTTCCTTCTACCAACTACTCTAGGGAGAAAATTGAAAGGATGCTCAATTCTTTTTATTAGGGCTCTAAGAAAAAAAAGCCTTATAAATATAAATTGGATGTGATGGGATAAAGTTATAGCTAACAAAAACAAAATGGAGGATTAAACTTCGGATGTGTTGGGCTATGTTAGGAAAACAACAAGGATGGAAGCTTACTACAAATGCTCACTCTCTTCTCACTCGTCTCCTCAAAGCCAAATATTTTCCTAAGAAAAGTTTCTTAGAAGCTGACCTTGGTCACAATCTAAGCTATACTTGAAGGAGTACATGAAGCAAAATCCCTTTGTTACCTCTTGGATATCGTAGGAAGATTGGTACTAGTGATGAAACTGATGCTTAAATATCTCCTTGGATTTGATCAAGCCCTTCACTACGACCTACTACAATTGTCTTACCACAAGCAAAACATCTCAGTCTCCCACCTTTTTAATCTCCTTACTAATGAATTGTTGCATATAGAGCTAATTTATAACTTGTTCAATCATTTTGATGCAAATCTCATTACATAACTGGGCAATTGTTGATAACATAATATGCAAATCTCGTCGCACCAAGCCTTCAATTGGATCTACGTTTTAGTCCAAACCGGACATTGGCGATGTAACACTCCAGATTTTAATCAAAGACATTAATTACTAAAGAATAAATAATATTCTAAGCCACAAAAATTATAGTAATATTTACTGTATATTCTAAGACAGTTATTTATAAAAAGTTAATAGATTGTCCATCCTCTAGCTAAAGCATCAATATTATACAATAGCCCACATAGGCTTCATATGGCTCCTCCATGTATTAAACTTATGATCTTTTGAAGAAACTCAACCAGTGTACTTTTTATTGAAAAGAAAACACCAATTGCAACTCCAATACAATAAAATTATTTATTATCATATCTTACGCTAAACACATTGGAATAATTTATACTGTAAAATTAAATTATATTTTTATAAAGTACTATTAACATTTAAGTCACATGTCTTTATTATTATCACTTATAATTTATAGTTGTACAACTAACAAAAATCAATAAAAATACTATCTTATCTTATACAAATCTTTTAAAAAATAGTTTAATTATTTTTAAATTAAAATATATTCCTAAAAACTTAAAAATCAAAACTCATCTACAAATGATTATTATTTAAAAACTTATTATTTTTTATCATTTAATCATGTTTTAATTAACATACAATAAATATTGAAAATACATGGTTAATTTTAAATATAATAATATAAACTTATATATTTATCAAATTGTTGAATTGTTTTACACCTTTTTTAATAAAAGCTGGATTATTGTTTTATATAGATACATATCACTATTTATATGTAATTTAAAAAAAAATTAAATCATCTCCATATGAATTGGTCGATATAGAAATACATATAAAACAATATATATATATATATATATATATATATAAAAGAAATAAATACAACAATAACTATGTTCTATAAAACATTTAAGAGAAAACAATCCAAAATATTGGAATGCATATTTTATATATAAAAATAGATTAAATTGCATTCGTGGTCCCTTAACTTAATTTCAAGTAACGTTTTAGTCCTTTATCTTTTTTTTTCCCGAGTTGATCCTTTGTTTTAATTTTAAGTGACAATTTGATATTTTATGTTTCAAAATGTTAACAATGTTGTCCTTTTTTTTTTACAAAAATTCAAAAAAATTATCAAATTCTTTAAACAAAACTCATAAAATTCATTATCATCTTCAATAAAATACAAATTTAATCAAATTCATAACTTAAATCTTGAAATAAACTCATATTTTTATTCTTTATTTGATATTATTGGAGATGAAAATATGAGTGTATTTGAATATTTGAGGTATGAATTTGATAAAATTTGCATTAGATTGAAGATAATTATCAATTTTATGGGTTTTGGTTGAAAAATTTGATGATTTTTTTGAATTTTTGTATAAAAAAGGATAACATTGTTGAAATTTTAAAATTTAAAATATCAAATTGTATTTAAAACTAAAATAAAAGATCAACTCGGG
>JBBPBS010001012.1:1640092-1669660 GCA_037974835.1 Cicer judaicum
AAAAAAAAAAAAAAAAACTAAAACGTTATCTGAAATTAAGTTAAGAGACCACTGATGTAATTTAGTCTATAAAAATATGACTTGAAAACATTACACAATACGCTAATTAAAGTATATGTTTGCAATTTATTGTATTAACAATTTCTACATTGGCTCAACTATTTCTTTTATTTACGTTTTCATGTAATTAAGTAAATTGTTATCTTCTTTTTTTAAAAAAGTAAACTTGAATTTTTTACCTAATTAATCTAGAATTAATTACATAACAAAAAATGAACTAAATTTAAATATTTGTTAAACTAACATTACTTTTACCTGATATGTATCTATATAATTGAATTATTATTAATCAATTGCATCGTGTTTCAGTCAAATAATCAATTGCATCGTGTTTCAGACAATGGTCAACATACTCAATAATAAAATAATAATAATTCAATTGTATCGTGTTTCAGTCAAATAATCAATTGCATTGAATAAATTACTTGCATTAAGGACATAGTATATCAACAAGAATGGGAAACTGAATTTAGCATCAAATATTATTAAACATTAACCACCAAGAAATCCTATCCCGTTCCGGTTAATAACCCGAAAACCCGAACGGGAAACCCGAAAATTTTACAATGGTGTCCACCGCTTCCGATTCAACTCTTCTTCTACCATCAGGTTCAGGAACAAAGAAAAAAGCACCAGAAGACAAATTTCATTTAGCGTACATAACCTATTTCACCCTTGGTTTCGGTTACTTACTTCCATGGAACGCATTCATCACAGCCGTTGATTATTTCTCTTATCTTTACCCTAATTCAAGCGTTGATCGAATCTTCGCCGTTGTTTACATGCTCGTTGGTCTCTTTGGTCTTTCGATTATCATTCTATATAGACACAAATCTCATGCCTATGTTAGGATCAACCTTGGTCTTGTTATTTTTGTTGTTTCGTTGCTTATTGTTCCTTTAATTGATGTATTTTATGTTAAGGGTCGGGTCGGGTTTTATTATGGGTTTTATTTTACTGCTGGTGCGGTTGGACTTTCTGGTGTTGCTGATGCTTTGGTTCAGGGTTCTATTGTTGGATCTGCCGGTGAGTTGCCGGAGAGATATATGCAAGCTGTTATTGCTGGAACTGCTGCTTCTGGTATTGTTGCATCTAGCTTCTTCATTTTGTTACTATTTTCGGTTTTTTTTTTTTTTTGATTTAATTCATATACACTCTGAGTAAAGATTTTTTATACCGCCAATAAGTCACAACTATCTATTTGATTATTGAAAATGTTTGACTTTAACTGTAACTGATTCTAACACGAAGGCATATGGTTAGTTGTTGTAACCAAAGCGATCAGGTTAATGAACTTCAGTTTAGGACGAATTGTTTGGGAGAACATGAGTTCGAGTCTTGGCTGGAATAATTCTTGGTTCAACTTTCTTTGCCTTTCGGCCGAACTTTGGATTACTAGACTCCGTTCTCTTAGGTATCAGTGGGTTAAAACTAAAAAATATATCATTAGTGGTTGTAGAATTAACTTTTAATAATTAAACTGTTACTTTATTTCCATTTGGGGTTTTTGCAAACTGTTTTTACAACATTTGAGACTATTTTTTTTTAACAAGATTGAGACTTTATTGATTCATTGTTTACTTTGTTTGTGATTTGATATTTATATTTTGATGCTTTCATATACTTTTTAGAAGTAGGGATTCTCTCCATTTCTTAACAGATATGGACAACTGCATTACTATGGTTTTTGTGTATAAATGTCCAATTAAAGTCACATCATTTAGGAATGTGTGCATTTAGTTGACATCTCCATTTATTTTGAAAAATGGAGAGGATCCTTACCCTCCACTTTGTAACACCTATACTCTAGATTGAAGAAGTGTCCGATGTCAGACATGTGTTTGTATTGCACTCTGGCATGGCACCTATACATGTGGTTATTATTCAATCACTTCCATAGATCATATATGAAGTGAGAATGAGAGTGTGAAAACTATTAGGCATTCTTCTTATTGTATATCATGTCTGTGTTTGTGTTGGTGCTCCATAAATCATATATCATGTGAGAATGAGAGTGTGAAAACTACTAGGCATTCTTCTTGTTGTAATCAGCATTCTGTTTCCAGTTTTCAGCCATTCTCTTCTGGAATATGTTAGATATTGTGTGCGTGAAAAATGTACCTTCCCTAAAATTAAAATCAGATATAGGAACATAAATTTCTATGAACTTGATGATTTTCTAAAATCACATTTTTAATGTGTACCTGGAAATCTTGAATACATCTTAAGCATTTTTGTGCTGTGGCTGCCTAGGTATCTGATGCTTGGAAACACTTGGGTATCTCACGTTTCTCCATTGCCTAAGCATTTCTTTTAGTTTATATATAAAGTAATCAAGACTAATCAAGGAGACAAAATGGAGTTTGATTCTGATTTGAATCTTTATGTTATATGTCTGTCAAGTGACCTCTTAGTTTAGAAGTACTGATTTTAATTAGGCTGAGTCCATTCTGATATCAATTTTTTGTTGTTGTTTTTCTTTTTGCTGAATCTTGAGCCAATTAGTATACTGGATTTAAGTTTGTATAGAAAATAATTTGTAATGTTAATACTAGATTTATTCTTGTCTCTTTGTCTACTGAACTTTGAGAACATAGATGGTTTTCTCTTCACATTACGTATGTTTTTGACTTCAGGGGTGCTTGTTTCTTTCCTAAGGATATTTACGAAAGCTGTTTACACACAAGATGCCTCCGGCCTGCAAAAGAGTGCAAATCTCTACTTCTCCGTATCAATTGTGATTATGTTCATATGCATGGTTTCATACAATCTAGCACACAAACTTCCCATTATGAAGTACTATAATGAGCTAAAGATTGAGGCAGTCGCTGTGAATGAAGACGATGGTCCTTTGACTGGATCTGTATGGAGGTCAACTGTATGGGATACCGTTGGAACAATCAAGTGGTATGGGTTCGGCATAATGCTCATTTATGTTGTGACTCTCGCAATATTTCCCGGTTACATAACAGAAGATGTCCATTCTGAACTTCTTAACGATTGGTATCCAATTCTCCTCATTACCTGCTTTAATGTGTTTGACCTTGTTGGCAAATCCCTCACTGCAGTATACCTCCTAGAGAATGCAAAAGTTGCCATAGGTTGGTGCATAGCAAGACTGTTGTTTTTCCCTCTCTTCTTAGGATGCTTGCACGGTCCAAAATTCTTCCGAACGGAGATTCCTGTAACCATACTGACTTGTCTCTTAGGGCTTACAAATGGATACCTGACCAGTGTATTGATGATTTTAGCTCCTAAAACTGTAAAGTTGCAGCACGCAGAGACTGCGGGGATTGTGAGTGTGTTATTCTTAGTTGTTGGTCTGGCTGCTGGGTCTATTATAGCTTGGTTTTGGGTCATCTAACCAGGAAATTTGATTAATTTAGGGACTCCAAAAGCTACATGTATTTTGACTTCCCTCAACAAGTCAAAACATGGACGAGTTTCCTTCATTTGTTTCTGGAACACAGAAAAACTTGTAATCTTACCTTTGAAATGTATAGGAAATAACACTTCTTTCTTTTCTTTATTGTAGCATCACTTTTACAGGCACCATGTGGGTCCCTTTGTCTTTGTTCTCCATTTATGCTTAGAATTGATTGAAAAACCAAATGTAAAGCCTAAGCATAAGATATGTCTGAAAGTTTAAGTTGGTATTTCTGTGTTTGTAAGAAAGATCAATACATTCCTTTAAAGGATGCCCCTGTCAAAATCCTTGTAATCAAATACTGAACTTTTTGGAAACGCTCTAATAAAGAATGAGGGAAATCAAGTTTTCCTTTGGCTATGTATTTAAAATTAAACTTACATTTATCCCAGAAGTCCGGTGACGGATAGGAAGGTCTCATGAATAAACTTGCCCATCATGGTCCCATGAATAAGAACCATTAACTAAGAGATACTGGACACACTTTAATATTTGAACTTGTGGGAGATATTTTTTAAGTTTGCTTGTATTTCATGTGCAATTAATCTTTTTCCCAGGCCTGTGCGATACAAATTGATTTCAGTTAAAAAAATAACTTTGTTCTTTATATAACTTACTACTGCTAAAGAAGTTGAAGTGAACAATTTGTATAAGGAATAAGTGATTGTTTCAAATTAATTATTTAAATTTAATAATTTTTAAATAAAAATAATAATTATAATATACTAATTACAATTTTTTTATAAAATTTATTTACGAGACAAATATTTATCAATAAAAAATTTGTTGAAATTAACATATTTTTTTTAATATTGTCAAAATAAAATTAAGAATAATTATAATATATTAACCAAAAAGTTTTCACAATTCATTTTTTTCAGGCTTTTTCGAAATTGGTTTGCTTAAGAAATGTTAGAATGTATAATGTATACACAATATAAATGTTTCTCATTAATTAATGAATCAAAATTGATAATTTTATATGTTCATAATAAAAATAAAAATAAAAATAATTATAATATATTATTTATGATTTATTTTATTATTATTGTCGATATATATTTTTATTATAAAATTCATCCACGAGACAAATACTTTTTGTATGAGATATTAAAACTCGAGCAAAGTGATTCATTTACACATGATATTTTCCTAGTATTATTGTTATAAAATGAAATACTTAATCTACCTTTTTTATGGAAAATAAATTTATTTCTTTTTTAAAGAAAATTTAAAGTAAAAATATAGTACTTCAATTTTTTTTAAAAAAATAACTTAAAAAAATATTTATAAATAAATTTATATCTATTTCTTTATAATGTTAACGAGGTTTAAACCTCAAAAAATTAAAATTCAAAACTTTTCTTTTTAACACTAGATCAAACACTTAAGTCGAAATAATTAGAGTTTTCTTCTATAATCTCTCTTGGACAAAAGAAAATATTGTTGGAACTAAGTTGATTTTTCTTTTGTGATTTTGATGTTAACAAAGATATTTTATAAGAATAATTTGTTTAGACTAATGGATTTATTAAGTGCGTAGAAATTAAAACAGGAAACTAAAGAAACAACATCAGAAGAAGAAATTGAAAGCAGAAACCAAAGGAAATGACCAGAGGAAACGACCAGAGGAAGTCACGAACGAAAGTAGCCAGAGGAAGTCACTAGAGGAAGTCACCAAAGGAAGGAACAAAGAAGTAAAAAGGTCAAAGGAAATGAAAAAGAATCAGTCAATGAAATCTTCAGAATCAGAAAAATGCACGTTTTAGAAAAGTACGTGCATTTGTCTCTAATAACATGTTTTTGGTAGTTCAATGTGTTTCTGGTAGTTCAGCGTGTTTCTAGTAGTTCAACGTGCTTTTGGCAGCTCAACATTTTTTGGTAAATCATCATGCCTCTGAAGAATTCTATGTCTCTAGAGATTCAGCGTGTTTGTGGAGTTTCAATGTTTATGATGAATAATAACTTTTTCATGCTATTGATGAACAATATTTATGCATGCCTCTGATGAACATTACTTTTGCGTGCCTCTGATTAATAGTATTTATGTTTGCTTCTGATGAACAATATTTCTACATGCCTCTGGTGAACAATATTTTTACATGCCTTTGATGAACATTTTTTCTGCATGCCTCTGATGAATAGAATTTTTGTATGTCTTTGATGAAGTCTACTTTCTACATGACTCTGAAATTTGAAGCTATTGTTCAGTCCTGCCTTTGAAGCTCATGTTTCGCTAGCTCTAATATTGCAACATGTTTCAAAATATTGCATCAGAAGTTGCACTAACACTGATAACGCAACAAGGGTGAAGTTGTTCATGCCACTAATTCTAAGTTACATAGTTTTTCCTTTGAAAAGACTATTTAAGCAACACAACATCTGACTCCAACAATCAAGTCAATGATTTTGATGGAGAAAAGTCAACAACTTTAATGGAAGGTCAAATGTTGTGATAGATTGAGCAATATACTGAATTGGATTTAGTTTTATCCTTATTTCTGAAGGTCCAAAAGCAAGTCCGTAAATTTTTCCCACCCAAATCAAATCAAGTGTATGAAGGAAGACTCAATTGAATTAATTTGCAAATGTAATATGAACAAATACACACAATATCTTTTTAAAAGAATTGCTCATATCAGGTTCATAAATAATGAATTGGCTAAGGGTTATATTATCAAAATATATCTTTTAAAATTATATTTGGAAGAAATATTTGTTGACCATGATGGAATGAAGATACAATTCAGAATTCACAAGGAACAAAACTGAAGCCCTAATTTAAACTATAAATAGATACTAAGAAGAAACACAAAAATCCTAAAAACCTTCCTATTAGTTAAAACCTTCCTTACTAAAAAGGGAAAATTATTTCTACCTGCCAAACTCATTTATATTTCTGTCATTTTTCTTCTACAATAATTGAGTGATTTTAGTTAAAAAAACAGAAAATTTGAGTGATAAAACCTGGACTAGAATGATGGTTCAACTGATTGAATCGGGAATAAGATTTGGCGCCAGTTTGAAGCACTCACATAACTTCTCTGAATATCTGATAAAGAATGGGAACAAATTAAGAATTTTCTTAGAGTTTCACATTTTGTTGTCACACAAGTATTTCACTTTTTTGCATTATCAAAATTCAATTATTTTAAAAAAATGGAATGACTAAAATCATGAATTTAGAATAGAGGACTAAAATTGTTATTAGAATAAGAGAACCAAAATTGTTGACGACAATGTAGAGGAATATAACTACATTTAAGCCTAATATAAATTGTAGACAACTTTTATATGTTCTTCACTAAACTAACACTATTTTGGTCCATACTCAATAGCTAGGGATGGCAATAGGCCAGGTCAGGCCGTCAAGGGCCTATAGCCTGGCCTACTTATGGTCTAACTTGACCTGACCTATTTAATAAAAAGGTTAGGTTCATGTTGTTTTTAAAGCCTATTTATTTAAATAGATCCAGACTTATAAAAAAGCCTACTAGGCCTGACAGACCGACCTATATATATTTTATTATTTATTAATATTATTTTTTATTGTTATATTAATAATAATATTTCCTATTTTAAATTATATCAATTAGGAAATCACTCAGTAATCATTCTATATTCAGTAGTCGTTCCATATTCGATAGTGATTTTATATTTGGTAGTCGTTTCATATTCGGTAACCGTTCAATTAGTCAATCACTCAGTAACTGTTCTTTATTTGTTTAAGAGGTAATAATGAGTGCGTTTGTTTTAGAAAAAAAATCTATTATTTGAAACCAAAAATTATTTTTTAGGGTTTAAAGGATGTTTATTTCAGATTTTTTAAAAAATATTTTGTTAGAAAAATTAATTTTTGTTTAATATATATATATATATATTATGAGTAGAACATTTAAATATTTTAATGTGAATAAGACTTTTAAAAAGGCTTCCAGGTCAGGCCAAACTATTAAAAAGGTCAGGTCAGGCCGGAAAAAATACCTATGATAGGCCGTAGGCCAGACTTAGACCGAAAAAATAAATAGTAGGCTAGGCTCAGGCCCTTCAAAGTCTAGTCTGATATGTCATATTCCCACCCCTACCAATAGCAGATGTAGGTATAAGCTAGATTTTTCAAAATCTTTTTTATTTTATATTTTGCAACGTATAGTGTTAAATAGTGGATTTTTTTTCTTTCTAATACCCCATATTTCAAAAAAAAAATTACTAAACTACTCCATTTTCAAAATTATATATTCAAATATCTTTTTTTTCTCGCATTTGCAAAAACACCTTATTTGAGTAATTTTTCAAAAAAAAATCAATTTTTTTTAAATTAACAAAAATAATATATATATATATATATAATTCATAAAAATACACAAACACAAATTTTAAATTACATAGATTGATTAGAGTAGTATGTAACATTTGGACAATGTTTTTGAGTATGAAAAGTTAATTGACATAGTCCGTATTTTCTTGACATTTTTTCTTTAACGTCCATTTCAGTTCTAATATGGATACTATTTGGATAATTCTCTACATTTCAGGATTGTGATACAATGTTTCCCTTTCTTATGTGGGCCAATGTCCTTCATTGGGTTTACGTGAAAACTCTTCTTTGTAGATCTTGAATACATTAACATCCTTGTACACATCATATAGATGCACTAAATTGTTTTGACGGGTGTAAGAATATGCAGCTATGACATGTGAACAAGACATGTGTATAACCTGAAATTTTCCACAATCACACCATTTTCTTTGAAGGTTGACTTCAAAATGACCAATTGGTCTTACCTCTCTTGGGTTTACTGTATCATGCACCATGTAAGAATAACAATTTCGGTCGAATTGCATGACTTGGTGAGTATTAGCTTTGCCAACTTCATATTTAATCTTGTCCATGCAATCGTCTGTGTATACTCGACCAAAAGTTAATGATGCTTGATATTGTTGTCATCTTTCTGCATATAAAACTCCCAATCTATAGTATGTTGGTTGTACCAAAGTAGTGATCGGAAGATTGCGTGTACCCTTGAGTACTGCGTTGATTGACTCATAAATGTTTGTTGTCATGTGTACCCATCATCGACCTTGAGAATACGTCATTGTTTATTGTTCTGAGGGGATATTATCAATCCATCTTAAAGCCTTTGGATTTTCCATCTTGATTTCATTGCGGTAATATTTGAATAATGACTCACTTAATGCATATCATCTTATAAATGATGTAAAAATTATCAAGTATTATAAAGTAATAAGTGGAAAATATACTAAGAAGAATTAGATCATTACTAAAAAAAAAAAGTTTTCTTTTAAGTTCCTTGTCCTTGAAATCTCTCATGAAATTTTGTGCAATGTGTCACATGCAATATACATGTGTTGGCGGAGGATCATGCCAACTATTATTTGGATTACTATAAGCACTTCTAATGGAATCGTGTCTATCTGAAATCAAACAAACTTCGACTTAAGGTGTTACGTACCTTCTTAGATTTTTCAAGAAAAAAGCTCCAAGCACCCCTTGTCTCACCTCCACAAGTGCATAAACAATGAGAATTGTATTTTTGTTTCCATCTTGTGCAATGGCTAGCAACAAAATCCTCTTGTACTTTTCGTACAACCAAGTTCCATCCACTAAGACAAATGGTATACAAAATTTAAACCCATAGATGTACGGAGGGAAGGCCTAGAATAGTCGTTTGAATTTTTTTTACCTTTGTAACAAAGTATTATCAGAATATGCATGTGATACTTTCATTTCCACAACAGTTCCTCGAAGAAATTTTTGCATAGCCAACAACCACCTTGGAAGGTCATTGTAAGCATTTTCCCAGTTCCCATAAATCATTTCGATAGCATTGTTCTTTGCCATTCATGTCTTTCTATAGGTGATTGTGTAGTTGTATCGTTATCGAATATATGTAATTAGCACTTTCACTTTAATTGATGGATCAACTTTCAAAATCGACTTTATGCTTTCACATATGATGTTAGAGTCAAACTTGGTACGATCCTGTGACATAGAGGAATTTGCGCAATTGTGGGGCCCTTCAAATGACCAATCACCCATTGCTTACTTTTTTGGCTTAGTGAAGCTCTGCATTTGAACAAGCATTATGGATTCACATATTTAATTATGTAACGCGACGATTTTTAACAGTGCGAGTGTATTTTTTTTTTCAAAAACAAATAATAAAAATAACTTGTCGTAACACAAACGACAAAACTCCTGAATAGTTGTGTCATAAATACAAACAAACTGAAATAGTTTTTTTTTAGAGGATAATCCAAAATATACAAATAGTAAATGCGAGCGGTGAGACCTATCAGTCATCGCTCACATCGTTGAGGTATTCTCAGCAGACACTTGCACAAAAGTATTGCTCCAAGAATGCTATTCCCCCATGGTCACATCAAAAAAATAGAACATGGACCCACCGAATAAAAGTCAACTAACAATATAAGTTATAGATACAGTCACCCCAAAATGAAATAAGTACGAGCACCAAAGACACCAAGTTCCTATACAACCAAACTAATTTGTTCATTCACTAGTAACTACAATAACATAGGTGACCTCTACACACTCTACAAGTGCCTTCTGACGCAGTATTCATCTTTGAAGTAACCTCATCCTCATCGACATCCATAGAAGGGTTGGTCTCCTCAGAAGTCAGATCCACCCACGATATAGGTGGCTACGGTGGCACTGGGATCTCAAAACAGTCCGCTATTTCAGCGTAAGTCGGTAAAGAATCATCCATGTGTAGGTCTCTAAATGCTTCACACAACTCTTATTCTCTAGTCATCACTACTAAAGACACTGACACACTTCTTCTACTCAACGCATCACCCACCACATTTGCGTTCCCAGGGTGGTACTGCAATGTGAATTCAAAATCCTTGAGTCCACTTCTTTGATGCATGTTCAATTCCTTCTGATCAAACAAATATTTCAAACTCTTATGGTCACTAAACACTCTGAATGTACATCCATATAAGTAGTGCCTCCAGATCTTTAATGCAAAAACTACAACAATAAGCTTTAAATCATGAGTAGGATAGTTTTTTTCATGAGTCTTCAATTGTCTTGAAGCATAAGCTACAACTTTCTTGTGTTGCATCAGGACACATCCCAAACCTTGGTGAGATGCATCACAGTAAACTTCATATGGTTCTTCTGGTTGTGGTAAGACCAATACTGGTGAGGTTGTCAACTTTTTCTTTAGTAACTGGAAATTTTCCTCACACTTCTCTATCTACGTGAATGGTTGATCCTTTCTAGTGAGTTAGGTCAATTGAGCTACAATCTTAGCAAAACCTTCAATAAACCTCCTGTAGTATCATGTCAGTCTGACGAAACTTCGTATGTCAGTGATAGTTTGAGGCTGTTTCCAAGCGAGGATTGTCTCAATCTTTGTCGGATCCACATCGATTCCTTCCTTGGTTATCACATGTCCTAAGAAGTTCACTTCTTCTAGCCAAAACTCGCACTTCGATAAATTGACATACAATTGCTTCTCGCGTAAAACTTTAAGAACTTGACGCAAATGCTTTCCATGTTCTTCCTCAGTCCTTGAATAAATTAATATATCATCGATGAACACCACAACAAACTTATCTAGAAATGAGTTGAAGATTCTATTCATGTAATCCATAAAAATTGTTGGTGCATTGGTAACTCCAAAATGGCATAATAAGATATTTATAATGTCCGTAACGGGTTCTGAAAGCAGATTTCTGAATATCTCATTCTCTTACTCGAATATGATGGTAACTTGACTTCAAGTCAATCTTCGAAAACAATGTGGCTCCTCTCAACTGATCCATCAAATCATCAATATTCGGTAAAGGATAATGATTCTTAATAGTTGCCTTATTAAGTTGTCTGTAATCCACACATAAGCGCGAGCTTCCGTCCTTTTTCTTAACTAATGATATCAGAGCTCCCCATGGTGACACACTTGGTCTGATAAATCCTTTCTCCAACAAATCTTCAACTTGGTCCTTGAGCTCATTTAAATCTTTCTAGGTGTAAATCAATGAAGAACTTTGTCTCTCTTATTGATGGTAATCCTGGAATTTTTGTTAGAAGTACGTCTAGGTACTCCTTGACAAACACCATGTCCTTTATGCTCACATTTATCTTTGCCTCTACGTTAGCTAATGACAAAAACTCATGAGTTCCTTCTTTCAGTGACACTTTGAGTTTGTTAGCAGCTAGGTACTGAACGACTCCTGGCTCGGGGAAAATAACTAATTTGGGAGCACAATCCAATATTACATAATGATATGACATCCAATCCATACCGAGAATGACCTCGAGTGATGGTAGGGGTAAAAAAATCAAATTAATCAAGAAATCTCTATTCTAGATAGTTACTTGACAACTTAAACATGCAATATTTACAGTCAAAGTCTTAGTAGGTGTGGAAACAACCAAATCAAAAGGTAGAGAAGACACAATTAACTTCAAACGATTCACACAATTCATAGCAGTGAAGGAATTGGTTGCCCCCGAATCAAAAAGCGCGGTTAGAGTGTTACCTGCAATCTCGCAATCTCGTTGGATCAAATTGTTGGATGGATTTCCAGCTTTAGCACCCACGCAATAAACACGTCCTCTTATAGTGGGACGAGTAGCCCTAGTTGCATTCACTATTGGTTGCACCTTCGAAGCATTACAATCCTTTGTAAAGTGCCCTTGGCTTCTAGAAATTGTAGCTTGTGAGACCCTTACTGGTACAAGCATTAGCATAATGTCCCTCTTCCCTACATCGGAAACATCAAATCCCTTGTCCCAATTGCCTTCCAAAATTTTGGTTCCCCGAGTGGCTCTAATCTCTGTTGTTGTTATGTGGTCGGTTATATGGCTTAACAACTTATTTTCCTTTGTTCTTATAATGGTTCACCTGACTAAGCCCCCTGGAACTAAAGTTCCCTCCTCGATTGGCACTCTTATTCTTCATGTCCTTAATTTCTCTACATTTTTCCACTAAAACTTGGAAACTTTGAATTTCTAATGGCAGGACAAAGTCTTGAACTTCATACTTCAATCCATTTTGGAAACAGTGACACATAAAGTGTTCATAGACCTCTTCACGAAAAAACCTAAAATGTCTTGACAATGACTCAAACTTAGCAGCATACTCACCCACTGTCATATTCCCCTGGTTTAATTTAAGAAAATCATCGCCCAACTTAGTCCTGATACTCATCAGAAAGTATTTGTCTAAAACTTCCTTTTGAACGACTCCAAGTTCACCTCCTGATGAGTTGATCCCATCAAAAGCCTTGTACTTCTCCACCAATATTCAGCATCCCCTAATAGCAGATACATGGCATAATCAACATTCACCCCTGCTTGACAATAAATCATTTCAAAGATCTTTTCCACTTCCTAAATCCAATGGTTGGCTTTTTCGGAGCTCTCATCACCCTTGAACTTTGGAGGATTATGACGACGAAAATCTTTCAATTCCCTTGACTCAGCAGGACGAATCTCTTTTTTCCTTTTCACCAAATCTCGTAGAGTCTTTGCAGCTGTCTGTGCTGCAAATGAAGCACCCATGTTATTCATTGCTTTTGTCATTTGATCATCCCTGTTGACGTTGACTCTTGCAGCGTAGTTCCTTCTTCGAGGCATTGTTTCCTACAAAACCAACATCAAGAAGAAATCTTAACACCACTTAGAAGAATTCCAAAAATAACTTTTCACTACATCAACATATAACAACTACACAAGAGCTGACAACTCAAACAACTTACCCCAATGCATGATCAGATAACGACTCCCAACCTACAGGTCAACCTACAATCTAACCAAAGCTCTTATACCACAATGTAACACCCTAATTTTGAATAGTGCAGGTGTATTTTTTTTTCATTTAAAAAACAAATAATAAAAATAACTCGTCGTAACACAAACAACCAAACTCCCGAATAATTACGTCATAAATCCAAACAAACTGAAATAGTTTTTTTGAGACGATAATCCAAAATATACAAATAGTAAATGCATTGGGGCTATAAGACCTATCAAACATCGCTCAAACCCTTGGGGTATTCTCGATAGACACCTGAACAAAAGCACTGCTCCAAGAATGCTATTCCCCCCATGGTCACGTCAAAAAAATGGAATAAGGACCTACTGGAGAAAAGTCAACTGACAATATAAGTTATAAATACAATCAACTCATAATAAAATAAGTACGACCACCAAAGATACTAAGTCCCTATACAACCAAACTAATATGATCATTCACTAGTAACTACAATAATATGGGTGACCTCCACACACTCTGCAAGTGCCTTATGACACAGTATCCATCTTCAAATAACCTCCTTTTCATCAACATCCATAGAAGGATCGATCTCCTTCGAAGTCAAATCCACCCACGAGATATGTGGCTTCAGCGGCGCTGGGATCTCAAAACAGTCCGCTATTTCAAGAAAGTCAGTAAAGGATCATTCACTGGAAATGGAAGCTCTCACTCGGCCCACCTAGACGGTCCTGCAATCTCTCGCTCCACTAGGATCGGCCCTTTATCCTTTTCGCCAGTTCCAGGTCCAACGACTATATCTCCAGCTCCTACGGTGGCCTCCTCCTCAACTCTAACTGAGAAATCCTCTACTTCTTCACATGCTCCATTCATCCCAAGCACCAATCCTGAAGGTACCAGATAGTCGATTCTCTCGTGAATAAACTCCACGAGGTACAATACTCCAACTTTCCTACTTGTCCTCACTACCTTCGCCGTATAAGTATCCCTACTTGAGTTGGGGTCGTATCTCCAAGCAGTCAACGAGTCTCGTTAGGGAGGTCTAACAACGTTTCCATCGTCAAAGTAATAGTCGGTGGAACAAACTCGGGTATCATCTGAGGACAAAGCCCAAATTTCCACAATAATTGTAAAGGGTCACCAATCGAAATTAACAAATAACACTTAGCAAAATTCTTATATTTTCAAATGCTCAAGAGAACCTTTCGTCTTAGCATACTCCTCGAAAGGGTTTTCATATGTCCAAAAATGCATAAACAATGTTGAAAATGAAGTTTTGGGCAAACTGCACTGTCATATTCGAATACAGCACCGTCGTATTCGAATACAACACTGTCATAGCCGAATACAACAAGGAAAAATGTAGATTTTCAGTTCTAAAATGACTTTGAATCAATTAACACTTTAAACATTCATATCATCAATTATGAACACATAATCACATTGAAACTTAATCAACCCAAATTCACACCTCAAAGCAATTACAACACAATAACAAACAACAATCGAGTATGTAATATAATCATCATAGTATAACAAACATCACTCGTGTGTCAAGCACCTTAATGCAATGTATATATGCCAATGTGCATAATTCTGGAATTTCCAAGAAAAACCCTTCTCGAAGAGGCGTAAATCATAATTGTACCGCCTATCACAAGCCTTAGTACTAATTATCGAGGTGCAGTCTCTCACAGGCTAACACGATTTACTAGAATGTAGCTTATCACAAGCCTTACACATCAGTTAAATCCTCGTAAGGATAAGATGAACCAACTATCACATGAAACCATCCCATGGCTCATCATAGTCACCACTTAACTTCGTGACCCATCACGGTCACCACTCAACACCTTGGCCCATCACGGTCACCACTGACATTGTGACCCATCACGGTCACCACAAGCTATGAAATGCATGAGCATACTCTGACTCTTTTCACCACAATCATTAAGTAAATGCAGCTATTTAAAGATTCCCCATTTTTTATACTCATTTAACACTAACAATTTTCAAACTTATCACAGAGTATACTCAACAGATTTCCTCAATAAAATTCATAAAGCACATCTCATCAGTTATAAATACATAATCACATAAAAACTTAATCACCACAACAACATTAATATATTAGAGTTCTCCCCACCGCTAACTTAGTGTCAATGGTCTCGATTCGTTTTCGAGACTCAAGGAGCTAAATACATAAACATAAATATTTATAACAATGTGTTCACAATAAAATTATCCAACCACAACAAAATTCCCAAAATTAAATTTTTTTCACACACCAAACTTTTAAAACCAAATAATCTACATTATTTAGTTCAAACTAAATAAAACAAATACTGTTCAAATCACACATACACACACTCTACTATTAAAGCACCAAAATTTTGAGTTAATAAAATACTCTAAACTTTTTCTTTTTAAACTCAGTTCAAGTGTAATTAAAGAGTAACACTTTAAACTCTTACTATTTTAATTTCAATCTAACGTTTTGCTCAAATACTTTAACTTAGTTAAAATTTGAACTTTTCACAACTTTAATTTTTTTTTTTTTTATTTTTTTTGTAAAATTTCAACTTCAGTTCAAACTCATTTATTTGAAAGTAACTCATTACGTAACTCAAACATATCAATTTTTTTTTTTTTTTAACCATTACTAAAAAAATTAACAACATTAATTATACATCAATCACACATATAGAATCCTTATATGCAAACTAAAAATTTGGAAGGAGCTTTTACCTTCGTTATCGCTTTCTCAACCGTTTTCGCTACTGCGATTAAATACGGTGAAAACTCTCACTCGCGTCAACACCTCAAAAATTAGCTCACAAGCACTGTAGTGTGGAGAGGAGCAATTTTCCCTCATGACACTTATCAAATGAAAGCTTAAATCTAGTAGATAAATGATGATTTGTGTTTTATTTTCGTTTTCAAACCACCAACATTTTTTTGCAAAGCAAAAGGAACAAGAAGAAGGAAGGCAATCTATAGGAAAATGTTCATGTTTTCTCTTCCTTTCTCGGTTTCACACACATATACAACTCAACATTATAAAAAAAAATATGTCTAGTATTAAACTTTTCTTAATGTAATTAAGTTATTCTCCGAAAACTAATTTTAACCGAGTATCAAAATATATGTTTGGTACTTAATTCACAAAATCAAATATAATTGAGCTAAATGTCTAAGTAATTTAATATAAAATACCTTAAAATTGCATAAATTAGAGTTTAAAATTAAGGGTCTTACAAATTACATACATGCATTGATCAGATTGCACTACATGATAATTGAGTTAGTATTTTATGTTGTAGTGCTTAATTGCAAGTTGACAATCTAGTTTGCTATTAAACTTCATTCCAATCTCAACTGATGCATTTAATGGAGGTGGTTCATTAGAAGACATATCAAATTCGGAGGATTGGTAAGAATAATCGAAGTTTAGATTATATATATGGAATGGTGGATCGTATGCCGTTGCATATAGTGGATTGTATGCTGTTGCAAAATATATTTCTTCTTAACCCTCCTCACTTATTTCTTCTTGGTCAAAGTATGACTCGGGTTGGTAAGTTTCATAATTTAAAAAAAAAAAAAAAAAAAAGAATAAGTATTTTGTGTTTGAAAAATATATATATATGCGCATTAGCCTTACTCACGAAAAGAAAGAAAAAAAAACAAAATGGATTGGCAAGTGCTCTGTACCACCAACAATATCTCCTAATACCAAAACCTTATAATGCTATCAACATTCGTCTTCATCATCCCGTTAATTCGATACACTCTAGTCAAAATAAAAAAGAAGATGGCATATGCCTTAATTCCATTAATTTGATATATTTTTCCCAATTCCATCAAGTATATCAACACATGGCATATATTAAATTATATTTCTGGACATACAATCTAAAATTAATCTACATCTAAAGAATTCATTGTATTTTATCTATAATTAAAAATGATTTACAGTACGCATCAATATAAATAAATACTACCAATTTTATTACATATGCTATTTAATTCAATTTTATTTTAATTAAAATCATACATTTATTTTGTGTTATTATATTTATAAGTTTGTTTGGCATTAAATATATTTTTTAATGATATTGTAAATAATAAATGATTTATTTATCTATCAAAGTTAGTAATTAATTTATATTTGGTTATTGCATTGATTTATTTCTTCCACAGTCCAGCCCTATCATGTAATATGAATTAATTAATAACATATGAATGTGCCCTATCAAGTAATATGAATTAATTAATAACATATGAATGTTCATAGTGTGAACTAAAATATAAATTAGAAATTTAAAGAATTGTCGTGAATTAATTTATATCAAGATTACATGTTATTTGATTTTATGAAATCTTATCTTGATTGTTATTATGAATGATATGTATTTGAATGCTCATGTTTATTCCCTTGTGCTTTACTTGCATTCTGTAATTTATTGTGAAATGTTTCTAGTAGCTAGTAATGCAAGATTTGTGTTAATTTATTTATGCTAATTCTTAGTTGGCAAGCTAGATTCCAATATATTTTGAGGTTGTATTTATATACTATCTATTTCTCCAATCACACTTGTGGCAACAAAACTCATTTGATGGCAATTGCATGTTTATCTACATGTGTTTATGAGTATTTGGCAAAGCTGGTGATTGAGCTTGCATTATTGATTTGATTCATAATTTCGGAGATGTAGTGAATTCTGACATATTGACATTTAATATCTTGAATGTTGTTTGTTCCTTGTGTGATCATGGGTGATGGTTCATGGAAAAAGATAACAACGTTGTTTCGTATAAATGTAAAGCATAATTCTTTCTAGAGTTATATTTCTACTATATCATGATAGTTTTTTTAAATTAAAAGATTACCTTGAATAAAAGAAACAAACACAAAAGAATCTATGTGGATTGACTACGGCATTATTTGAATGGATTCTTGTTTGCAAGAGGGATTGACTACGACATTATCGTGATTGACTGATATGCGAATAAATTGATGTAGATTTGATAAATATTGTGAATTCAAACGGTGACTTATCGTGATTGACTGATATGCGAATAAGTATAAGATAGGTGTTGTAGGCTTTGGAGTAAGAACTATTTTGTTATCATATATAGAAGGTTTGACAAACCTAGTGATTCAGGAAAGTACAGGTGAATGAGTATGATTGTGGAGGACTACAGTCGAACTATAAGGTAAGACTAATAGACATTGGGGGTGTCTCTCGTGGGAAATTCCTAAGTAGAATAGCGGGTTATTCCCTAAGGTCAGGAGCTACTATGCAACACAAGAGTATCCCGATCGTCGCATATATATATGTCTTGGGTTGAGTTGAAGGGATCTATGAGAACTTGGTCATTCATGAATTTTCCGTCTACTCCTATAGTGGCATTGTATCAGGTCTCCTAACCAAGTACTTGAGAGAATGGTACCAAATGATGAAGAAGTATAGAGTATAGAACTTGCATGACATTTCATCCTTGTAACTATTTTATTGTGATTGATTTAGATTAACCTTGATATTATGTTCTTGAGTGTTTCTCATGTTTGTACTGATTTGACTATGTGTGTGTTCCCTTCGTTTATCTTATATTGTTACATAATTTTGAAACTCACCCTTCATTATTTGTGTTTGGCGTTGCGATGGACGCATACGAGTTGCAAGCTGCAAGTGATGATTAGTACCATCAGAGTGACGGAAGTCATCTTGTCTTGAAGACTATTACTATATATATTGTGTTGATGTCATTTATGAATGTCTTTTATTTTGGAAATTCCCACTCTCATATTGACATCGGGTTGAGACTACGTTTGCATTTATTATTCAACCTACGTGTGTGTACTTCAAAAAGGATTTTGTTGTCTAATGTTATGATTTCGAGTTGCTCAATTTGATGGAAATTTTGGATTTATGTGACACGTTCATGATTAAGTGATACTCTTAACCTTGAAAAAAAAGTGTTTGAAAATTTATATACTTTCCTGAAGAATCTCATTATTTTAAAAATAATAAGAAAAAAAAATATTAATTTGGGGTTTAGGGTGTCACAATGACTTAATCCATTATTAAATCAATAGCATACAACTATTCTTTGTGCGGCCTCTTCAAGTTATGAGTATTCTTTTATCTGTCTCTCTAGGCTATACTACTGGAAGCCTTTCTAGTCTTTTCAACATTCTGGGAACTACAATTGAAGATTCTTAGTATTCTTTCACCTCTTTTGGTACCTCTTTTGAATTAAAGAGTTATTGCCACTATCGGATCTAAATAAATTCATTCAAGTGTGTTTCTGAGTTGACACATAATTTTTCTTTGGATGTTTTACTCTCATTGAGAGGATAATACAACTCAAATCATAAATCAATTCAAATGTATAAAAACAACTTTATTCATTTACATCAATTTCTAGTAACTCTCAAGATTTTTCATTAATTCTTTTCTTTTGATGTATTCATGGCTTTTTCCAAAATCTTGTTTGAACATTGCTTTTTTCTTTCGATATATTAATTAGTTTGAAATGTTCTTTTCTTCTATATCAAATTCTTATCCGCATAATATTCATGATTAGATGCTTTTTTTTTGGAATGATGAAGATCACTGAGAGAATCGTGATCGTCACGATAATCAACTTTGTTGATTATCGATCTTCATACTATACAACATCATCAATCCATATTTCATCAATTTTCTTCCGTTTTAAAATGTATCTAGCAATAGTACAGTGAACCGTTAAAAGATATTTATAAGTATTTGTAGTACTATTTTAGGTTGTTGTTGTACAACACTATACTATACCAACAAGAGGATGTAAATCATCCTTTATGCTCTAGTACCATATAATTAGAGGAACAATATTATTTCTCTTAGAGTTTTGTCTTCAGACGAATATTAACACAATCAATCTTCAATGCTGACTTGTTGACTAGAGGCATTGTGTTTTTCAAATGATAGTTTTATCAAAGGGAACAATGCTTCATAGAATTTCCAAATTAATTTCTTAATTAGACAATTTGACTTTGTTAATGAAAAAGTGATTATAAGGTACAACTCTCTAATTTTTTTTTATTTTTTATTTTTTATGATAAAAACAAGAAGAACAATTGTCCCTTTACTATTTGTTAAGTGTGCAGAATTAAGTTAGACTTTAAATAGTTATATTAATGACTATCGATATAAAGGTGCCACAAATTATAAGAAAGTTAGAGATAATCATCTAAAGATTTTTAACACACAAAATATTATTACCTAACAAACAAATAAATATATTCACTAATAGGGTTGTTGGAACCAAGTTGGTTTTACACTTAGGGTTTGAATGATAATAAAAGTATTATATGAGAGCAATATATTTGAATTCAAATAGTATTAAAGAAGGTTTGTATTTTTTTGAAGAAAATTTAAAATAACATTTGCTTCAAATTTATAATTGAAGAAAATTTAAAATAAGATTCGATTCATATTTATAAATTGAAGAAAATCTAAAATAAGATTTTATTCCAATTTATAATTGAAAAAAATCTAAAACAAAATTTAATTCAGATTTTTAAATTGAAGAAAATCTAAAATAAGATTTGATTTAAATTTATAATTGAAGAAAAGCTAAAATAAGATTTGAATCTGATTTATATTTAAAAAAATATACAAATAAGATTTGATTCACATTTATAATTGAAGAAAATCTAAAATAAGATTTGATTCAAATTTATAATAAAAAAAAAAATTAGAAAATAAGATTTTATTTAGATTTATAATTGAAAAAAATCTTTGACCAAGTTGAAAAGAATATGTGGTTAAGATTTGAAAAAAAAATTGAGCAAGATTTATCTACAATAAAATATGAACATAATCAATTTGAAAACCTACAAACTCAATATGAACATAATCAATATGAAGAATTTACAAATTCAATCTGAACAAAATACGAACAAAATCTATGTAGAGGAATTGCTCAGATTAGATTCAGAAATAACAAATTGGCTAAATAACATATTATCAAAAATAATCTTGTCATAATTACTTTTAAATAAGATCATTGTTGATCAAACTTGGAGTGAAGATACAATTCATAACTAAACAAGAACTAAATTGAAGCCCTAATTTTTACTATAAATAGATACTCAAGTCTAAAAAAGAAGGTTATCAAAAAAATTATAAAAGAGTAGAAGAACTCAAACTCAAATTCCAAATTCATGTTAGAGTTCATAGAGTGAAACACTTGCTCAAATGAGAATTATTTTCTGAATGTTTTTCTTAGAGTGTGAGAGTTATTATTATTATCAACTTTGTTAGAAGCAAACACTTAAAGTTACAATATTTTGTATCCAACCTGATAGTGGTTTAGTTCTTTCTTCAATGTAGAATTTTTAGGTTGTTGGGAGAAGACTTGGTTTGTAGGGTCAATGTGGTTAGTTCCTCAAAAGTCTAGATTGTGAGGCTGTTTGGGAAGACTGGCTTGGAGGGTAAGGTGTTTTGTAATTTAAGGTATTTGAATTAGTGTATTAAAGCCTTCTGAATTAGGGGACTCCATGTAGCCAACTTAGTGGTGAACCAGGATAAATCTATGTTTCAAATTATTTATGCTTTCATTATTTGTTGCCTCTGAAACCCGATTGCTTCTTATATGAGTAATTCATAAAAACCAACCAACCTTCATCATATTAGAAAAAAAATTATCAACTTTGTCAAATATAAGTCAACCACCCATCTCATATTTGCACCTTCAATTGGTATCCGAGCTCAATCTCAAGCTGAACACTTAATAGTGTTTGACGAAAGATCCAAAGGTTCAACACTTAGGAAAGTGAATGCAAACCTAACTGAAAAACACTACGCGAAAAATGTCATTTTATAACGCTCCTTTTACAGCGCATACTAAATACAAGTGCGGTTGTAAATATATTTTAAAAATAACAGAGCCAATAACAGCGCTTTAATGACAAGCGCTGTGAAAAAAGCGCTTTTGTAGGATCGTATAGTCTTTGCACATAATATTTACAAGGCTTTTACAGCGTTTGTACACAAGCGCTGTAAACTGAAGTGCCCTTACATAATGTTTTACAGCGCTTTTTTCACAAGCGCTGTAAAAGACATGCGCTTTCAAATAATTAAATTACCTATTACAGCGCTGTAAAAGACATGCGATTTCACAAAATTAAAGGACCTATTAGAACGCTTATTCTACAAGCCCTATAAAATCATACACTTTAAATAAAAATCATTTACTTTAAAATAAATAAAAACAAATTTACGAACTCTCATCACCTCTACTCTGGGAACTCTCATATCCTCTACGTACTGTGTGGCCATCTACGTTGTCTCAGGTATTTATTAATTTGTTGTTGTAAAAATATCTATAGTTTTTTAATAACTAAAAACTAATAAATTGTTATATATTAAATCTTTTATTTTTGAAATTTATTGATCTGTTCTGTTTTGAAATTGTTACATAATAATGGACCTTGGTTTCCATTTTCCAATATTAGATATGAGTGACATGCGCTTTTACATAATTAAAGGACCTATTAGAACGCTTATTCTACAAGCACTGTAAAATCATACACTTTAAATAAAAATCATTTACTTTTAAATAAATAAAAACAAATTTAAAATAAATTTACGAACCCTCATCACCTCTACTATGGGAACCCTCATATCCTCTACGTCCTGTGCGGCCATATACATTGTCTCAGGTATTTATTAATTTGTTGTCAAAAAATCTTTAGTTTTTTAATAACTGAAAACTAATAAATTGTTACATATTAAATCTTTTATTTTTGAAATTTGTTGATATGCTCTGTTTTGAAATCTTTTCTGTTTTGAAATTGTTACATAATAATAGACATTGGTTTCCATTTTCCAATATTAGATATGTTGATATTGGTTTCTTTTTTAAATTTGTTGATTTGTTCAGTAGCTTATTATTTTTGTAACTGTATTTATATAGGTGATCATATAATATGGATCAGAAATGGACGTCTACCAATCGATTGTCAAAAGAGCATGAAAATAGAGTAAAGGAGTTTGTTGAGTTTGCAGTGAAGAATGCAAAAGATCCAAATAGAGTTGTTTGTCCTTGTTTAAAATGTTGTTTTTGAAAACGCGTTAGAGAAGATGAATTGAAAGAACATTTAATATGTAATGGAATTAATCAAAGCTATACATGTTGGAAAAGACATGGTGAGAAATAAAAAAAGGAAACATTAATTTTGAGAATGGTTCGACATATGCTTCAACTGACTTCGATACAGATATATATGAGTCAGACCGAGTTGAGGAGATTGCAAAAGCAGTTGAAGAAGATCTTCGAGATTTTCCAAAAATGTTTGAGAGTTTGTTGAGTGATGCAGAGAAACCATTATATAATGGTTGTACTAAATTCACAAGACTGTCGGCGATATTAAAGTTGTACAACTTAAAAGTGAGTAATAGATGGTCTGATAAAAGCTTCACATAATTATTAACACTATTAAAAGATATATTGTCAGATGATAATGAACTTCCCAGTCGAACTTACGAGGCTAAACGGATTTTGTGCTCTATTGGCATGAGTTACGAAAGGATTCATGTGTGCCCTAACGATTGCATTTTATTTCAAAATGAATATGAATTACTAAAGGCGTGTCCAAAATGCAATGTCTCTCGATATAAGAAGAAAGAATTTACTCCAGCATAAGTCGTGTGGTATTTTCCTATAATACCAAGATTTAGGCGCATGTATCGCAGTGAAGAAGATTCAAAACACTTGACATGACATATAGATGAAAGAATTAGAGATGGAACGTTTCAACATCCTACAGATTCCCCACAGTGGGCAAAATATTTTATTGACTTATATGTTTTATTTTATAGTGCCCTCGTCAAACTAACATCTACTGTGGGTACTATGCATTGTGATTCATGAAGGAGATTGTTGACAAGAATCAAACTATTATCCCAGAAACGGTACGATATTTTCATTATATGATTTTCATATATAAATTATCTATATATTTGATTCTAACTTAATATGTTCAATTTTTATATTGCACAGTACTTTGACAATTCCAGTCCAACATACTCTGAGGAAGATCTAATGGAATTAAAGGAAGACTGGTGTCAGTATGTGCTTGAAATGAAAATTATTTGATTTTCTGGGAAATAGTATGTTGCTAGGGATCTAAATATTATATGGTAGCTAGCTATATTCTGTGTATTCTATTAGTTATATGTATATGAATAAGACATAATATATGAACATGTATATAAATATGTGTTGTTGTACAATATTTGTCCAATGTATATGTAGTTAATTAAGTTTTATATATATATATATATATATATATATATGTATCTGAATGTTCTAGCTGTTGTAAATTAATATATAAAGTTAAGTTATATAGTTCTATTTTTGTGTACTGATTGTGTGAACTGATTCTAGATGAAAATAATTTTGAAAAAAAAATTAAAAGACAGTGCTTTCGAAAAAAATGTCATAAAAAACTAAAAAGCGTTTTTCAAAAATTTAATTTACAACGTTTTTAAAAAAAAAAAAAATTGAACCGTTTACAGTGCATTTTTGAAAAAGCGCTGTAAAAAGTGACCATTTACAGCACTGTAAAATGTATATAATGGTTCCACATTGTATTCTGACGTGAATTCAAAGTTGTGTCAATTCTTCATCTTTTTATTAGTGTTTATTGTGTCGAAGTCAAATAATATAAAGCACAAATAATTTTTTTTTAAAATAATGAATTTATTTTTATTTGATTTTTTAATCGGATAGTTTTTTACCATAAGAGTTGTATAGTGGCTTTTATTATTTTTGTTATGGAAAATATTTGTTTTTGACTCATTTATCGAAATTCTACAGATATACAACAATTTCTCACTTTCAAATTCTAATGATGATATTCTTTAAAAGAAAGTTTTAATTTTTTTTTACAATAGTGTAAAGACTAAATCATAAACATTTCAAAACTTATAAATAAAAAATCATAGATAAATGCAATGCACAATTCTAGCCATCACAGTGAACAACGTAAATCTTGAACTTAATGTAATAACAAGCAAACAATTATTTAAATGTCAAATTGTTAATTTTGGCTGGAGTTACATACTACGGGTATTCAATTGTACATTGTTTAAGTCTCTATCTTGTGGAAGTGTTAACTCCATTAGGCTGTTCAAAAAATAAACCTCATTAAGGGACATTAGGTGTCAATATTACAATGGATGCTTATTTAATTTTACGGAGAAATTAATCCTTTGTTTAATTTTGTTAAGCAATTAATGCTTATTTAACTAAATCTTGAAAATAATCTTTCAACAAAATTTATCTTGGAATAAGATACAAATTTTCAAAGATCAGATGATATCTGGTTACAAATATAGAAAATAATATTAAATCCTAGTTTTTACGCTATTTATAGAAATAACGTGTGCCCAAAAAAAAACTGCAAAAACATTTGGTTGGAATTTAAAATAAGATACCGAAACTACTATTTAACATTACTAAATATTTCAAATTAATTTTTTTGACAATCTTTTTTATCAATCTATCTTTATCTATATTTTCAAAAAATACTATATTTGTTGATTCAAATTAAATATAATAATTATTTATTATTGTATGATTGTCTAATAGAAAAAAATACGAGAATGTATTCTTTTACGTACTTTTGTAATAAAAAAACAAAAAAAAGATATCTTTTGTTATTAAAATATTTTTAATATATATTTTCAAAAATAATTTAGTTTATATTTTATAATTGTTGCATTATGTTAAAAAAGAAAAAACAAATCTTATTAAGATATTAAGTGTCAATGGCATAACGGGATTTCATTGAGAAATTAATGCTTGTTCTACATTTAATGCTTATTTACCAAAATTTTGAGAAAATCTTAATTAAAAAACCGCTTAAATATTGAAATAAGATAAATTTTCAAAGATAGTATGAAATGTTGTTACAAATATAAATAAAACAAAAATAAACCCTTTATTTTTTAAACTATATATAGAAATAATGTGTCCAAGAAAATACTGCACAAAGTTAAACCTCACATTTTATCACTCTAAGCAACCATAAAACAAACATTTATAATTATTTAATATTATCCTATTATATATTACATTGTTTAAAATATATCATATTATATTTTTTAAATATTTAAAATATATCATATTATATTTTTTAATTCAAAAAATTTAAGCGAGATATCAAATTTCTTAAAATTTTAAACAGGAGACCTAAACTACTATTTAGCATAACTATTATAGAAATATTTCAAATTACTTTATTGACTCAAATTCATTTCAAATTACGTTTATTCATATTGAACTAACATAAAAATTATATTTTTTTACTTAAAAAAAAATAATTACATTTTAACTGTACGATTATCTATAGAAAAAAGATAAGAGAACATAATCTTTTATTTTTGAAAAAACAAACAAAAAATATCTCCTAATATTCGAATATTTTTAATATATATTTTAAAAAATAATTTAATATATACTGGAATATTTTTAATATATATTTTAAAAAATAATTTAATATATATTTTATAGCTGATATCATGTTAAAAAATAACTAAATCTTATTAAGATACTAAGTGTCAATGTCATAATGAATGTTTATTTGTTTTTTTTTTTGTTCGTAAAATTAATTATTGTTGGATAAATAATGCTTATTTTACTAAATCTTGAAATAATTTTTCCAAAAAACAAAATAAATTAAATCTTAAAATAAGATATGGATTTTCAAAGATCTTATGCAATATTGTTACAAAATAAAACCTTTTAGATTTTACACTATATATAGAAACAATAGGTGCACAACAAAAAACCACAAAAACTTGCAATTCACTCTTGATAACTCTGAGTAATAAAGAAACAAACACTTGATCAATTGACCCTTCTTCCATGGAGTCCTTCTTCTACTCTCTTCATGTAAGTCCCGTTCAAGATTCAATTCGTACTATGTTTCAACACATTCCTTATTTGCCTGATAGCTTCCACATTTATCTTGATTACACCAACACGGTTTTAGAACCCTGTGCTACAAACAGTGTCTCTCTATCCACAACTACAATCAAGGACGCATTTGTTGTTCCTCTTGATATCGTATGTAATTGTGTTGAAAGGGATCCTAACATTTCTTTATACCACATCTTTTCTTTTTTGCCTTCTTACATATTAGAGTCAATTGTACCTAAAGTTGAACAATGTGCTAGACAAATAGTTGCAAACAACAATGTTTTGGAGATGAATGTGTCGCTTCGTGTTACCACGGGAAAATGGGCAGAGAAAATTGAGGATTTGTTGGAGATATTAGAAGTTAATCATCCTTGTTATGATTCTAAAGAAAAATGTTCGATTTGTTTAGAGGAATTTTGCACTAATTCAAAGACAGAAATTGTTCGCACAAAATGTTCACATTTTTTCCATAAAGATTGTATTGTGTCGTGGATTCAAAGTTGCATCAATTCTTCTTCTTCTTCTTACTCTTGTCCGTTGTGTCGAAGTCAAATATTATAAAGCGGAAATGTAATATGTTTTTTTTCAAAGAATTACTTTATTTGTAATCGTGTAGTTTTTTACCATATGAGTTGTTTAGTGACTTTTATTATTTTTGTTTATGGAATATATTTGTCTTTGACACATTTATGGAAATACTATGAATATACAACCATTTCTCACTTTCAAATTCTAATGATGATATTCTTTAAAGGAAAGTTTTAATTTTTTTTACAATAGTGTAAATACTAAATCATAAACATTGCAAAACTAATAAAAATATAATCATTGATAAATGCAATACACCGTTCTAGCCGTCTCAGGGAATTACGTAAATCTTAGAGCTTAATGTAATAATAAACAAACAATTATTTATATGTCAAATTGCTAATTTTGGCTGGAGTTACAAACCACGGTTTTCAATTGTACATTTGTTTAAGTCTCTTTCTTGTGCATGTGTTAAATCCATTTCGCTGTTAAAAAAGGAAATCTCATTAAGACATTAAGTGTCAATATGATGATGGATGCTTATTTAATTTTACGTAGAAATTAATGCTTGTTTATTCTTCTTGAGCAATTAATGCTTATTTAACTAAATCTTGAAAATAATCTTTCAAAAATATTTTTTCTTTTTGGAATAAGATTTAAATTTTCAATGATCATATTTGTGGCACTCTTAACCCTATCATAACATATATTATAATTTATATTAGATTTTTTTAGGATAATTCACAACAGATAAGAAAACTTTTTTTCAAGAAAATAAAATTTTTTATAAATAGTTTTCGATATGATCACGTTACTCTAAATACACATGTAAAAATTTAACTTTATTCATCAATTAAAATAGCACAGTCTCAATTAAATTAACTTAACTATAATTTCTTAATTTAATTTCAAAAAATCATTACTATTTATAAGATTTTATACAAAAAGTCGATTCTAATTAAATAAGTAAAAATACAATACAAATTACAACTCTTAATTCCTGATATCACCTATGAGAGGGGAATTTCTCTCAAATTTGAATTTCAAGACTCATTAACATGTAATAATTGCAATTTTGCAAGCGCATTACCAAACTAGTCAAACACAAACAACGAATTAGGTGAGTTTTAAAATCATGTAGATCGTATAATACAAGTAAGAATAACACACAAATAATCATATTAGAACTGTATCATTACACAAACACTCGAGAAAAATATCACATTAAAATGTCAAAATCACTCAATAAAAATCAATACATGTCACTATAACATCAAATCGTTTAAGAGAAATTATTATTGCACGTGATACACATTAATCACAACCAAACAATCACCATCAAAGGGCAACTGTCGTACGTAGCGAGCCCAGATGAATTGCTGGGAAATAGGGTTTTCCTGTTCATCTCATAATATATTACACTCATGAATTCAAACACTCTCTCACCTCTTACCTTATTTCGACGCTTTCACACGCGTATACAAGTCTACAAGAAAAACTTTTTGTATTTTAACTCATTGTCCTTCAATCATTCTACAAGAAAGCACACATATAAAAAAATTAATCTTAAAATTAATCAACATTTATTCTAAAATAATTTAAAATGTAAATTAATTATTTAAAATCTTATTTCATTGATAAAATAATTTATTATAAAATTTGAGATGTGACAATATGAAATCTTGTTACAAATATAGAATACAATATTAAATCCTAGTTTTTATGCTATTTATAGAAACAATGTGTGCCCAAAAAAAAAACCACAAAAACTTACTATTCACATTTCCTCACTCTGAGCAA